>JABYQJ010000034.1:0-393066 GCA_022606055.1 Trametes gibbosa | reverse complement strand
AGGCCGCCTACGAGGTACTTCGGGTCGCGCACGACTCCCTAGGTCATCGCGGGCGATACGCGACTCTACAGACCATCGCGGAGCGCTTCTGGTGGCCTACCCTGCGCGACGATGTGACCTGGTTTGTGCGGACCTGCCATCTCTGCCAGATGCGCCAAGTGCGCCAGATTGTCATCCCGCCCACCGTCGCGATGCCAGCAGCCATCTTCGCGCGCATACATATTGACACAATGTTCATGCCAGTGTCAGGCGGATTCAAGCTCATAGTCCAGGCGCGCTGCGCGCTCACAGCCTATGTAGAATGGCGCATGCTGCGCCGCGAGACGGAGAAGACCCTGGCTGACTTCATCTACCAGGACATCCTCTGTCGCTGGGGTGGAGTCATGGAGATCATCACAGACAACGGCGCGGCATTCGTAAAGGCCATGCGCAGAATAGAGCAACAGCATGGAGTCCACCACATCCGTATCAGCGGATACAACTCGCGCGCGAACGGACTCGTTGAGCGTCCTCACTTCGATGTACGCCAGGCCCTGTTCAAGGCAGCGGACGGCGACCAGACCAAGTGGTCCCAGGTCGCGCACTCAGTATTCTGGTCGGAGCGTGTCACTATACGCCGACGCATGGGCTGCTCGCCTTACTTCGCGGTCACCGGCTGTCATCCGATCCTCCCCTTCGACATCTCTGAAGCCACCTACCTCATGCCTGCGCCGCAGGGTCTTATATCTACCACAGAACTCATCGCGCGCAGAGCGATCGCGTTACAACGGCGCACGGAGGACGTCGCGCGACTACAGTCCACAGTCTACAGCGCGCGAATTCGCGCGGCCCAGAAGTTTGAGCGCGATCACCAGCACACGATGAGGGACTTCGACTTCGCGTCCGGTGCGCTGGTTCTGGTGCGACATACTCAGATCGAGAAGTCTCTCAACCGCAAGATGCGCGCGCGGTACACCGGACCAGTCGTGGTCGTGTCGCGCAACCGAGGAGGCGCGTATGTGGTCTGCGAGCTCGACGGCACGGTCTTCCATCGGCCCGTCGGCGCGTTCAGACTCATCCCATACTTCGCGCGTCAGCACATCGCGCTTCCTCCGAACTTTGCGGACATCTCTGAACGGCGCCTAGAGGAGCTCGTGAGCTCGGAGGATAACGGCGCGGAAGACGAGGACATGCCAGAATAGGCGCGCGCGGCGGCAGCGCGCGAGGTCACGGGTCCCATTCACCAGTCACAAGTCGCGCGCATACCTAATATCCTTTCTGATTGTTGAAGTCCAACTCTAGCCAGTCATTACAATTTAAAATCACTCGAAGAGCCAAGAAAACACGCGCGCATTCAATTCACCAAGATAGAGGCCGGGGATACATCTGGGGACTGCGATGCTATCTACAAGGCTATCTACATGTCGCAAGGATGCCCGTCAGTCGCGCGGCGCGGTCCACAACTCGGGAACGTCGTCGCTGGTTGGGTCCTCCAAGATCCGCGCGATGTAGTGCTCCAGCAGGTCGGTGATCCCCTGCAGCGTAGCGCGTCGCAAGCGCACAACGTGCAACTCCGCGCGCGCGGCCTCGAGTGCGGCACGGCGGGTCGCGGTCAGGTTGGTGGGGTCGCCAGTAGCGGCGAGTGGGTCGGCCGGGATGGTGGGCGCGGTCCTCACCGGCAAGCGGTCGAGAGGCGTGGTGGGCGGAGCGGTAGCAGCGATGGTGGAGGGCGCGGAGACGGTACGCGCGACAGGGCGAGGGCGCGGCGGGGCGCGAGCAGCAACGGCAGGCGTCGCGGCCATGCGCGCAGCGCGAGCGGTGCGGGACGTGGCGGGGACCGTAGGCTGGGAGGTGAGAGCGTCGGCCGAGGGGCCAGAGGCGGCCGTGGCGCTCTCCGTTCCCCTCTTCTTCCGTGGTGTGGACGGCTGCGAGGGCGCGGCCACAAAACCGGCGGGGGGCGGACCCTTGAACGTGGCGCTTGCGACATGACCCGCTGAGTCCAGCGTTACCCGAGCTAGTACAGGGAGAAGTCAGCGCGCGAAGGACAGGCACACGACCGAGGACTTACCGCGCTCGAATCCCTGCTGGTCGTACCAGGGCGCGTAAGGGGTGTCGCCCTGCGCGACACACCGTTGGCGACGGCGCGCGCAACGGTGGCATTTGGACGCCCCTTCTCCGAGGACGCAGAGTAAGGCCGATTTGCGGCAGTTCTCGCACCTGGTGTGCTGCTGTGGGGAAGGATCAGCCAAGTGTACGCGACCGCGGAGCGCGACTTACCCTCCAGTGTTTACCGAGCGCGGGCTCCGAAGCCTGCGCCGCGCGCGGGACCATCATTTTGGCCCTCTTCTTCTTGGGAGGGGCGGGATGCGTCGCGCGAGGTCTGAGGGCCCGGGTCGAGGTCGCGCCAGTCGGTTCCTCCTCATCGGACTCCTCCACCGGCTCGTCGGACTCCTCTATCGGCCCGCCCACCTCGGACTCGGATTCTTCAGCGTCGTCGCGCTCCACATCGGCCGAAGGGCTGCGGGCGTGCTTGCGGAGAGCGCGGGGGCCGTGGGTCTCAATTACGACCGACGGGACGCTCACGCGCGACCGGGCGCTGCGCGTGGAATGCGAGGGAGTGGTGGGGGGTGGCGTCACATCGTCGGCGGCGATAGTTTCAAGGGCGGCCCCGAAGGGGTCCGATTCCTCGTCCTCTTCGGCGAGCGCGGCGGCGGCAGCGCGTCCGCGCGCGGCGAGGATCTGTCCACGCGCCCATACCGGCCAATCCGTCTCGAGCATCGGGAGGTAGCCCTCCACGACATTCCAGACGGCATCGGCATGCGCGCGAAGGACAAACGGGGGGCAGAGGCGCTCCCCCGCGGCATCCTTCAGGCGTACTCGGTAGTCAGCGCAAGATCAAGAAGCCAGAAAAGCAGGACGTACCAAGACCCGCGCTGCGCGTCGAGCCCACTGCTGGCGTACCTCTTCCTCTGCGTACCCTTCCGGTTCTCCAGCCCAGATGGGCCCCATGGCAGTCTCGAGCGCACGCACCAGTCGAGAGTCGCGGCCTCCCCAGTTTTGCTGTGAGGGTGGGGGTGCGGGCATATCGGTAGTCAGTAAAGGGGGAGAGCGAGTAAGTGCAAAGAGAGGTGAAGAGCGGGAGGCAAAAGAGCGCGGCGAAGGTTTGACTGGCCTTTTCCTGAGGCCAGGACAATGGCGCGCGGCGATGTTGCGCGCGGCCCTGCAGAGACCGCGCGCCTGGGCCCCCACGGGCGGCTATGACAACAACACGCGCGCCGGTCGAAGAATGCGCGCGCGGGCCGGTCACGCGACAACGCCTCCTTCGCGCAAGCGCGCCACTGGCCCGGAAGTCATGTGCGGGTGATGTCACCAAGTCCATTCTCAAATCTCTAAGTCCCTACTCCGATTCTTCCTCGCGCGCTCCCGACTCCCCCCGTCGTGCAAGCGCTGCCTTCCTACGCGCCGGCGGCCCGCGGTAGTGTGCGCGCTTCTCCCTGCGCTTCGCGGTTCTCCAATACGTCGAGGTCCCCTTCTCCGTAGGCGAACTGCGCATCCATCAATTCGCGCTGCAGGTCCTGTATATCGTGTAGGTGTCCGTCCACGCGAACTAAGGTCGAGGGCGCGGGCGCGTTCATAGGATCCAGGACGCGCAATCCCACCAGGGCGTCACGGTACTCACGCGCGCGGCGTTCCAGCAGCGCGAGGATGGGCAGCCATTGATTGAAGATCATTGGGGCGACTCGCGCGCGCATGGCATAGAACTCGTCCTCGAAGACGCGCGCGAGGTCCATCTCGGCGGGTATGGTCGCTACAATCTCCTCGACGGTCTCCACACGCTCCGCTAGGGTCGGACCACGCGGGTACACAACGTAGTGGGCTTCCTGCCTGGCTCGTCAGCGGGGGGAGCGCACACGCGCGCGGACCACTCACAAAGGCGCGAACCACGGCCGCGACATTCGCGCGCAGGACGTCGCGCGATGCTAAGCCCCCCTCGACGGCGCGACGCAATACAAGGATGGCGCGGTCGATCCTGGGGACGGTAGCGGCAGGATGCAGGCTGCGCAGCTCTCCACCGACTTGCAGGAGCTGTTCAAGTGTCAGGTTCATGGCAAGGAAGCTTTGACGCGCGCGCCAGGTCCCCAGCGCCCCCTTTTATCTCGACGGTCACCCCTCTCGATCGCGTTGACCGGGGACGGTCAAGATTTTAGTGGGGGGGAGATGATGAGCACCACCGGCGTACCACACCAGAAAACCCCGCTTTTCGCGTCTCTGCACGCGCGCGCGCGCACTCCGCGCGTTAGCTCTTCAAGGCGTGCGCACCCCCACGCATCCCCAAGTCACTGTCCGAGTCCTTCCTCCATCCTCCATCTGTGCGGGTTGCGCAAACGCGCTCGGTCTCCGTCCGAGGGGACGCTCCGTGTCTCCGGAGGCTGCCCGGTCTATCGGTGCCGGCGGCGTTCGGGTTTTGGTCAGCGATGCATCAGTGGCGCGCGCACCGCGCGCTCCCGTACCTGATCGCGCACTTGGCGCGCGATCGGCGCGCAGGACATTCCGGCTTCCGTTTCCGAGTATCTTCCGCCTCGTAGCACGTGTTTTGATTCAGCCTTCGGGCATTCCTGTACATAGTCGTTTTGGGGGCATTCGAACCCCCCAGACAATCCACCCCTTACTCTCTCATCTTTGGGAACGTGTCCCTTGCGCTCCACAACGAATATCGCGCGCAGCTCACCCCCCCCGCGCGTCCGGAAAGCTCTCCGCCTTGACAGCGTAAAGTCAGCTGCGTCCACTGCGTTTACTGCGTTTTACTGCGTTTTCACTGCGTTCACTGCGTTTACTGCGTCCTACTGCGTTTTACCGCGTTTACTGCGTTTCTCTGCCTTCACTGCGTTCTACTGCGTTTACTGCGACACTGCGTCCCACTGCGAGCGCCGCGCCTATACTCCGTGCGCTACATCAACACTGCAAATTGCGCGCGTTGAGCCTAGCATCGCGCGCGCACGTCCTACCTCCGCTCTCGACGACTAATTCCCATCTCCGGCGGTCTAGTGACGATCCCAGGGAGCTCGAGACCTTACTCCCCTTCACCCCTTCCTAGAGACGTCCTCTACCCCTCGGCTATCGGCCGTCAGAGTATCTCTTACCGTATCACCGCCAGTTCTTCCCGAGCATGGGCTCGGCGGCTTGTGCGGCGCGCGGGACCATCATCTTGGCCTTCTTCTTGGGCGGCGGGGGATTCGCGCGAGGCGCGCGCGGACGAAGCTCGCGTGTTGAGGCGGTCGAGGGGGCGCGGTCCACGCTCATGGCGGCGTCGTCGTCGTCGGCCGCGGGGCCATCGACGATCTCGACGTCGTCGGTCTCCTCCTCGTCGTCCGGATGGAACGACTCCGTGTCGCGCGAGATGAGCTCGACGGAGGGGCTGCGAGCGCGCTTCTTGGAGGCCCTGGAGCCGCGCGAGCTGATGATAACCGAGGGAACGCTCGCGCGCGAGCGACCGCTGCGCGCGGACGGAGTGCGAGGAGGCGGCGTGGCGGCCTGGATGTCGCGTAGCGCGGCAGCGAAGGGGTCGGGGTCTTCGGCGGCGGCGGCGCGGCGTTTGCGCTCAGCCTCGGCGGCGGCGCGACGCTTGCGCGCGGCGAGGAGCTGTCCGCGCGCCCACTCCGGCCACTCGGAGTCGTCAGCCGCGAAGGCCTCGGACGCGCGCGTCCACACTGCGTCGGCGTGGGAGTTGAGGACAAACGGCGGGCAGAGCGCCTCCCCCGCCGAGTCCTACGACGAAATCGGTCAGCGAGCAACACAGGAAGCAGAGCGCGCGGACGTACTAGGATGCGCGCGGCGCGGCGGGCCCACTTGCGGCACTCGCTGTCCGTCGCGTCGTCCCCGGGCTCCCCATTCCACACCGGCGCCATCGCGGTCTCCAGCGCGCGGACGAGTTGCTCGTCCTTCCCTCCCCAGGTTTGAGTGGATGCGGGCGGGGCAGGCATAGCGGAGGTCGACAGGAGGGAGGAGTGCAGCGAGTAAGGCGGGGGCGAAGGAGGAAGGAGGCGAAAGACGACGAAGGGCGGTCAGGCCTTTTCTGAGGCGAGGACAATAGCGCGGCGACCTCGCGCGCGACCCTGCATGAGCGCGCGCTTAGGCGCTACGCGCGCGGCAATGCGCGAGGTCCGCGGAGCCGCGCGCGCGACGGGTTCAAGCGCGCGCCTGCCCCGTGGGCGACCCTGACGGACTTGCCGGACTTTGGGAACGACGCGAAGACAATGCACCCGCCATTCTGGGACGCAAATCCGAGGATCTGAAGCACTCAGCGCAAGGATGACGTCACAGACGTTGTTTATTTCTCCAAGTCCGCGTCCCCGGTGCCCTACAGTCGCGCGCGGTCATTCCTCCCTATAGCGCGCGCGGCCCGCTACATCTCCGCGGTCCGCGGAACCGTGCGCGCGTCCCCATGAGCGTCATTACTCTCCAAGACGTCCAAGTCCCCCTCCCCGTAGGCGAACTGCGCGTTGATGAGCTCGCGCTTCAGGTCCTGGATGTCCTGCAAGTGGCCTTCAACGCGGACCAAGGTCGACGGAGCTGGCGCGTTCATTGGATCCAGCGCGCGCAGGCCTACCAGAGCGTCGCGATACTCGCGCGCGCGGTGTTCTAGCAGCACGAGGACTGGCAGCCACTGATTGAAGATCATCGGCGCGACTCTGGTGCGCATGGCGTAGAACTTGTCCTCAAAGACGCGCGCAAGCCCAAGTTCGGGCGGAATGGCCGCGACGATCCCCTCGACGGTCTCTACGCGCTCCGCAAGCGTGGCCCCGCGCGGGTAGACGATATAGTGGGCCTCCTGCGCGCGCGGTCAGCAACAGCGCGCGGAGGCAGCGCGAAGCGACTCACAAAGGCGCGCACCACGGCAGCTATGCGCGCGCGCAAGTCCTCCTCCGAACCACGTCCTCCCTCAACGACCCGACGCAGTGCATTGGTCGCGCGGTCGATCCTAGGCAGGGTGGCGTCAGGATGAAGGCTGCGCAGCTCGACACCGACTTGCAAGAGTTGTTCTAGGGTCATGCTCATGGTGGCGGCAGGGTCGGCCTCTATCCTATACCCCACCCCCCTTTTTATACTTCCAAGGACCCCCGGCATCGATCGCGTTGACCGAGGGCGGTCAAGATTTTAGTGGGGGGGAGATGATACGCTCCACAGGCGTACCACACCAGAAAACCCCGCCTTTCGCGTCTCTGCACGCGCGCGCCCACTCCGCGCGTTAGCTCTTCAAGGCGCGCGCACCCCCACGCATCCCCAAGTCACTGTCCGAGTCCTTCCTCCATCCTCCATCTGTGCGGGTTGCGCAAACGCGCTCGGTCTCCGTCCGAGGGGACGCTCCGTGTCTCCGGAGGCTGCCCGGTCTATCGGTGCCGGCGGCGTTCGGGTTTTGGTCAGCTATGCATCAGTGGCGCGCGCGCCGCGTGCCCCCGTACCTGATCGCGCGCTTGGCGCGCGATCGGCGCGCAGGACATTCCGGCTTCCGTTTCCGAGTATCTTCCGCCTCGTAGCACGTGTTTTGATTCAGCCTTCGGGCATTCCTGTACATAGTCGTTTTGGGGGCATTCGAACCCCCCAGACAATCCACCCCTCACTCTCTCAACTGCTGGGAACGTGTCCCTCGCGCTTCCCGACGTGCAACAGCTCCCCCTTCAAAGCAGGACGACTGGAGACCTCTCCGCTGTGACAGCGTACCGTCAGTTGCGTATATTGCGTCTATTCCGTTTCTCCTGCGTTTTACTGCGTGCGTACTGCGTTGCGAAGCCCCGCGGCTGACTGCGAGCGTTGCGTTATTCCTGCGCGCGTTGCGTTACCGAGCTTACCTCCGCGCGCGCCCTTCTACAGCGCGGGTCCGCGCGCGCTCTTGCCTTGTGCGCGAGAGGCTTCCCTTCTGCTAGCGCGCGAACAGTACGCGGGCCGGCCTACTAGCGAACCTAGGGAGCTCGAGACCTTACTCCCCTTCATCACACACCTAGACGTCCTCTACCCCTCGGCTATCGGCCGTCAGAGCACCTCTTACCGTATCACCGCACGCCCATCTTGCCGCCCAAGGGACGCCCCCTGTGGAACTCCTCCCCGCCTCCAAAGTGTTCACTGAAGCACTATGCCCCTACCCCCACATTCTGACCTTCAAGTTCTTTGGCAACATTGAACCAGCTCAGAAGGCGGGGATTCAAGCCAAGGCGGCAACAATGCTAGCTCTCGTTGTTCATGGTGGAGGCCAACACTTCATTGCCAAGTCCCCGGAGAAGATCGCGGAAATCAGGACGTTCCTGCAGTCCTTAAGTTTGCCTCCCCCCCAAACACAACAGAGCCCCTGCCAGACGACGCGGTGATGCAGACTACTAACCCCACTCAGGGGGACGATGACTCGATGAGAGATGACGTGACCGAGGAGGGCAAGCTCCGCCCCCAGGGGATTGCAGAGCCCCACACGCCGAACACCCGCACTGAGACGGAAGCGAACGTATCCGTCAAAGTGTACGCCCCCGTGATCAAGAAGCCGAACAAGAAGAATCGTTTCGGACAGCCTTGGACATACTTTGTCGACCTCCCGCCCACTGCGACGCGCCTCCGCAAGTTCCTCCTCTGGCAGAAGGTCTTCGCCATCCACGCGACCCTTTCCTTCTCGGTCTACCCCATTGTCCGGGATGTTACGGTTGGCTGGTTACCGGTAGTGGACTCACTCTGACTCATGGAGGATCCGGAGGCGTGGTGACTCATGCTGACTCACTCTGACTCGTCCTTGACTAGTAGTGACTCATATGGACTCATAGTGACTCAGACCCATGGTGAGTCATACTGGATATGACTCCACCCCACATGTATATAAGACCAGGGGGCTCAGGGTAGAGCCCCAGCTTCAATCTCCTGTTTCACCCCCTGAACTCCTCGTCTAAACCTCTCCCCTTCGCCCAACCTGGCTTCCAGTTCTAACGGTGCACTCGATAGCCACTAACAGAGAACTGAAGCATAACACTAGATTGAAGCTCAAGATTCCTCACCTAGCAGCGGTGCAAGGAACACCTCTCTGCATCGAGTAACCAGAAGGCTTCCTGCCTTGTTCAACCGAATCAGAAGCCTTGGTCCAGAATCATTTCCCCATCCTTGAAGACAGCTCTTCCAAAGGAGAACTGCCTGAATTGCCTACCCGACCTTTGCAGATTCCTGGACATTGTACCCACTTCAGGTTCAGAACAGCTCTGACAAATACACAGACAACAAACAATCAGTGTCAGGCGGAGGTTCGAACGAAATCATACCTGACCCCCCCACTCCGGAACAAGTCCACCCAGTAGAACAATTCTACCTCCAGCTCCTTCAAGGACATAACTTTGCGCGTGCACTGCACAAAGCTAGCCAGTACACCGAACTTCCCCCACTTGCTCTTCAGCACTTGAATGATACCACTTGGCACCTGGCACAGGCCCTCCGTGTACTTCAGAACGTTCCTCCTTACCCTCCAGTGGACAACCCAAACCGTCCTCTTACCTTTGAAGAGTGGTTGGAACACACCTCTGAAGGCCTTCAACAGCTCATATCAGTCACCAGCCTCGGATCTCCAGACATTCACATCATTGCCTTAAGATTCTACAACCTCATTGCCGCCCGACGCCTGGTCAACGAGTGGACTATGTACATTCCCCCTCACTACCATGCCCACAGTAATTAGGAGCAGTGCATGGGAGATAATCTCGACTGTTACAACCGGCCCCACTACTACAACACGACCACTCAAAAGGACAACCACATCAACTACTCAGAAGCATTTGCGATCTGCAAGTACCAACCGTGCCCAAATCAACTCAAGACCAGAGCTAAGAAAGCTGAAGGCAACCGTTTTGTTCCAACTCCCAAAGACCCCGTCACTACCGGCTCAGGAAAAACCTTCGTCAAAACAAGGTCACCCGTTACGCCTCTAGGACTTGGGCTTCAAATCCCATTAGCCAGCAAAGGAAAGGAGCGGGCTCGAACGCCACCTCCCAAGATCCCAGAACCAGAATCGTCAGACGACGAAACAGTACTGGCTACTGTACCAACGAGTAACCGCGAATCCTCCCCTATTTCAACAATCATCCCAGCTCGACAACTACCAAGAGACCCAGAACCAGGACAGCGAGCCATGTCCGCAACCACTACACAACCGACCACCGCCCTATCTGCCTCTCAAGGACCCTTCATCAGTACGGCCACAGCCTTCCGCACAGCAGTGGGAGGATACAAACCCTCAGGAGGAGGAGGAGGAGGTCCTGAAGGGGGAGGAGATGACGGAGGAGACGACGGAGGAGGTGACGGTGGAGGAGGCGGTGGAGGAGGTGGCGGAGGCCCCCCAAGAGGCACCAATGCACCCAGGCAGGATGATGGACGAGGATACAAGAGCAAGATCAAGGAACCCGACAGCTTCACGGGCGAACGACACAAAGCAAACGAGTTCCTTGCGGACCTCTATCTCCTGTTCTGCAGCCGCCCGAGCGACTACCCCACCGACTCTTCTAAGATAGTCACTGCCCTCTCCTACATCAGAGGAGACGCCCGATGGTGGGCAGAAGCCAAGGTCGACACAGCCCAACTCACAGTCGAGGGTGCCAAACAAGGCTTTGGGACGTAGAAAGACTTCAGGCGTGACTTTCTGCTCGTCTTTGGGGAACAAGATCCTGCTCAGACCGCAGCCGTTCAACTCGGCTCACTTTGTTACGATCCAAAGGAACCTATGGACCACTTCAACGCCAAGATTCTATGCCTGTTTGTCAAAGGCGGAATCTACGAAGACTCGGCCCAGGTGGCCTGGTATCAGTCCAAATTACCAGGGTTCCTCCGTGACAAGATGGCACTGGTATACCCCCAGCCGACGACCATGGACCAGTGGATGGAAACTGCCATCCAGCTCAACAAGGCATACTTGCTCAACTGAGAAGTCGATCGTGCGCAAGGACGCATCACGCGCAGCACTACTCGTTTCAAACCCGCCGACCCCTCCCTGAAGGTAGTCACAAGTGGCCGACTCGATGACAAGACCAGACGCGAACTAATGAAGCAGAACAAGTGTTTCTTCTGCCGCGAACCCGGTCATCACACAGCCAACTGCCCCCAGAAGAAACGATCAGATGCGAAGACTCGAGCAGTCAAACAAGAAGACAAAGAATCAGCAAATAAAGCCGATGAAGAACCAGAGCTGGCACTCAATGCCGTGGAGGAGGAGGATGGTGCAGATTTTTGACGGGACGGACTGACTTGACGCTAGTACCGTCTAATCCTTGGGACTACACTATTTCATTTGTCACCCTAGCACAGCAACGCAGGTTCGCTTATTTACTGTCAGGATACGTCGAGTGTGGACCCAAAGTCGTCGGGATACGCGCACTGTTCGACTCAGGAGCAGACGCAACCATCATCAACCAAAGAATCGTTGACAAGTACCAACTCCCCATGGTCCGACTTCCAAAACCCATCCGATTCAGAAATGCAGACGACAGTATCAACACCATTGGAACAGTCACCCATCGCATCGAAACAAACTTTGTCATACGAGGGCACTCACTGCCAACCAACTTCTATGTTGCAGACTTAGGAAGAGACGATGCAATCCTAGGCATCCCTTGGATTCGACGATACAATCCACGTATTGATTGGAGTTCGGGACATTTCAAATTTGACCCCAAGGTCATTAAAAAGCAACAGGCCCTCCGGGAATATCAGAACAAAAACGACCCACCACCAGGGGTCCCTATGTGGGGACTACCACGTGGAGAAATCCAGGACGTACAAGCGGTACAACAATATGTGTGCAAAGACCCGGAAGATGATGACCACTGGGATGAAAGACCCAATACAACCATCACCACGCTGTGGAAGCAAACAAAGGACAACCTACAACTCCGCCGAGCTACCATCTCGACAAACTTAGCAGTGCAAGCACAGGGTCAAAAGACAGCAAAGACTTTGGACGACATTCTCCCAGATTATCTCAAAGATCTGAAGGACGTCTTCGAAAAGAAGGCAGCAGAACGAATGCCTATTTTGCGACCTTGGGATCATGCTATCGATCTCAAACCAGGCTTTGTCCCAAGAGACTGCAAAATCATTCCACTCTCGCCCGGAGAACGTCAAGAAATGGACAAGTTTGTCGATGAAAACCTGGCCAAAGGCTATATTCGCCCATCCAAATCCCCCATGGCGTCACCCGTGTTCTTTGTAAAGAAAAAGGACAGCACTCTGAGACCGGTACAGGACTACCGTTACCTTAACGAAGGGACAGTCAAGAATGTCTACCCACTGGCGTTGATATCCGACCTGCTCGACAAACTCAAAGATGCTCAATACTTCTCCAAGCTCGATGTACGGGCTGGGTATAACAATGTATGCATCAAGGAAGGAGATTAATGGAAAGCAGCGTTCAAAACGTCTCGAGGATTATTTGAACCAACGGTCATGTTCTTTGGCCTATGCAACGCACCGGCCACATTCCAAGCCATGATGAACGACCTCTTCCGAGACTACTTAGCGGAAGAATGGCTAGTAATCTACATGGACGACATCCTTCTTTTTGCAAAAACCAAGGAAGAACTCCAGAAGCAGACACGGTTAGTTGTGCAAAGGCTTAAAGAACACGACCTCTACCTGAAAGGCGAAAAATATGAATTCGACAAACAAGAAGTGGAATTCCTCGGAGCGGTCATTCAACCAGGACGATTAGCCATGGACCCAGTCAAACTCGAAGGGCTAAAAGAATGGCAGACACCGCGAACGGTCAAAGACGTACAAAGCTTTCTAGGATTTGCCAACTTCTACCGACAATTCATTTGGGGATACACGGACATAGCCAAACCCTTGAACAATCTGACATGCAAAGGAAAAACATGGGAATGGACACCAGACTGCGAACAAGTGTTTCAAGCATTGAAACAACGATTCCTGGAAGCGCCTATTCTGGTCATGCCAGACCCAAATTGAATGTGACGTCTCCAAAGTTGCAACCGGGGCAGTTTTGCGTCAGAAGGGGGAGGATAACTTATGGCACCCATGTGCCTACCTATCCAAAGCTTTCACTGCAACAGAACACAACTACCAGATCTACGACAGAGAGCTACTGGCAATCATTCGCGCATTTGAAGCATGGCGACACTACCTCGACGGCGCAGAACAACCAGTCGAAGTATTGTCTGATCACAAGAACTTGACATACTTCAGAAGCGCGCAGAAACTTAATCGCCGACAAGCATGCTGGAGTTTATTCCTATCACAGTTCAACTATCGATTCGTGCACCAACCAGGAAAGACACTTGCACAAGCAGACACCCTGTCTCGACGATCGGACCATGACACTGGAGCACACGACAATGAAAACCTAGTCATGCTCCCAGATGAACTGTTCACCAAGGCAGTACATGTGGAGCTCCAGGAAAGGATTCGAGAAACGGTGTCACACGACAAAACGGTCATGGAATCAATGAACAACGCCTGGCATCTCAAAAAAGAACCACTCATTGGCAAGAAAGAAGACTGGAAGATGGACGAAGGGATCGTGTTGTTCAAAGACAAAGTCTACATTCCACCTGATAACAACCTGCGAAGAGAAATTGTCAAGAACCACCACGACCCACCAATTATGGGGCACCCAGGCATCCAGAAAACATACAAACTGGTAGCTCGCGAATACTGGTGGCCAGGAATGCGCCACTTCATCACTCAGTTCGTGAAAGGATGCGCAATCTGCCAAACTGCCAAGATCAATACACACCCTACCAACCCTGGAATGATGCCTATACCTCACCAAGGAAATCCCCGCCCGTTCAGCACAATCACCATGGACTACGTCACAGGACTTCCCCTATCCAACGGATATGACGCAGTGCAAATAGTCGTTGATCATGACGTTACCAAAGCTGTTGTCCTTACTCCGTGTACAAAAGAGACGAACACCATGGATACGGCAAATATGTTAGCACGAGATGTTTACTGTCAATATGGACTCCCAGACAGAGTCATCTTGGACCGAGGCCCGCAATTCATCTCCAGGGCATATCAAGAACTGAACAAGATCCTTGGTATCAACCAATTAATAAGCACGGTGCACCACCCCCAAACGGATGGCCAATCGGAATGCTGATACGCACGCATGACGTCCACGACCGGAGTGCCGTCTCCGCGCACACGTCAGGTCTCTCCGCGCATACTCCAAGACCCAGCGCTGGCTGTACAAACCTGGCGCAAGCAATCTATGCGTCGCGCGACCCACTCCCAGCGGGCGACGAGCAGCGGACACCATACCCAGTCGCCCTACGCGCGTCGGACCCCGATGGGGTCCCGAAGTTCTGCGCGCCCTCTGACAAACCCGTAGACCCCCAGCTCTCAGTTGCGAACCCTGCGCCCTAGCGGCGGTGTAGCCAAGACAAGTACTGCGCGGTGCGTCGATCGCGATCTTGCGGCGGTGGCGCGGCAGCGACTCTCGGAGGCGCGCGGGTCTCGCAACACGCGCGCGCGCGGTGTGCAGCCAATCGCGGGCTCTCTGGTCAGTTTCCATCGGACTTAGACATCAGACTTTTGTAGTTACGGGCAAAAAGCCCATTCCTGTACATATCCTCATTCTGGGGCGACGAACCCCCAAGACACCTCCCCCTTTCACTCTCAATTCGCCCCGGAAGCCCACGACCGGTTCCAGGGTGTCGCAACTGACTACCAAGTTTGCGAGAGCTCCAAAGGTTCTATACCAGGTCCGCCAGCCAGTGTGTTCGACGCACGACTACGCGTGAGTGTCCCGACCGACTGCGTTACGACTGCGTTATCCCTGCGATTCCACTGTGTTAGAGCGAGCGAGCTGCGACTGCGTTGCGCTACACCCTGCGACTCTTGGCGCGAGGCAGCGACCTGACTCCCCCTGCGTCGCGCGGTACTGCGTTACACCCTGCGACTGTTCCCCCTACTCTCTGAGCGCGCGCAATCCTACCGCAACATCTAGGAGCGAGCTCGTCCGACAGGGAGCTCGAGACCGGACTCCCCCCGCATCACTACTAGGACGCCTGTTACCCCGCGGCTACCGGCCGTCAGAGCCTGTCCTAGCATATCAACGCGCTATCCAGGAACTCAAAGTGGCCCTCCTAATATACTGTGGAAACTACCCTGACACATGGAGCACTCTGCTCCCACAGTTTGAATTCGCACACAATCAGCGGACCCACTCCGTCACAGGCAAGAGCCCTTTTGAACTGCTCATGGGATACCAACCACGTGCTATCGGAACAACACATCCAAGACCAAAACACCCGAGCACGGAAGAACGACTCGGAAGACTCACAGAATGGTGGGAGAATGCACTGGCCGCTCACACACGGGCTTCAGCTGCCATGGCCAAACGACAGGTGGCTGGTAATGTGACCTTCAAGAAGGGAGACAAAGTCTTCTTGGAATCCACTAATTTGTCATTGCCCTATCCCAACCACAAGCTCGCACCAAAATGTGAAGGCCCATTTGTTATTGAACAGGTCATGGGACCCACCACGGTGAAACTCCGGCTCCCAGGGTCATGGAGAATCCATCCAGTCTTTCACACGTCCCTTATCTCCCATTACCGCACTACTCCGGAGCACGGGCCCAACTACATCACCCCACCACCGGAAGCAATAAACGGCATGGAAGAGTGGGAACTCGAGGCAATCATCAATCACAGGAAGCCGGCATGAGGCGGCATCCAATACCTGGTGACTTGGAAAGGAAGACCGAGTCACGAAAATGAATGGCTCAGAGATAAGGACCTCAAACATGCCCAAACAATCCTGAAAGCCTATAAAAGACGACATCTTTTGGCCTAAGGTCTCCATCCCCCAACTCACTCTGGAGCCTCTCAGCCCTCTCCCACTCACTCTCATCTCTCTTGACAACGTCAACCCCTTTGACAATACCTCACACTCGCCACTCGCGCCGCACTGCCTCCCGCACCCCGACACCCTCCATCCCTCTCAACATCCCCAGGGCTGTCCCCAACATCGACCTCAGCCGCTTCAGATGGGTAAAGAGGGCCTTCCCTTCCTACCACCACCTTCCACACCCCCCGACCTCCATCTACACCAACAGGTCACTGGCAGACCACGTCAGATGGACCCTCCTCCACCCCGACCTACGGAGCGTCACCAACACCATCCTCGCCCGCTATCAGAGCGAGACGGTGATCTCTGCCAACAACTACTGGGGGGCGGCCGACACACTGGCCTCTCTCCACCTCATGAGGAGGTTCGTGGCCCTTAACCCCAGCGAGGACCAGTGCCTCTATCGCAATACACTGGCGGCTATCGACTCGGTGATCCACTGGAACTACAGGATTGCGAACAGGAGCCTGGAACAGATTGTCCCCCTCCTCAGTATCATCCCTACCCTTGACCCGCTCTACGCCCTCCTCCCAGTCGACCAGTATGAAGGACGTCCTCGCCCCAACCCGGCCTATAACGGCCCAGTGCAGCACTCCTACCTTGGGGGGATTCACCCCTATGACCAGACCCATTGGCGGCGGATCACGAGGGTTGAGTCACCTCTCGACGATGGTACCTGGGGAGAACCGCCCCTTGCGGCACACGGGTGGACTACCCACGACGACAACGACACCGACCAGGAGAACCACACGCCTCGGCCCCCTCTGGCAAAACATCTCTCCAGCCCCCCCAATCGTCCGGGTACTCCAGCCTCCCTCCCACCCCTCGAGCCACGCACACATACCCCTCCGACGTCAGAAGCAGACCTTGAGCGCGACATTGAGAACATCGCCCTCAGAGCCCTGCTTGGCATCTGGTTAACAAGGATCCCGCCGCCGCCACCACCCCCTTACCTCCCTCCTCCCGTTGCAACGGATCCACCCGCCACCGTCAACCCACGGGACCTCCAGGCCCGACCTCCGACCCCCATTGTTGTCAACGACAACAACAAGTTGGAGTACATCTGATCGAGGACGATCAGCCTTAGGGGGGGGGTAATGTTACAATTGACAGATTACTGGTAGCACTCTGACTTATGTAGGCTCCGGAGGCGTGGTGACTCATTCTGACTCACTCTGACTCGTCCCTGACTAGTAGTGACTCATATGGACTCATAGTGACTCAGACCCATGGTGAGTCATACTGGATATGACTCCACCCCACATGTATATAAGACCAGGGGGCTCAGGGTAGAGCCCCAGCTTCAATCTCCTGTTTCACCCCCTGAACTCCTCGTCTGAACCTCTCCCCTTCGCCCAACCTGGCTTCCAGTTCTAACGGTGCGCTCAATAGCCACTAACAGAGAACTGAAGCATCACACGGGAGACGCAGGCATGGACCATCATGGTCCTCTCGGGCCCTCCGGGTGCAGTAGAAGACTCCAAGGAATCCAGAAACACCGTTCTCACGGAAGTGAAGAAGACGCTCTGGGCAGACAAGTACTTCTGCTACTTCATTGCCTGCGTCGCTGCGCGGAGCTGGGGGATTACAGGCACAATGGCCGAGATCGTCAAGGCCACAACAGACACGCTGGATGCGACAGTCATCATGGCCGAGGACCCCGCAAATAGGCGCGCGACCGTCCCAGCGTACCTCATCACGGGAAGACTGCCGTCGAATGATAAGGACGAGTATGTGTGGTGGATCAACTACTACACGGCGCCGGGCATGTACTGGGTGGACCAAATCTACCAGCTGAAAGTCAACGTGCTCGTCGTTGAGTGCAAGCTCTGCAAAGACACGACACATTGCGCGCGCGACTGCCCCCTGGCGAAAGTCCCCGGCTGGCAAGGCCCAAGCACGGTGGACATTTACCAGCCCGCCCAAGGTACTCCGCGCATGAGCGACCTGACTAGCGCTGTAGAGCCAGAGCAACAAGCCAAGCACATCTGGCAGGAGGTTGCACGACGCGGGAGCCCGCGCGGAGGCCGTGGCATGCGGGGTGCCCGTGGTAATGGATGTACCGGAGGGCGTGGCGGCGGCAGAGGAGGCCAACGCCGCTGAGTGTATCTGTCCTTAGAAACGATATCGTTTACTGTGTCGTCTACGTGTACCTGGAATAATAATGACACCTCCCCCACTCTGCCTGGAGAACGAGTGCTGACTCGCGGATACCTTCACCTGCGAACGGCGACACTGACGCTGGCCCACACTTACTGGTGGCATGCCACACAGGAAAGCCAGAACAGTGCACAAGTGCAGAACCACCATTCAGGGCGTGTACTGCATCACACCACTGTGGACAATGGAAAGCTGAGACCCGACCAGGCCTGTCACAGCAAGTACAGGTCCGCGCCCATGTCTGATAACTAACTCGGTGTTGATCTTCTAGGCTTGGCATGCTAGGAAGGGAGCCCACAAACACGCTACGACAACTCAACATAACACATTCCGGCAGCTACAGCAGCACCCCGACGGCATCAATGGCGATTTCGGCACACAGGCAACCCAACCCGGAGGAGTCGCCGGCATGGCTGCTGTGCGCGACTCCGGGGATGGGCTGGGCCGAGAGGACATGAGCAGCCAGGCACGCAGCACGGGTGGTGAGGGTCTTGAGAGGCCCCAGGAGCCCCTCGCGCCAAATGTTGCCATGCAATCTGTACAATTGCGCGAGTCTGGTCTGTATGACCAGCGGGTGGTGTATCCACCAATACTCCCTGTACAAGAGGACAATGCCCTGCCTGCATGGCAGGGCGGGGACGCCCCGGATATTGGGCCCCAGATCGCAGCCTTGGCACATTAAATATCAACGGTTTTGGGTCGCTACAACGAGACCATCCAGACAACAAGTGGGGCCACCTGTATAGGCTAATGAACGATCAGAAGATCGGCGTACTGATGCTCGAAGAAACCCATCTCACCGAAAAGCGGTGTGCAGACCTCCATCAAATGTTCGCTGACCATATTAAAATATTCAACTCAGCTCACCCAGAGTCCCCAACCCAAAAGGAGGGTGTAGCATTTGTCTTGAACAAAAGACTTGTCTCAATCATTGGGGCAAAGGTTGTCAAAGTCGTCCCAGGACGTGCACTGCAGCTTACCATCACATGCAGAGGAGGTGATAAAAGACACATGCTATGCATTTATGCGCCGACCTCAGATGGAGTCACAGAACGCTGCAACTTCTACCTACAAGTACTCACCTTCTACAACACGCACCCTGAGGTCCCAATCCCGCATGTAATGGCGGGGGACTTTAATAATGTAGAGAACATAATTGACTGGCTGCTGATGCTGGAGGAGGTGCATGATGCGTCCTTGTTAGACCTAGACGAGCTCAAAGTAAGGCTGGGACTAATGATGGTTGACAGATGACGAAAGACACACCCGGATGTTGTAAACTTCACCTTTCATTGGGGGGCCGGAGAACAAGCAACACTCTCCAGGCTGGACAGGATCTATGTAAGCAGCGACATGTTCCGCTATGCGCTGCGCTGGGTGATCAAGGAGCCCGGGCTGAAAACAGACCATAGTCTGGTGACGGTACAGCTGACCACGCCAAATGCGCCAACAGTAGGCACTGGGAGGCCGGTATTCCCCCTCCACCTACTAAAGAATAAAATGCTGGCAAGAAAAATGAAAGCGAGAGGAGGAGCCAAAGCAGTAGATAAGCTCGATGAGCTTAGGATGGGGAGAGTATCATGCACCGAAGCGCACAACCCCCAAACAATCCTCCTACGGATGAAAACCGACTGGATGTAGATGGTGCGTGACCTTGAGCGCGACACGGTACCTAAGCTCCTCGCTGAAATTGAAGAGTTACAAGCATGCCTGAAGAAGGCACAAGCAGACACTCACCGCAGCGACGAGGCGCGGGCACGCGATGTGAATGCCCTTATGAATCAGATAGGGCAGCTGAAGGCTAAGAGATATAAGCAGCAGCAGCAACGATCGAGAGCAAAGCACCGACTAGAGGGCGAGAGCCCAACAAAGTACTGGGTGAAGCTGCACCGAGCGCAAACACTACAAGACTTAATCCCAGCATTCGAAAAGGAGCAGCCGTCCCAGGCAAGGAATGTTGGCAACCTAGTGCTAGAGATAGATGCAGAAGCGATGGCCGAGATGGCCCATAAGCATCACGAGGACATACAAGCAGATGGACTGGAAGTCACCCCAACAGATGTATGAGAGCGCGACATTCAAACGGTACTGAATAGCCTTGACGTGACCCTTTCAGAGGAACAGGTTGACACAATGGCGAGCCTAATTGACTATGATGACTGTGAACTAGTGCTACAATTCGCAAAATCAGGGACAGCCCCTGGACTCGATGGCATACAATACGAGGTTTGGAAAACGATGCACGCACATTTTGAAGAGGACTCTAGACACACAGACAGACCGACGTTTGATGTCCTCGCAGTTATCCAGTCAGCCTTCGAAGACATTAGCATCCATGGGGTATCAGACCAAACAGCCTTTGCTCACGGATGGATGGCACCTATCTATAAGGAGAAGGGCGAGCTGACAAAGATCGTCAACTATAGGCCGATTACGCTGCTAAAATCAGACTATAAGCTTTTGAGTAAGGTGCTCGCAATAAGGCTTGCAGACGTCGCACCAAGTATTGTCCACCCATTGCAGGCGGGTTTTGTACCCGGTCGCCGGCTACATAACCACACCCAGTTAGCGCGCATGATAATGCTGTGGGCAGAGGCAAAAGAAGTGAACGGCATGATCGTTGCACTAGACCAAGAGAAAGCATACGATAAGATCTCTCACGACTACCTCTGGAGAGTACTGGAACGCTTTGGCATCCCAGCGGCCTTCACAGACATAGTGAAGTCGCTATACAAAGACACATCAACACTTGTAATGGTCAACGGTGCAAAGAGCAGTCTGTACCGTGTCTACCGCGGGGTGAGGCAAGGGGACCCACTCTCCTGCCTGTTGTTGGACCTGGCAATTGAACCTCTGTTGTCAATGATCCGTAAATCGGACATCGAAGGCTTTCAAGTACCTGGCACTGCGGAGAAGCTAACAGCAACTCTATTTGCAGACGACACGACAGTGTACCTGTCCAAGCATGACAACTTTGTGACTCTTCAGAAGGTGCTGAACACATGGTGCTCAGCGGCGAAGGCAAAGTTCAATATAAAGAAGACAGAGATCATTCCGATAGGACAACTAAAATATCAAAAGCACATTGCACAGACGTACCGGGAAACAGGGAGCTGGAGGAACTACCTGAGGAATGTCCATGTCGCAGGGGAAGGAGAACCGGTTCGAATCCTTGGAGCCTTCTTTGGGAATGGTGTGAGCGACATCACAGTATGGGCACCTAAATTTGATAAGCTAGTTTCAACTATGGATAGGTGGAAAATAGGACGAACTACCCTCGAAGGGAAGCGACATGTATCACAGATGATGGTAGGCGGCATGACACAATTCTTGACAGACGTTCAGCGGATGCCTCCACAAGTACTGAAGAGGTTTACCAAGATTATGCAAAGCTATCTGTGGGATGATAAGCATAACATCCCAGTAGGCATGGAGCACATGTACACACCATTCTCTGCCGGCAGCTTCAACATACTAGATCTCGAAACCCGGAACGAAGCAATTGATGTGATGTGGTTGCAATTATACCTTGCCCACGGGGGCGCACAACCGTGGTGGGCGTTCTTTGCGGATACGCTCTTTGCCCACTATGCTCCCAAGGACTGCAAGGTGAAGGACATCAATCTTCACATAAACCCCTTCATGCAGCACTGGAAACCAAATAAGAGAGCTTTACCTGCTGAACGGTGGGCCATGATATCAGTGGCAACGAAATATGGCCTTCGTCCAGAAGGACTGGCATTCGCGCACACAACTCTCCAGTGCATGCCGATGTGGGACCACTGCAAAACCACCCCTGCGGTGATACACCGCCTAGCCGTGAAATCCACGGTCACCACCTGTCTTGAATACAAACACGGCCTGCGAACAGTGGGTGAGTTCGAAACCTTTGCAGCCAGGATCACTGCGCCCGGCCACCAGCCATCGGCAGACTGCGTGTGCAATCTGTGCAAGGACATGATTACTCGAGAGAGATGTGCAAACCCGCACTGGTGTCTGGAAAGAGCGCAAGCGTTCCTGAATGCCCTCCCACCCAAATGGGACCCGTGATGTGAAAATCCAGAGGACTATGAAGATAGACAAATGCGCGAGCAACTCACCCAGGGTGTTGAAGAAGGGCAAGTCTTTGACGGAACGATAACCACATACGGGGGTATCGGGAACATCTTTCGCATCTTCACTGATGGGCAACCAATGTATAATGGTGTCGTAAGCATGCAACTCCAAGGAAACGGAAATACAGAACTTACGCTCGCAACGGATGGGTCGTGCCTTAAGAACGGAGAAAGGAACGCATCCGCAGGCGCGGGTGTCTATGTGGGCAACAACAATCCCCAAAACAAGAGCATCAGGCTCCCCAGCACTCTGGCTCAGACCAATCAAACGGGAGAAGCGGTTGCCACCTACCTGGCCTCATTGTGCATGGATCCCAGGATCAATCTGGTCCAGGAAACTGACTCCAAGACTGTAATGGATTCCCTGACTCGCTACCAAGTAATGCTTGAGGACACAGGATATATTGGGAAGCGGAATAGCAAGCTTACAAGGGCGATACTTGCAGAACTACGGAGCCGGAAAGTGCATACTGCCTTCTTGTGGGTTAAAGGACATAGCAGCCACCCCCGGAACAAAGAAGCCGATTGTCTAGCCGGGCTCGGTGCAGCAAAAAGCACAGGAGACACAGTGGATCTATCCATACCAGATGCCTTGCGGATATCAGGAGCAAGGCTGTCGGTCATAACCCAGAAACTAGCTTATCGTGTGATCCGCAACCTAAAAGAAGGAAAGCTCACCCCTAGACCCGCAGCGGCAGCAAACATTGCCAATATTGCTGAGGAGCTGAGAAATGCGTGTGAGTATAACGTACCGGAAGCAGCAATCTGGCTATCAATCCGTAAGAAGGATGTCACACGTGAGGTCAGGCAGTTCCTATGGAAGACCATCCATGACGGATTTATGACAGGGCGGCACTGGCTACGCCCAAAGATGTCAGATGAGCTGCAAGAAAGAGCAACCTGTACGATATGCAATGAGCTGGACTCTATGGACCACATACTCTTCAGATGTGCAGCGCGTGGGCAGGGAGAAATATACCGGCTCCTCAGGGAAACCTGGGAACCAATCGGGCTCACGTGGCCTGAAGCAAACTGGGGTACCATGCTTGGTGCTGCATGCATGGTCTTCAAAGCCCAAAACTCTGAAGCGCGGCTTGTGGGGGCAGAGCGGCTCTGGACCATTCTGGCAACTGAATCACTCTATTTGGTCTGGAAGCTCCAATGTGAGCAGGTCATACAGCATGATGGGAATGAATTCTCGCTAGCAGAAGTGCGGAACCGGTGGTATGCAATGATCAATCAACGACTTACCCTGGACAGAAGGGCGTGTGCGGCGTACTTGGAGAAATGCACCCTCAAAGCGGGCAGAGTAGCGGAGACCTGGCCACCTATACTAGAGAACAATCGTGACCTCCCGCCCAACTGGGTGGGGGACAGCAGGGTTTTAGTGGGTATAAAGAGAGGAAGATGATGTGATGTATGCAAATCGCCTACTGAGCAAATGATTCTTCCTCTCTTGGAGTCCCACACTCAGTGCGTAATGGCATTTCCTCGCGGTAACATCGGTGACATCATTGTCTCAGACGAACTCGAACTACCTGGCCCTCCCGGGAGAAACAATTCCTGGTTGTGTCACTAGCGCATCTGACAGCTACACAACAAGCCCCTCTGGGGACCACTGTGGCCAAAGACATGCATGAAAGTGCAGCGCTCCACCAAAAAAAAAAGAAAAAAGCAGGGGGAGGGGCTCAGCAACTGCCTTGTGGATGGAACACACTGAGAGCAAAGGCCTATGTTTTCATCAACAACATCTTGATAACATCCATAAAACAGATTAATTGCGAGTTTGATGTTCACACCCAAAATATGGAAAACATGTGTATGATATCATTCTAGATGTTATCACTATGTTTTCATCATGTTCTATGCTGAGGAATGGTGATTACTTTCAAAATATTCTGTCAATGTTACCATCTGGAACAGGGCTGATTTATTCCCACTTTGTTTGTGATGATGTTGGCATAGATTGGAGTAATTGAGTTTAAAGTACGTTTACACAAGTCAAATTGGAGAGGCAGCTGCCTCACGCTGCACTCAGCAGCGAACCACGCCTGGACGCCCTTCCCAGGTGCCAGCCCCTCCAACGTCTCACACCACCAGCAGCAAGCCGTGCCCAGTTTCCTCTCTGGGCACTGTCCTGGCAATTTTTGTGCTACGCAGAGGTCTCTTGCCTGGCAGTGAGAGAAAAGCCCCTTACCCTTTGTCCTTGTCGCTGCCAGGTAAGCTTTTATTTGTCCCTCATGCAGGACTCCTTCTTTGCTCTATATGTTATGCTTCAGTTCTCTGTTAGTGGCTATTGAGCGCACCGTTAGAACTGGAAGCCAGGTTGGGCGAAGGGGAGAGGTTCAGACGAGGAGTTCAGGGGGTGAAACAGGAGATTGAAGCTGGGGCTCTACCCTGAGCCCCCTGGTCTTATATACATGTGGGGTGGAGTCATATCCAGTATGACTCACCATGGGTCTGAGTCACTATGAGTCCATATGAGTCACTACTAGTCAGGGACGAGTCAGAGTGAGTCAGAATGAGTCACCACGCCTCCGGAGCCTACATAAGTCAGAGTGCTACCAGTAATCTGTCAATTGTAACATTACCCCCCCCCCTAAGGCTGATCGTCCTCGATCAGATGTACTCCAACTTGTTGTTGTCGTTGACAACAATGGGGGTCGGAGGTCGGGCCTGGAGGTCCCGTGGGTTGACGGTGGCGGGTGGATCCGTTGCAACGGGAGGAGGGAGGTAAGGGGGTGGTGGCGGCGGCGGGATCCTTGTTAACCAGATGCCAAGCAGGGCTCTGAGGGCGATGTTCTCAATGTCGCGCTCAAGGTCTGCTTCTGACGTCGGAGGGGTATGTGTGCGTGGCTCGAGGGGTGGGAGGGAGGCTGGAGTACCCGGACGATTGGGGGGGCTGGAGAGATGTTTTGCCAGAGGGGGCCGAGGCGTGTGGTTCTCCTGGTCGGTGTCGTTGTCGTCGTGGGTAGTCCACCCGTGTGCCGCAAGGGGCGGTTCTCCCCAGGTACCATCGTCGAGAGGTGACTCAACCCTCGTGATCCGCCGCCAATGGGTCTGGTCATAGGGGTGAATCCCCCCAAGGTAGGAGTGCTGCACTGGGCCGTTATAGGCCGGGTTGGGGCGAGGACGTCCTTCATACTGGTCGACTGGGAGGAGGGCGTAGAGCGGGTCAAGGGTAGGGATGATACTGAGGAGGGGGACAATCTGTTCCAGGCTCCTGTTCGCAATCCTGTAGTTCCAGTGGATCACCGAGTCGATAGCCGCCAGTGTATTGCGATAGAGGCACTGGTCCTCGCTGGGGTTAAGGGCCACGAACCTCCTCATGAGGTGGAGAGAGGCCAGTGTGTCGGCCGCCCCCCAGTAGTTGTTGGCAGAGATCACCGTCTCGCTCTGATAGCGGGCGAGGATGGTGTTGGTGACGCTCCGTAGGTCGGGGTGGAGGAGGGTCCATCTGACGTGGTCTGCCAGTGACCTGTTGGTGTAGATGGAGGTCGGGGGGTGTGGAAGGTGGTGGTAGGAAGGGAAGGCCCTCTTTACCCATCTGAAGCGGCTGAGGTCGATGTTGGGGACAGCCCTGGGGATGTTGAGAGGGATGGAGGGTGTCGGGGTGCGGGAGGCAGTGCAGCGCGAGTGGCGAGTGTGAGGTATTGTCAAAGGGGTTGACGTTGTCAAGAGAGATGAGAGTGAGTGGGAGAGGGCTGAGAGGCTCCAGAGTGAGTTGGGGGATGGAGACCTTAGGCCAAAAGATGTCGTCTTTTATAGGCTTTCAGGATTGTTTGGGCATGTTTGAGGTCCTTATCTCTGAGCCATTCATTTTCGTGACTCGGTCTTCCTTTCCAAGTCACCAGGTATTGGATGCCGCCTCATGCCGGCTTCCTGTGATTGATGATTGCCTCGAGTTCCCACTCTTCCATGCCGTTTATTGCTTCCGGTGGTGGGGTGATGTAGTTGGGCCCGTGCTCCGGAGTAGTGCGGTAATGGGAGATAAGGGACGTGTGAAAGACTGGATGGATTCTCCATGACCCTGGGAGCCGGAGTTTCACCGTGGTGGGTCCCATGACCTGTTCAATAACAAATGGGCCTTCACATTTTGGTGCGAGCTTGTGGTTGGGATAGGGCAATGACAAATTAGTGGATTCCAAGAAGACTTTGTCTCCCTTCTTGAAGGTCACATTACCAGCCACCTGTCGTTTGGCCATGGCAGCTGAAGCCCGTGTGTGAGCGGCCAGTGCATTCTCCCACCATTCTGTGAGTCTTCCGAGTCGTTCTTCCGTGCTCGGGTGTTTTGGTCTTGGATGTGTTGTTCCGATAGCACGTGGTTGGTATCCCATGAGCAGTTCAAAAGGGCTCTTGCCTGTGACGGAGTGGGTCCGCTGATTGTGTGCGAATTCAAACTGTGGGAGCAGAGTGCTCCATGTGTCAGGGTAGTTTCCACAGTATATTAGGAGGGCCACTTTGAGTTCCTGGATAGCGCGTTGATATGCTAGGACAGGCTCTGACGGCCGGTAGCCGCGGGGTAACAGGCGTCCTAGTAGTGATGCGGGGGGAGTCCGGTCTCGAGCTCCCTGTCGGACGAGCTCGCTCCTAGATGTTGCGGTAGGATTGCGCGCGCTCAGAGAGTAGGGGGAACAGTCGCAGGGTGTAACGCAGTACCGCGCGACGCAGGGGGAGTCAGGTCGCTGCCTCGCGCCAAGAGTCGCAGGGTGTAGCGCAACGCAGTCGCAGCTCGCTCGCTCTAACACAGTGGAATCGCAGGGATAACGCAGTCGTAACGCAGTCGGTCGGGACACTCACGCGTAGTCGTGCGTCGAACACACTGGCTGGCGGACCTGGTATAGAACCTTTGGAGCTCTCGCAAACTTGGTAGTCAGTTGCGACACCCTGGAACCGGTCGTGGGCTTCCGGGGCGAATTGAGAGTGAAAGGGGGAGGTGTCTTGGGGGTTCGTCGCCCCAGAATGAGGATATGTACAGGAATGGGCTTTTTGCCCGTAACTACAAAAGTCTGATGTCTAAGTCCGATGGAAACTGACCAGAGAGCCCGCGATTGGCTGCACACCGCGCGCGCGCGTGTTGCGAGACCCGCGCGCCTCCGAGAGTCGCTGCCGCGCCACCGCCGCAAGATCGCGATCGACGCACCGCGCAGTACTTGTCTTGGCTACACCGCCGCTAGGGCGCAGGGTTCGCAACTGAGAGCTGGGGGTCTACGGGTTTGTCAGAGGGCGCGCAGAACTTCGGGACCCCATCGGGGTCCGACGCGCGTAGGGCGACTGGGTATGGTGTCCGCTGCTCGTCGCCCGCTGGGAGTGGGTCGCGCGACGCATAGATTGCTTGCGCCAGGTTTGTACAGCCAGCGCTGGGTCTTGGAGTATGCGCGGAGAGACCTGACGTGTGCGCGGAGACGGCACTCCGGTCGTGGACGTCATGCGTGCGTATCAGCATTCCGATTGGCCATCCGTTTGGGGGTGGTGCACCGTGCTTATTAATTGGTTGATACCAAGGATCTTGTTCAGTTCTTGATATGCCCTGGAGATGAATTGCGGGCCTCGGTCCAAGATGACTCTGTCTGGGAGTCCATATTGACAGTAAACATCTCGTGCTAACATATTTGCCGTATCCATGGTGTTCGTCTCTTTTGTACACGGAGTAAGGACAACAGCTTTGGTAACGTCATGATCAACGACTATTTGCACTGCGTCATATCCGTTGGATAGGGGAAGTCCTGTGACGTAGTCCATGGTGATTGTGCTGAACGGGCGGGGATTTCCTTGGTGAGGTATAGGCATCATTCCAGGGTTGGTAGGGTGTGTATTGATCTTGGCAGTTTGGCAGATTGCGCATCCTTTCACGAACTGAGTGATGAAGTGGCGCATTCCTGGCCACCAGTATTCGCGAGCTACCAGTTTGTATGTTTTCTGGATGCCTGGGTGCCCCATAATTGGTGGGTCGTGGTGGTTCTTGACAATTTCTCTTCGCAGGTTGTTATCAGGTGGAATGTAGACTTTGTCTTTGAACAACACGATCCCTTCGTCCATCTTCCAGTCTTCTTTCTTGCCAATGAGTGGTTCTTTTTTGAGATGCCAGGCGTTGTTCATTGATTCCATGACCGTTTTGTCGTGTGACACCGTTTCTCGAATCCTTTCCTGGAGCTCCACATGTACTGCCTTGGTGAACAGTTCATCTGGGAGCATGACTAGGTTTTCATTGTCGTGTGCTCCAGTGTCATGGTCCGATCGTCGAGACAGGGTGTCTGCTTGTGCAAGTGTCTTTCCTGGTTGGTGCACGAATCGATAGTTGAACTGTGATAGGAATAAACTCCAGCATGCTTGTCGGCGATTAAGTTTCTGCGCGCTTCTGAAGTATGTCAAGTTCTTGTGATCAGACAATACTTCGACTGGTTGTTCTGCGCCGTCGAGGTAGTGTCGCCATGCTTCAAATGCGCGAATGATTGCCAGTAGCTCTCTGTCGTAGATCTGGTAGTTGTGTTCTGTTGCAGTGAAAGCTTTGGATAGGTAGGCACATGGGTGCCATAAGTTATCCTCCCCCTTCTGACGCAAAACTGCCCCGGTTGCAACTTTGGAGACGTCACATTCAATTTGGGTCTGGCATGACCAGAATAGGCGCTTCCAGGAATCGTTGTTTCAATGCTTGAAACACTTGTTCGCAGTCTGGTGTCCATTCCCATGTTTTTCCTTTGCATGTCAGATTGTTCAAGGGTTTGGCTATGTCCGTGTATCCCCAAATGAATTGTCGGTAGAAGTTGGCAAATCCTAGAAAGCTTTGTACGTCTTTGACCGTTCGCGGTGTCTGCCATTCTTTTAGCCCTTCGAGTTTGACTGGGTCCATGGCTAATCGTCCTGGTTGAATGACCGCTCCGAGGAATTCCACTTCTTGTTTGTCGAATTCATATTTTTCGCCTTTCAGGTAGAGGTCGTGTTCTTTAAGCCTTTGCACAACTAACCGTGTCTGCTTCTGGAGTTCTTCCTTGGTTTTTGCAAAAAGAAGGATGTCGTCCATGTAGATTACTAGCCATTCTTCCGCTAAGTAGTCTCGGAAGAGGTCGTTCATCATGGCTTGGAATGTGGCCGGTGCGTTGCATAGGCCAAAGAACATGACCGTTGGTTCAAATAATCCTCGAGACGTTTTGAACGCTGCTTTCCATTAATCTCCTTCCTTGATGCATACATTGTTATACCCAGCCCGTACATCGAGCTTGGAGAAGTATTGAGCATCTTTGAGTTTGTCGAGCAGGTCGGATATCAACGCCAGTGGGTAGACATTCTTGACTGTCCCTTCGTTAAGGTAACGGTAGTCCTGTACCGGTCTCAGAGTGCTGTCCTTTTTCTTTACAAAGAACACGGGTGACGCCATGGGGGATTTGGATGGGCGAATATAGCCTTTGGCCAGGTTTTCATCGACAAACTTGTCCATTTCTTGACGTTCTCCGGGCGAGAGTGGAATGATTTTGCAGTCTCTTGGGACAAAGCCTGGTTTGAGATCGATAGCATGATCCCAAGGTCGCAAAATAGGCATTCGTTCTGCTGCCTTCTTTTCGAAGACGTCCTTCAGATCTTTGAGATAATCTGGGAGAATGTCGTCCAAAGTCTTTGCTGTCTTTTGACCCTGTGCTTGCACTGCTAAGTTTGTCGAGATGGTAGCTCGGCGGAGTTGTAGGTTGTCCTTTGTTTGCTTCCACAGCGTGGTGATGGTTGTATTGGGTCTTTCATCCCAGTGGTCATCATCTTCCGGGTCTTTGCACACATATTGTTGTACCGCTTGTACGTCCTGGATTTCTCCACGTGGTAGTCCCCACATAGGGACCCCTGGTGGTGGGTCGTTTTTGTTCTGATATTCCCGGAGGGCCTGTTGCTTTTTAATGACCTTGGGGTCAAATTTGAAATGTCCCGAACTCCAATCAATACGTGGATTGTATCGTCGAATCCAAGGGATGCCTAGGATTGCATCGTCTCTTCCTAAGTCTGCAACATAGAAGTTGGTTGGCAGTGAGTGCCCTCGTATGACAAAGTTTGTTTCGATGCGATGGGTGACTGTTCCAATGGTGTTGATACTGTCGTCTGCATTTCTGAATCGGATGGGTTTTGGAAGTCGGACCATGGGGAGTTGGTACTTGTCAACGATTCTTTGGTTGATGATGGTTGCGTCTGCTCCTGAGTCGAACAGTGCGCGTATCCCGACGACTTTGGGTCCACACTCGACGTATCCTGACAGTAAATAAGCGAACCTGCGTTGCTGTGCTAGGGTGACAAATGAAATAGTGTAGTCCCAAGGATTAGACGGTACTAGCGTCAAGTCAGTCCGTCCCGTCAAAAATCTGCACCATCCTCCTCCTCCACGGCATTGAGTGCCAGCTCTGGTTCTTCATCGGCTTTATTTGCTGATTCTTTGTCTTCTTGTTTGACTGCTCGAGTCTTCGCATCTGATCGTTTCTTCTGGGGGCAGTTGGCTGTGTGATGACCGGGTTCGCGGCAGAAGAAACACTTGTTCTGCTTCATTAGTTCGCGTCTGGTCTTGTCATCGAGTCGGCCACTTGTGACTACCTTCAGGGAGGGGTCGGCGGGTTTGAAACGAGTAGTGCTGCGCGTGATGCGTCCTTGCGCACGATCGACTTCTCAGTTGAGCAAGTATGCCTTGTTGAGCTGGATGGCAGTTTCCATCCACTGGTCCATGGTCGTCGGCTGGGGGTATACCAGTGCCATCTTGTCACGGAGGAACCCTGGTAATTTGGACTGATACCAGGCCACCTGGGCCGAGTCTTCGTAGATTCCGCCTTTGACAAACAGGCATAGAATCTTGGCGTTGAAGTGGTCCATAGGTTCCTTTGGATCGTAACAAAGTGAGCCGAGTTGAACGGCTGCGGTCTGAGCAGGATCTTGTTCCCCAAAGACGAGCAGAAAGTCACGCCTGAAGTCTTTCTACGTCCCAAAGCCTTGTTTGGCACCCTCGACTGTGAGTTGGGCTGTGTCGACCTTGGCTTCTGCCCACCATCGGGCGTCTCCTCTGATGTAGGAGAGGGCAGTGACTATCTTAGAAGAGTCGGTGGGGTAGTCGCTCGGGCGGCTGCAGAACAGGAGATAGAGGTCCGCAAGGAACTCGTTTGCTTTGTGTCGTTCGCCCGTGAAGCTGTCGGGTTCCTTGATCTTGCTCTTGTATCCTCGTCCATCATCCTGCCTGGGTGCATTGGTGCCTCTTGGGGGGCCTCCGCCACCTCCTCCACCGCCTCCTCCACCGTCACCTCCTCCGTCGTCTCCTCCGTCATCTCCTCCCCCTTCAGGACCTCCTCCTCCTCCTCCTGAGGGTTTGTATCCTCCCACTGCTGTGCGGAAGGCTGTGGCCGTACTGATGAAGGGTCCTTGAGAGGCAGATAGGGCGGTGGTCGGTTGTGTAGTGGTTGCGGACATGGCTCGCTGTCCTGGTTCTGGGTCTCTTGGTAGTTGTCGAGCTGGGATGATTGTTGAAATAGGGGAGGATTCGCGGTTACTCGTTGGTACAGTAGCCAGTACTGTTTCGTCGTCTGACGATTCTGGTTCTGGGATCTTGGGAGGTGGCGTTCGAGCCCGCTCCTTTCCTTTGCTGGCTAATGGGATTTGAAGCCCAAGTCCTAGAGGCGTAACGGGTGACCTTGTTTTGACGAAGGTTTTTCCTGAGCCGGTAGTGACGGGGTCTTTGGGAGTTGGAACAAAACGGTTGCCTTCAGCTTTCTTAGCTCTGGTCTTGAGTTGATTTGGGCACGGTTGGTACTTGCAGATCGCAAATGCTTCTGAGTAGTTGATGTGGTTGTCCTTTTGAGTGGTCGTGTTGTAGTAGTGGGGCCGGTTGTAACAGTCGAGATTATCTCCCATGCACTGCTCCTAATTACTGTGGGCATGGTAGTGAGGGGGAATGTACATAGTCCACTCGTTGACCAGGCGTCGGGCGGCAATGAGGTTGTAGAATCTTAAGGCAATGATGTGAATGTCTGGAGATCCGAGGCTGGTGACTGATATGAGCTGTTGAAGGCCTTCAGAGGTGTGTTCCAACCACTCTTCAAAGGTAAGAGGACGGTTTGGGTTGTCCACTGGAGGGTAAGGAGGAACGTTCTGAAGTACACGGAGGGCCTGTGCCAGGTGCCAAGTGGTATCATTCAAGTGCTGAAGAGCAAGTGGGGGAAGTTCGGTGTACTGGCTAGCTTTGTGCAGTGCACGCGCAAAGTTATGTCCTTGAAGGAGCTGGAGGTAGAATTGTTCTACTGGGTGGACTTGTTCCGGAGTGGGGGGGTCAGGTATGATTTCGTTCGAACCTCCGCCTGACACTGATTGTTTGTTGTCTGTGTATTTGTCAGAGCTGTTCTGAACCTGAAGTGGGTACAATGTCCAGGAATCTGCAAAGGTCGGGTAGGCAATTCAGGCAGTTCTCCTTTGGAAGAGCTGTCTTCAAGGATGGGGAAATGATTCTGGACCAGGCTTCTGATTCGGTTGAACAAGGCAGGAAGCCTTCTGGTTACTCGATGCAGAGAGGTGTTCCTTGCACCGCTGCTAGGTGAGGAATCTTGAGCTTCAATCTAGTGTTATGCTTCAGTTCTCTGTTAGTGGCTATCGAGTGCACCGTTAGAACTGGAAGCCAGGTTGGGCGAAGGGGAGAGGTTTAGACGAGGAGTTCAGGGGGTGAAACAGGAGATTGAAGCTGGGGCTCTACCCTGAGCCCCCTGGTCTTATATACATGTGGGGTGGAGTCATATCCAGTATGACTCACCATGGGTCTGAGTCACTATGAGTCCATATGAGTCACTACTGGTCAGGAACAAGTCAGAGCAAGTCAGCATGAGTCACCACGCCTCCGGAGCCTACATGAGTCAGAGTGCTACCAGTGACCAGTCAATTGTAACACTTGGCTTCTACCACCTCACGGTACATCTCTGTCCTCTATGTCACACATGCTGTACTATTATTTGATCACTTTGCAGGTTGTAGAGCGCATCAGGAACACCAACAGCCTCACATTTGCCGGCTACAGTATTAACTTCAATGTGTTCTTCCAGGTAAGTTACACGGATTCAAGGTTGCTTAGCTAACTCATCTTGCAGGCTCTGATGTTCATTGACTTCACAGTCAAGCGTGGGCTGCCTCCTGCCGTTCTCAATGTTGTTGCTGGCAATCTGGTGCCTCACCTGCCGATCCAGGTGAACCGGATGCTGTACGGATATTCCAGGTATGTCCGCAAATGCCTATACACAAGTTTGACTGACTGAAGGACCATGTCTGTTATCATCATCACTTATGGCTGGAACACTGTCACATTCACCCTGACAGTTGGGTTTTTTGGCAGGGTTGATATCACGGCTTAGAGTTGTTAACTGTGCAATGTTTTGTAATAGTAGCTGTGTATGTATCTGTTGCTCTCTGCTCTTCGCTCTCATGTTATTGAATATCTCCTCAACTCAGAAAAAGCCCTACGCCTGCTCTTTACCTTTGTCAATGCCACTAGACGGCTGCGCACGGCGGTCGGGGTACTCATTGGTGCTCGATCTGGATACCCCAACGGCGACAAGGACAACAAGGAGACATGACACACCCGCCCTTGCTCCTGACTTTTCTCTGTGTCTTTTACTGTTGCATTTGTTTTGTTTTGCTTTATCAGTATGTAACCTAGTGGGCGCATTGTGGGCAACACCATGCGCACAGTGGGCAACTAGTTCAGATGTTGAACAGAATAATTTATTATATCTGTCAGTCAGAACAGTGTATAGAACATAATATTTTGTTTATTTTCAGAACACCTGTCAAAATATCAGATTCCTGACTTGATTTGGAAATTATGCAAATAAAATGTTCTGATATATACTCTTAGTTAGGCATTCTATACAGAATCTTGAGTGTCATAACACTTCCGGTGTTCTTGTTACCTGAGAATTTTGCCACAAACATCCAATTCTGTACAGTTCTTACAATCATGTTGTTAAGACGATGCCTGGTGGTTTGCTGGTTAGGCTTTCAGCAGTGGGTCTTAGACACTTTCACACAGAGGGATCGAGGTTCAGAGGGTTCAGAAGGGCAATAGATAACCAGGTCGAGCTGAGGACTTCCCTCAGCTCTCCTACTGCTATATATACATGCAGACCATGAGGTAACCATATGTATAGGGTGAGGCTCAGCCTGCAGGACACCAGCCCATAATAATGCAGATCTGAAACACATGAGGAAACCGTACCACAACATTGAGGCACTGAAACACATATCCGGAACACGTTGTACATAAAAGGCAGATTCTGATTGAGATTCTGATCTCAATCCGGGTCACATGTGTCACGTGCCACTATACTGTTGTAACACATGTCATAGTTTCATATACTGACTATTATTATAATGCTTTCGGAAGTTAAATTATAGCTGATCATTGTGAGTCTCATTATAGAGAGTACAGAATAATCTGATTCCCGAGGTGCCATGTGCCTTATCAAGAAGTGCTGTCATCTCTTCCGCCATTTTGAGCAGGCCCTTGAGGTGCACCTGCACATTGTCATCCTCAACTGACCACTCACCTCGTGCAACCGGGATTTCCAAAAGTGTTGGCACTGGGCTTGGTTTGCGGTCCTTCATGCCCACATATATGGCATGAAGGTTAGGCCAGACACATGCCCTGCAAAAAATGGGGTTGATATGCCATAACACTGAGCTTACTTTGAATACACCATTGACGCTCCCATTTGCCTTCTTTGTGATTATGATAACCTTTGCGGGCATGTTCTCTTTTGAATGTCAGCATTGAAAATGCTTGTCTCCAACCTGTGCATGCAGGCATGCCTTGTTGGTTTCAACCTTGACAAGGAACTCATAAATGAAGTCCTTCTACACACCACATAGTATCATTAGCACTTGTACATCAGAACTTGTAAGATAAGTAGTAGCTTACCTTTGACTTTGCCCCGGCGAGCAAGGCCAGCCCAGGAGTACAGTCCAAGTGGACTGGAAGGGTTGCAGGAATGGGAGCCTTGTTATCCTTGTTAGTTGTTGGCTTCACTGTGTGTTTTTGTTTGCAACATCTAGTGACTATCTCCTTGATCATGTCCTGCACCGTAGCAAGTGTGGCACACTTTGGCAGGTGAGCTTTCTTCTTGCTTCCTGACACACTATGCTGAGGCACAGCCTTATGTGACATGAGAGTGGTGATCTGGTGCATTCAAGTTGTGTCAGTCAAAACAATGACCAGTAAGAAGCAAATGTCCATACCTCATCATGTTCAATGTTGACATCTTTCTCAGTATCTGTGTCCGACTCATAACTCCCGGAGGAGCTGTTGAGGCCGGAGCTAGTATACCTGAGGTCATCATCAATTTCCGACTCATCAGAATCGTCGACAGACAGTGTAATTATGCTCCTGGGGATGATAGAAGAGCTTGCAAAGAACTCAGATGGAGAGCTGAGCGTTGGAAGCACAAATGGCTGGCTTGGGTTATCCACCCTCCTTGATTTTGCTGCTTGTCCTGTTTTAGTTTCGGCATCATCACAGTCGACCACCATTGTGCTTGTCCAAATCCTGTGTTGGACCATCAGCTGTATCAGGATCTTCAATCTAAGTTATTAGTGTGTAGGATGAGCTTGGGTTGAAGCTGCATACCTGTCGGTGCTACTGACATCTCTGAAGTCTGAAGACTGCCCATGTAGACGTCTAGAGGTTAGTGAAACACATCTTTCAAGGGCCTTTATATGTTCTGAGCAGAGAAATCACACACGTATACATGGCATAACTATGGAGACTCATGCATCCTAGCATGCTGTGCGCATTTTTCTGCACCACTTGCCAACAAAAAAGACCACTGATAGCCAATCAGAGTAAACAGGTTTAATAATGCTCCGGAAGCTCCGTGCAACAACAGACACACTGAGTGAGAGGGGCCCCAAGGGCCAATATTGTCCTAAGACACCAAGTACTAGTACTTGCAAATAGCTCTAAAGAATGAAAGAGGGCAGGCTCATGTGTGGACTATTCCTTTAGAAGTACAACCATAATATGATATGATCATTGTTAGAGTGTTTGAAGTTGGTGATGTCTGATAAAACGGAACCGCAAACAAGCTATGAAGGCATCAGAAAAAAAATGATACAATTATGATCTGGACACCTCTGTACGAGCGTATATGGGAGCCGGGCCCGGAATTCGTGACCAGCATAAATATTTATGACCAACTTTATGACAGTTTTTACTGGCTGTTGCAGAGCCCTAATGTCAGAGAAGTGGTCGATAAATTGCCTGTAGAAGTTGCCAAAACCCAGGAAAGACCAAACTCCTTTGACGTCAATAGGTTCATTCCAGTCCAAGATGCCTTTGAGCTTGATAGGGTTTATTGATACTTGATTTTTTCAGATCATCATTCCCAGGTACACCACTTTGGGGGTGTCAAAGTGTTGGCTGAAGTGTGCCTCGGACAATCTCAATGGACTATGTGGAGCTCTGTGAAGTCTCATATATTGACAAAAGTGAAACTACACACCTATGTCAAGCTCTGTGAAGTCTGGGGACCCCTACATGCTACTGTATAGTAGGACAAGCCATAGCAAGCCACAGCACAGAAAAGTGCCAGGGAAAAATCAATGAAAGTGAAAGGAACATGTAGGAAGTCAGATGTATCCCGGGAGTGTGCAAAAGAGATTGCGCTGACCAGTCAAGTCCCCACCCAGCCCAAGCATCTTGACCATCTCTAGCACCTTTGTGAGAATTTCTGACATGCACAGATGCTCAATCTCAATCCGATCCTGTGCTACTTTGTCTCAAAGCCAGTAAGCGGAGATCAGGTGCTTCATCTAGCCATGACTCCAAATCTGATGTAGTCGAGCTTGATGTACTGGAAGAGGTGCTTAACCACCTTTCCAGTGGGTCATCCCAAGACCCACAGTGCAGGAGATATCCGGGCGAGTGGTAACTGCAAGGTAGAAGAAGGGATTGACTGCTCTTCAAAGCTGAGTTTCATTAGCACCTCGTGCAGTTCTCATGCCAGTAGTGTCTGGCCTCCTTGAGGCCACAGAGTGACTTGTGCAGACACCACACCCACTTGGGGGACATCTCCTCAAAACCTTCTGGCTGCTTCATGTAGACCTCCTCCTTGAGCTCACTGTTGAGACAGACTCGAGCTCAAGATACTCCGAGTGGAGGCCCACTTGCATGTCAGAGTGAAGACCTTGTTATAGTCAAAACCAGGAACACAGACAGGCTCTGGATGGACTGGAGTGTCAACAAGTGGGTCAGGTGAGGGAGAGGCATGTTGTGGGGCGTCACCGCGTTCTAGGGGCTCTGGCGTCGCAGCAGGTGATGGAGTGGCAATCTGAAGATGCTAAGGAACAATATCTCAGGGTTCCAGTTTGTGGTCATTGAGCGAACCCTGAAAATGGGTTGAACATGCTGGGAGATGTTTGTGAGCAAGTGCAGGATAAGTCTGCATGCTGGTGAGTGGAGGGATGTGCAACTGAGTGCAAGGCAGGTGCCGGCTGTGTAGAAAGCTGTGGGACTACTGGGGCAGGCGCAGGAGGTGCAGGAGGGCTCAGAGGGCGCTTTGACACTGCTGGGGAGTGTTTGCAAGGCTCTTGTGGAGCAGGTGGGGGTAGAGCCGGTGCAGGATCATCTGAGTCGTCTTCCCCCTGATCTGGAAGCTCTGGCGCATCCGGAGCGTCCCCGGGCAAGTCCTCAACAATGTTTACAGGGCTGCGGATGTCCGCCTGGTCAAGTGGAAGGTGTTAATGAAGAAGTTTCCAGGGAAGCAGCGCTCGTTAAAGATAGTGTGTGAGAAAATAATGAATTTTGATGCTGCTGGGTCCCAGAAACATGATGTCTTTGTGCCCTCCGGTTAGCCAATGCCGATGCACTTGCAGGAGTGTGGGCTCGGGTGCCTTTTGGTTCTTCTTGCGCATAAGAACATAGGCAGGCAGCCAACCATGCGGAAGTACGAGACATCTGGTTTGCAACCATTGCCCTTCCAACCAGTGTAGGGAATGCTGCCAAAGTGGGCATGTGGACAAATGTCGAGATGGCGTGCCCCCAGAACAAAGGGGGCAGCTTGGACTGGACCACAAACATTGTGCAGTTTGCGTATTCTGCAACACCATTTTGGTATGTGCTGCTAGATGTTGTGTTCAGTGCAGAAGTTGGCGTACTCCCGCCCCATGTACTCGCCGCCCTTGTCGTCGCATGAGTTCTCAGCATACACCTTCTACGCTTTGAACGCAGTGAACACATCACTCTTGCATTACCCAGACCTCATTGCATCGCAGACAAACATTATCCAGTACAGTACTCCTCCGGTGTGGCAACTGGGAGGTGGTCCTTCAGGTCTGTGTGGACCAAGGCAATTGAGATGAATTTTCTAGAGGCAAAGCGAGGGATAGGATGGTGATTGAGCTTGCAGGCAAGACATGGCTTGCACTTCGAGTGCAGGCCAAGTCCAGTAACGTGTGCCTTCCTCACCACTGCATGCAAATCGTTGAGGTTGACGTAGGAACAGTACTGGTGCCACAAGGACTTGTCCTCCTCGCAGGTGAATGTAGCAAGCACAGTCTTTCCTGAGACACTGTACAGCTAAGGAGATCACATACCTAGAGATATTCTTGCACGCGGTGTTCTGGGGAGATCCAGGCAAACTACACTATTTCCCATAAATGTGCTGTTTTCATGAGAAGCTGGTGGCACCTGAGGATTTTCTGCTACACTGGGCAGGGAGCTACTGGAAGACGAACTTGATGGCATCACAGTGTGGTTCTGTCCGCTGCTGGACATCCTGTTTAAGGAGAGGCTGACTGGTGTGTGCTTCCATGAGGTTCGTGCTGAGCTTCAAAAGACACAAGCCCTGCATCATCTCAAAGGTGTACACAGAGACAGGAGAAAGAAGACATGACCAAAGACCTCTTCCATGTATGTATATAGGATTATACAAGTGGCCTATCTGCGCGCCCCTTTCATGCTTTGCATGGCCTTGGGCTGACAATGAGTCATAAATGGGACAGTGCTACAACACAGAAACTGTTGAAGGACCATGCTCACTTTGGCTCCCACCTTAACTTTCCTGAGTATGTCTTCCCTGAAGATGTTCACTACCAGATCCTCACATTCCTCCTAAACACTCAAGCTATGCAACAACATCTGGCTGGGCTCAGAAGCTAAGAGAACTCTTGGCAAGGACGGCTCCCCCCTGAGTGGATGTGATCTTGTCAAAAGTCTACTTGTCCTTGTCCATATCTCCTTTGTTGTGAGAAATGTTGTGATGAGCAACAACATCATCTCCTAAGTCCTTGGTCCTATCCGAGTTGAGCAGCAGTGAAAGTGTAGTGTCCAAATTGTTCATAAAATCCCCTTGATGGTAAGGGACCATCTGGTGATCCGCACTCATGCTCCAAACCGGATGGAGAATGACCGTGCAGCATGGGTTGTTGAGCTTATTCAGGAGGGTGGTCACCGTGTGATCTGAGGTGGATGCCAACCCAGAGGTTGCACCGCTCCCATGAATAGGGTGTGCAATGGCTCATCTGTTCTCCCCATCGAAATAGGGGACTCCGGTCGATAGAGAGCAAGCACGGTGTTGGCCTAAGTGCTGTAGATCAGGTGCACTACAAGTGCAGTGCTTCCTTGAAGAGTGAGCCATTGCACTCAAATGTGTAGATCGTTCTCATCAAACAGCCATCTCGCCCCGCCTTTCATCTGCTGCGTGCACAACCAGACCAATCGAGCATTTCACGTCCTAGATGCTGAACCAAGTGCCAGGCATTCCTCCAGATGTCTGTGGGCCACCATCGGGTGATCTTGCATATTGCAAAGGAAGTCGAAGACATGTGGCTCCCCTAGCCTGAGCACTTGACAAGCCTCGACACCCAGAGTCGTAGGAGCTGGGCTGAGGGAGGTTCCAGGCAAGGCGGCCTTGATGTGATTGATGAGAAGAGAAGTTGGACATTTGAAGGTACTCAGCATTGTTGACAATGGCCTTTTGGAGATGGCACAGGACAAGTTGGTCATCTTTGTGTATGTTGAAAGAGCCTAGTGCCGTGCCAGCTTGTGATAGAAAAATGAGAGAGCGCACTCATTGGGGAAGGTGAATGCGGGAGAGTTGATCATGGGCGTGATTGTTTGGTAGCGACAGGAGAAACGTAGATAGAGAGTCGAGTTGTTCTGTTTGCAAATGGGTAAGCGGATGGATGAGTCTACCCTGCCTGTGGCGACCACATATATACACGATGTACACATGGGTGCCACTTCCTAACAGCGCGTCTTCCCTCTAGCCTTGAGCTGCTCTTCATTGCTGGGGTGTCTTTGATCACTTCATTTCCCGGACCCTTCACTGCAGCACGTCATGTCACATCACCCATCGAGTCTTTGAGAGTCTCAACTGCGCTTTTGCTTCGCCACTCACACAGAACCTCGGGTGCATTGCCTAGTTTGTCCTTAGTTAGCCACTTATCGTTCTCAGATCCGAAATTGATGAACCTCACCTTGTACAACACACTCATTACGTCTCACCCTTTCTTCCATTTCTGCTCAATGATCCCCTTGACCTCAACTTCTGGAAGCTCATCGAAGTCAGCGCAGTTCAGGCGCCGTGTGGGTCGCGTGCTGAGCTTTGGTGGCGACTGTTGATACGGTCTGAGGTGTGCAATGTTGACGACTGGGTTAATGCCATATGAGGCGGGAAGACACAGCTGACCTGCTGTAGCACTTCAAAAGGGCCATCATACTTCATTAGCAGCTTGCGGCCTCGCCCGTGTTTATGTCAGAGTGGCTGTAGAGTGAGGATTCAATACAACAAGATCTCCTTCAAAATTGTACCGTAGCCTACCTGTACCATGAGGAGATGGTTGTGGGTACCAAATTCCCAGCGCCTAGTGTCTGCTCTGGTGGGATGTGACGGCGCAAAGTCCTTCTGACACCATCAGGCGCACGCCACGCCCCCTTGCGTTCGCGCGCAAAATAGGCCACTGTTGGGTACAGTGTAGCGGATATTTAACATGTACTCATGCCGACTTGCGATATATGGGTTCCCCCTCCCTTGTTTCAGATCCCTTCCGCTCGAGCCAAGATGAGCAAGAAAAGACGGGCGCACAAGCTTTACACTTGCCAATGTCCAAGATACTGCAATGGGCAGCCCAATGAGATATCCAAAATGACTTACTTCCGCCATTGCACAGTGGCAGCCGTCTCCAAACTGGCCCACACAGTCTCTAACGGACTGCGCCACAAGCGCGAGGAAATGGACAGCGTCGACGCGGAATCCGTGTCAGGCACTCAGGAGCCGCATACACCCAAGCACGCACGGACAGAAGTTTGTTTGACGCCTGACATCAACTCATCGGACTTGCACCTGGTACTTAGTTAGGTATGCTCCAAACCCATTGATACTCATACTTAACCTGTCCTAGGAGGATACTCAGCCGGACATAGATCCACCCCTGTCCCCCGGGACAACCAATCTCCCCCGCGCTGCGCTGGACTCAGAGCCCTGGGCCCCTCGGTATGAATCCTTTTGACGACTCCCCGCCGATGAGCCCGGCCCCTGCGACCCCGCCCCCCCAGGCCCGCCCTTGCGGCTCACATCCCATTACAGTTGAGGACATTGTGTGACGAGGACAACGATGAGAACGAGCCTTTGCACAATGATGGCATGGAGAACGTCACAGTGACGCTGGAGGACATGAAGCGCGCCTTCGACTTCATTAGGTTCCTCAAAGGCGCAACCCTGGACTCCATGCACAGCGGACTAAGCGAGGACACACGCCATCAGCTCAGGTACCCACCTGAGGAGCTAGTCGAAATCAATAAGAACGATGATTTGTTCTCTATTGAGCTGTATCTAGATCTGCACAACGTCTCTCAGGAATGTTACAACAAGGTGTGCGCGACAGTCAACCGCCGCCATCCAGGACACAAGCTCCTGTCTTTCTACCTGGTCAAGACGCAGGTCGAACTTCTGACCGGTATTGTGCCGATTGTCCACGATATGTGCGTCGCAAGAAATCAGACTGTTGGATCTATATCTGGGTCGTCTTGAACCTGGGGCGCGACAAGCGCTATCGGAGGAAGTATGTCCTTCCTGGTGCCATAATTCCGGGCCCCAATCACCCGAAGGATCTGGATTCCTTTCCTTTCCCTGGGCTGTTTCACGTCTCAGCCCTGATGCAGCAGGGCCTCACGATCTGGGATGCGTCCAAGGACACTACTCTCCGGGCAAATCTCTATCTGTCGGTCACACTGGGCGTCGAGGATGCCGGCTGTACTGCCTGTTGATCTGGCGTCGAAAGCATCGCCTCGGGACTTATTATCCCGTGATGCTCCAGCCCACACCTCCCTACTCTGTTCCTGGATGCTTGCATGGTGATGTCGATCTGGCTGTTCTAAACACGTCTCCGCAGGTGCTGGCTGAGAGCTACGAGAACAATGTTGCTCGTCTTGTGGAAACTGGATTGAGCAAGCCTACAATCTCCAGCGGCCTGTCTCGCATTTTTTATATCCCTACCTGTTTCCCACTAGACTACATTCATCTTGTCGCACTCAACATCACTGACCTCTTTCTCGGACTCTGGCGGGGCACGATCTCTGGCAGCAGGCAGGACGCACTTGCACAGCCTTGAGCCACTTTGCAGGATGAAGTCACTGAACATGGTGCGGAGGTCGCACGCATGGCATCTTTTCTGCCAGGATCATTTGATCCCCTGCCTCGTAATATTGCAGACAGAATAACTAGCGACAAGGCCAAGGAACGGATGACCTATTTCTATGGGTACGAGCTGGCAATGCTTCGGCACGTGCTTCCTGAGCCTTCCCATTTGAACTACTGCAAGTTTGTCGCTGCTGGCCAACTGATGGGCAAGGCCACAATCTCTAGGGCTGATCTGGTAAGGTCTGATTTACTGGCCAATCAGGCTGCCTCAGAATTTGAGGAGCTCTAATACCATCACAACACGGACCTTCTCCACCACGTTCGCCCGTGCATTCATGCAATACATGGACCGCGTCAAGTCCCACTTACTGGTGATACGGTAAGAGATACTCTGATGGCCGATAGCCGAGGGGTAGAGGACGTCTCTAAGAAGGGGGATGAAGGGGAGTAAGGTCTCGAGCTCCCTGGGATTACTGCTAGGCCGCCGGGGATGGGGGTAGGTCGGTGCGTGCGGGGGTAGGGCGCACGCACAATGCTAAACTCAACGTGCGCGGTTCACAGTGCGCGGGGTGGGGATGCAGCGCTCGCAGTGGGACACAGTATCGCAGTAAACAACGCAGTAAGATGCAGTGTAACGCAGGGGGACGCAGTGAACGCAGTAAACACAGTGAACACAGTGAAAACGCAGTAAAATGCAGTGGACGCAGCTGACTTTACGCTGTCAAGGCAGAGAGCTTTCTGGGCGCGCAGCAAGCGAGTCGAGCGCGATACTCGTCGAGGAGCGCAAGGGACACGTTTCCTAAGATGAGAGAGTAAGGGGTGGATTGTCTGGGGGGTTTGAATGCCCCCAAAACGACTATGTACAGGAATGCCCGCAGGCTGGATCAAAACACGTGCTACGAGACGGCAGATACTCGGAAGCGGAAGCTGGAATGTCCTGCGTGCCACTTATGCGTAACTGATCAAAACCCGAACACTGCCGGCGCTGAGAGACTGGGAGGCCTCCGGAGACACGGAACGTCCCCTCGGACGAAGCCCAAGCGCGTTCGCGCGACCTGCGCAGACGGGGAAGGAGGGAGGATTTGGTAGCGACTTGGGGATGTGTAGAGATGCGCGCGACTTGGAGAGACAACGCGCAGAGTGCGCGCGCAAGCACGAAGAGGTGAAAGATGCAGGTTTCTCGTGTGGTACGCCGGTAGTGCTCATCACCGGTCCTCTCACCGGCCACACTCAATATATCATGGAATGAAGCATTGGTGACCTCGGCAGTGAGATCCGCCAACCTTCCAATCTGTTCGCAAATCTTTTGCAACGCACACTTCTCCGGTGTCAGATCAATGCCCTGCAACCCGGATTCAGCCCAGCCTGTTCTTCCTCGCGGGTCTCTGGACTTAACTGGTGGCTATGTGCTTCTGCGGGCTAGAGACACTCGCTCTCGCTAGATCAGTCCTCCTGAGGCTGTCGCATTCTATGAGTACTTCACTGGGCTTGGATGTGCCGATCTCAGGCTACTGGATGACTTCTCTATGGAGGTACGCAAATGGGCGCGCCTTCGCGTGCCGAATGATCAAGTTGCTCGATCCACATGGAAGGAACAATATCAGCCACTGTTGACCATGCATATTGCTTGCATTGTCAAGGAATGCACTGCTTGCTGAGTGCACTCTTCTGATGATGCAGTGACATTCTGATGGTCATTCCAGGCAACCATCAACCGGTGCACAGAAATAGCAGAAGTGCAGTATTACTGCTGTATTTGTGAAAATGAGGGCAACAGTAAGTACATACTATTGGGTCCTTTCAAATAGCTAACAAGGACCTAGATACACATCGGGCGGTGACTGTTGTATCTGTATTTGGACCCAAGGACGAGCATCTGTAAAACAAGTTGCATGGCACCGTGTGGCTGGCTGCCTACTGCGGCAAGAATCCGCTACGTGTGATTGATATCACACAGATTCAATCTGTCGTGGGTATGGTGCCTGATAGCGACATTGACGTAGACATTGCACGGCCATGTGAGCTGCACTTCAAGAAAGGGAGCAACTACTTCCTTGTTGAAAAGTTGGGTCTCAAAGCAAGTCATTGCTCAGGCACACTGCGTACGATTGTGGAGGAGGACAAGTAATGTATATTTTGTCGTTTGCAGTGTTATTACATAGCCCAATTTTATATGAACATGAAATGAGTACTACTTCGGCTTGATCAGATTGGCGCACATGGTGGGATCTGCAAGGAGGTGCGTCATAGTGACATAGTTGTACAACAAGGATTTGGTGACAGAGGGGAGTACTGGAAGAATTCTTTGCGGGGGAGAGCACATACTAGGGTCGCAGGATCAGCCAGAGCTGCTAGCGAGCCCAATGTTGGCAAGGTCCTCCAGGAAGGGGGGTAGGCTCTTGGAATAACTGTAGAAGGTGTGTCTGCACATTTCTGGGCGCATTTAGTCAGTTATCTCTAACTCAGCCTTGGCGGATTCACATACTGGCTATTGATGAGACCAGTAAGCTGTGAGTGCCCAAGCCTGGCCATGCAGACATAGGCGACAGCAGGGGTGGAGGGGTCTGCATGGTAACTCAGAGAGTCAATGTGACAATCAAAAGAAAGAGGAAGTATGCATGCCTTAGGTGCCCAGGGCTTGCAATAATGTGACAAGTCACTTTCGAACATCCCCTCCTCGACCATGGACCACAACCACCCTCTCCTCAGCCACTCCCAAGGCCTGAACGGTCCGGACTGTGCAACCGCAGTGTACTCCAGCTTAAACACCTGGGGGAATGTTCAAATGATCCACTCAGGCACCGGTACTCCGCTTCTCACAAGCCCCATTTCTCTGACGCCCAGCAACAACCCCCTGGCGGGATCAATCAAACACCCAACCCATCACAAACACCCGACCTATGGTGACCTTGGACCTGAACCACCACCATCGAACAATGGGTGGCTCAGCGGCTCGCCCGTTCAAGCTGGGCCCAAGGCGCGCTCTCCAACGAGAACGTAAGAGGTCGACTCCTGAGCCTCTTCAGGCCAGGGGGAAGGCACCCTCCTGTACGGGGGTGACCATGGCCGACGAATGTCGCGTTACCGCTGTAGAACACGCGGTGGAGATGCCCAGCGTCTGTGCCGAATAGGCGGCTCCAATAATAGTAGCACGGCTCTGCTTGCCCCCCTGTGTAGACACACTCCTCCAATACATTTCACCTGGCTACTCGCTGCCCTCTGGAGGCCTGACATCTGAGAACTACGGTGACTAAGCCAGAGAGACGGACGAAATACAGGGCAGTGGCACAACGGATAGATAAAGCACTTTGTACACCAGGACCACGCTGGAACGCTGCGCCTGCACCACAAAGCACTGGCCAAGGAAACCAAAGGACGATGGTGCCCGGGCTGGAAACAAACGGGAGAGGATGGCGCGTTCCAAAGAATGAATGGCAAAAATGCTGCAAAAAGAGATAGGCACTGAGGCCACCTTAAAAAAGGCTGCGGTATGGTCTAAAAGCGACACCCTCACTCTACCCTGCTCATTCAGACCCCCCAGAATAACTATCGGAATGGACCCCGCTCCTATTGATCACACCATGGCGGAAGCCAAAGGCCCTTGCTCCCCAAAGCGCACACGAACGGATAATGGCCCGCAACCTGCTGTAAGAACTCTGTCGCCGTCCCCTGAAAGGCTCGCGCTGAGGAAGACTCCGGACCATCAGAACCTATGGGAGAAGGGTGAGCAGGAGCTGCCCGAGCCCCCCAAGCCCACCGTCACTGCGCCGAGCAAAGACGACGCCGACTTTTAGTACATCAAAGAACTGGACCCGGCGTACCTGGCGAAGAAGCCGCTCTACCACGGTGTCAACCCCCACTTCCAGTTCTCCCAAACAGGCCCCCAGCCTGCTCTCCCTCTCCCACCTCACCGCCCGTTCCCGGTAGGCCCGTTCCCAGTCGCGCCCATTCACCCGGACATGCTGAGGTCCAACCTGTCCCTTGCACAAGAAACTGAGATTAACCAGATCCGCACGTCGCTGTCCCCCCACACGGTGATCGCGCTCGTCCCGCATGGGGCGGGAAAGGCGATCAATGCGAACGCGGCAGAGGTAGCCCGAGACTGCGAAGACTTCCTCCGGTCCCTGGCGTTTGAGGCAAACGACAACAAGCCGTACAAGGTCCTCGTCCACCCCCCCAGGGATCCGCAACAAGCCGGGCGCAAACAGTAATTCGCCGTTCGGCAAGCCGTGGACGTTTATCATCCAGGTTCCGGAAAACGCGCGCCTGCTCCATGATTTCATCTTGTGGCAGCATGTCTTCGCAGTGAGCAAGACGGTCTCGTTCACAGCATATGACTTCGACGGTACCCTCGACCTCCCCTGGATCCTCTTCCCCATCACGGGGAACGTGATCAAGTCCGACGCCTCAGACCGCAAAGTCCTTGAGCAGAAGCTGACGCTTGTCAATGCTATCCGGGAGGAGGTGGAATCAAACACCGTGTATAGCGAAGCTGGCGTACGCAAATCTGAAGCACACGGGAGACCTGGCCGGGACCCTGAAGACACTCGCCGGAGGCTTTCACCTGGAACGAACGGAGGCTGAGGACGCCAAGGGCAATCTTTTGCCGGCCTACCTATTCATGGCCCACCCTCCCACGGCCCCGCAGTGCGAGTACAACGATTGGCGGAGCTTCTTTCTGCTCAGTAGCCCGACCCAGAAGCGCTTCTCCCTTTCCGCCCACCTCCAGACCTTTGACGTCGCAGCCCCCTCGCTGACCATCTGGTGTGAGCTATGCAAGTCCCACCTCCACTGCACTGCCCGGTGCCCCCTCCCGATGGTGAAAGGATGGCTTAGCATTACCCCGCGGGACCTTGGCATGCGCGCGGTCGCGCTAAATCCGCCCCGCTATGAAGGACCTCCGGGAGCGGTCACATGCGCCATCATTCAGAAGTTCCGCACTACGCTCGCGGAGACGAAGCAGGCTGAGCAGGCCGCTGCAGGAGGAGGAGGGACTCCGGGGAAGCCGCATGGCGGAGGGCGTCCGATGGGGAAGGTGAACACTGGCAATAGAGGCCGCGGACAGCGCCCCAAGAGGGGGTAACACGCGTGGCGCGTGGAGAGGATAGCCAGCGATGCGGCTCAGATTCTGTGCTTCGATAAGACTATGCTACCACTACAATACCGATGTACTAATTCCTGCAGAATGTGATTGAGTCACTCCACTTCTTGCTTCGGGGAGAAGGGTCTCAGACGACGACCGGTGTCACTGCCAGCCTTAGCAATGGAAACTAAGATGAAAAAGAGCCCGCATAGCACCCGCAATCAGAGTCCCGAAGCTCTGGTTGGACGGCGCTATGCAAACAACTAACCCCCTCAGGTGTCGACATTGCGGCCTAGCAAGCCTCAAGATAGCCTTTAATTGCAACTAACACAACTCACAATATACAACTACAAACAAATTCAGACGGCAACAACATGGAAAACGGCATAGCGGCGACAACCTCCAGAGGGCGGGGAGGCGAACCCGCGGCCTCCCTGTCTGATGAACGAGGCGGCGTACAGGACAGCGGGAGGGCAGAGTACGGGCGCGCGGAAAGCGCTGGGCAACCAGTGCTGATGCCACCCCCTCTCCTACTTGCGCCCCCGATCCGGGGGCGAGGGGATCCTGAGCAGGACCCTGAGGTGGTGCCTCCACCAGCGCAAGCTGAAGGAGGACCTCAGCTGGGTGAACAGCATGACCGGCGCGCAAATGCGCAGCCTCATGGGGACAGAGATGTCCTCATGGCAGACCCTGTAGTACAGGCAGCGCAAGAGCCCCGCGGGGAGCAGGATCTATCTCATAAACCTAGGTGTGCGCGATGCCGAGTAGAGCGCATGGCGCGTGTTAGGACCGTGCGCCGGGGAGTACTGTCGGACTTCGGAGTACGTCAAGATCAGATGTCGGAGTTAGTACGGTAGTTAACGATGCACAAGGGGAGACTTCGGCGAAGGTATTACCAACGCCCTCGACCGTAACACCAAGTGTCTCCTATTTACGAGAGTCGGGGGGAATAGCGGGGAGATGTAGAGGATGAGGAAGAGTAAAGCCAGAGTATTGTCAAGTCCGATGGAACCGGAGGTCAGGTTTGGACGTCGGACGAGCGGAGGTGAGGACGACCAATATGATCGGAGTTGGAAAGTTCAAGTGGGAATTTGGATAAGACAAGAAGGACGAGAATAACGAGATTTCCGAACTGAGGTATGTAGTACATCCAGGTAGGTAATATATACTAAGTTCCTTATTGTTCTACAAGACAATAGCAGAGTTCGGAATTGTACCGGAAATGAGTGGAGTTGGAAGTAAGTAAAGAAACACAATAAGACTATTGTTCTGGCACCGGGCCGGAGACATAACCGGAAGGGTCTGTGATAACTTTATTGTAAGTGCGGAGTAACGATCGGAGTACGTACGGGGTTGACGGGGTAGATCGGAGTAGGTCGGAGTTGGCATGGATGTAACAGTGTGTCACGTGCCACCATACTGTTGTAACAACATTCCTTAGAGGGTTGCCACTCAGGGGCGGCCGTGGGGGAGGCCATCTTGGCAATCAGCTGCTCGCAAGTTTCCCTGTCGTATGTCATTAGTCATATTATTGTGAGTATATCATGGCAATAATTTGTTTCATACTTTGTCTGCTCGTATCTTCTGCGGAGTTCTCCAATAGTCTGCTGCAATGTCTCATTTTTGCGTACTAAACTCATATTCTGGCAGATAGTGAATTCATATATATTATTTTTGAGTAAAACCTCGTGGGAAGCTTTTCAAATTATTTGAGTGGGGCTGGGGCTGCCATATGAGCTCTGTGACTCAAGGTTTTTGATTAAAATGCAAGGTCAGACTATATGCATTACTTACTCAGCTTGATTCTTGTGCAGATTTGTGATAGGTTCTCAATGGGATGTTCCTTGCATGCTGTCTCTGACCCAGATCATTTTCAGACTGATAGGTCGGGTGTTTTTTTTTTTTTTTCTTTTTTTTTTTTTTTTTGTGGAGCGCGTCTTGAGCCTGCTCCCCCAGTGAGCTCGTCAGAGCGTGTGGTGAGGTAGCGGGTGCGCTTGGTGACTTCTAGGGACAAACGAGAAACCCCAGCAATCACTTGAGTAGTGAGAGTTTAAGATGTGCGATCAGGTCTCACAATCACCATACCGCGAGGAAATGTCTTTTACGCACTGAGTGTGGGACATGAAGGTCATCGGGAGATTCATCCGAGGGCACCAGGCGCCCTCATCCTCTCCCTCGCTTAATACCCACTAAAACCCCGCTAATCCGTCACCCATCTCGCGGGTAGGTCGCTCTTCTCTTCCAGCAAAGGGGACCAGGTCCCTTCTACCAGCCGTATGTGTTGTTTACGTTTTTTGCCTAGGAGTAGGGCTGCAACGCGTCAATCCAGAGTAAGCCGCCTGTTTATTTCTGCAAACCAGCGGTTCTGTATCTCTTGCCTAGTGAATTCCGCGCCGTCGTTTGCTATTACCCTCTCACATCTGAGTTTCCATATAAGCCGGGCTGACTCAACTGCTAATATAGCCCAGCAATTTTCTAGTGCAGCTGTGCACCGGCCACCATCTGCCTTCCGTCCAGTGCAAGCTGCTCCCATGATAGTTCCCCATGATGGGGCGCGCGGCAGCCCTTCCGCCGTTGTCCAGGTCTCATGAAGTAGCTTCCATATAATTTCCCGTCCCCTCGCATTACAAGTAAAGAGTATGTGCTCCATCGTTTCAGTCTGGCCACATATCTTGCAAATTGCTCGTTCTCTTAGCTCGTCGGACATTGAGGGGCGCAGCCAGTGAGTTCCGATCATATATGCATCATGGAGGGTCATCCATGTCCATTGTCTTGCCTCACGGGAGATTGTGCTGCTGGCTAGCGATTTCCAGAGTGTTTCCGGGGTGATGTGAATACTGAGGATGTCCCTTAGATCCTTAATCACCTGGTCTACCCGTTCTTTGGTATGCCACCTCGGTTCTGCGTCCCCCGCTTTCCGTGCTCGGATTGCTCAATATGCTAGCTTTTGTGTTACTTTACTCAGTTTCGCCCCAGTGACTAGAAATTGCCGAGGTACGGTGACGTCTACAGGGTCTGGGGCGAGTTTGCGAGCTCTGCGGCCGGCTAGAACATCCGCGTTCTCGTTGCCCGGGTGGCCGTTGTGTCCTTTAACCCACAGGAAAGCAGTGTGCGCTTTTCGTTCAAGGGTTGCGGCCACGATCGCTCTGGTGAGGTCCGGGTTCTTTTGGTTTATAAATCCTTCATCCTGATATTTACGGAAACATTTTGTTACAGCTTCCAGCGTTGTCCTTGAGTCTGTGATATGTAGGAGCGGCACTGCGGGGTCCGCTACACGGGTTGCTATGAGCGTGGCCACAGCTTCCCCTGTTTGGTTTGATTGGTCCATAGAGGGGGGGAGGCAGATGCTCCTGTTCTGGGGGTGGTTATCAGCAAAGTACACTCCCACGCCCGCGTTGTACCGTTTTGCAGGCACGATCCGTCTGTGGCCACTTCAATGATGCCCGCAGCGTTGCCTGTTGCAAGGCTGGGGAGCTTGTTACACACATCTTCCGATCCTGTGAAAATCCTTAGTGCGTCGGCGATTGTCCCGGTTGTGGTTATACACCGGTCAAATATCTCGATGTCCTCATGTCCTGAAAACAGTGAGCGTGCTTCTTGGTGGGAATCCGCCTCATAATCCTCTGGGTGCTCGCCTCTTGGATCCCATTTTTGCGGGAGGGTGTTTAGGAAGGCAGTCGCTCACGCATAGCAGTCCGCTGGGGCCGAGCACCCAAGTTCGAGCCGTAGATAGGTACATCTGTCGCATTGGCACGCTCGGGAGTGCTTATCATGTTCCGGCTCAGACGCCCCCAAGACAAACTTTTTGAAGTCGCCGACTGTGATTAGAGAGTGCGTGTTTTTGAGGCATGCCGTCGCCACTGAGCGTCCTCCCAGTGTTCTAATTTTTGCTCTATCAGCTTGCGCATGGTCCCACATTGGCATCTCCCGGATGATGGACCTCTCAGGAGCGAGTACTTCTAATCTTAGCCCGTACTTCTTTGCTATTGCTGATATGTGTCTCAGATCGTCCAGAAGGTGTGTTTTTGTTGGCTTCCAGTTTTGGAGGAACGGGTTGATGCGCAGGCAATTTTCTGACGGCACGCAATTTTGTGCCACACACTTGGCGAAGAGGTTGTCTGCAACAAACGTCCACCATGGGCGATCCGGTCCCACCTGTAAGTATGTTTTTAGCCACATTATATCAATAGCCTCATTGCGGGATACTAGGTCCAGCATCCCGAGCCCACCTTGCTCTATCGGGAGGAGAAGAGTGTCGAATTGCACCGGTGGTGAGTGCTTGTCATTCCAGACATATTTGCGTATGAGTTTGTTCAATCTCAGAGTTACTGACTTCGGCATTCTCTAGACATTGGAGAGAAATTGGGACATCCCTCTGATCATCATTTGCACAATATGTTGTTTGCCATTTAGGGTTGCGGTCGCATTTTTCCAGTGATTTATAACCGTGAGTATCTTCTCAAATTTTGGAGCCCATATTTCGCACTCATTAATGCCATTGCCTAGCCATGCACCAAGTATTTGCACTGGTTCACCTTCAGCAGCAACGTGCACATTTTCTGGGTAGTTTTTCCATCAACCTGTTGTTGGGTATGTGTTCTCGATGTTTGCATGGTAGTTGGGGGTGCCTATCGGAATGATCTCGGTTTTCTTTAGGTTGAAACGCGCTTTCGCAGCTGTACACCAAGTGTCAAGCACGCGTTGCAGTTCAGCAAAATCGTCTGTCGACGCCAAGTAAACAGTCGTGTCATCCACAAACAAGGTTGCTTTTAGTGCCTCACCACATCGAGGAACGGTCAGTCCTTGGATGTTAGAATGCCGTATCATTGCTGATAGTGGTTCAATGGCCAGATCGAACAGGAGGCACGAGAGGGGGTCCCCCTGGCGGACTCCTCGCTCAACTGTGTAAGGGGAGCTCACAATGTTGTTTATCATTACTGATGTCATTGCCCCGTTGTACAGTGATTTCACTATGGCTATGAATGTCTTGGGGATCCCGAAGCGCTCCAGGACGCGCCATAAGTAATTGTGCGCTACCTTGTCATAAGCCTTCTCTTGATCGAGTGCGACAATTGTTCCATTAACGTCATTTGCTTCTGCCCAGTGAATCATGAGCTTCGCGAGCTGGGTATGGTTATGAAGGCGCTGTCCTGGGACAAATCCGGCCTGGGCAGGGTGAATCAGATCCGGCGCCACTGCTGCCAGGCGAATGGAGAGGATCTTGCTCAGAAGTTTGTAGTCCGTGTTCAGGAGTGTAATAGGTCGATAGTTCGCGATTTTGGTGCACTCACCCTTCTCTTTATATATTGGGGCCATCCACCCATCCGCGAATGGAATTCCGGGTGCTACCCCGTGAGTTTGAACATCACGGTAGGCGCATGTGAGTAGTTTTATTACATCGAACACTGGACGCCCCTCATGTCTCTTATCTTCAGTGTATCTAGCATGCAGGGTCTTCCAAACCTCGTATTGTATGCCATCGAGACCAGCAGTGGTTGCAGATTTGGAAAATTTGAGTGCGAGCTCGCAATCTTCATATGTTATCAGAGCTCCTAGCTCATTTGCCTGGTCTTCGTTTAGGGCACGATCAATGCTCGCCAGTGCCTCTTGAATGCATTCTTCCCGCTGTTGCGGGAACGGGAGGCCAGTTTTGTCGCATTGTAGGGTTTCATGGTGTGCTCTTGCCATTTCCGCCATCTTGACAGTGTCCGACTCATAGGTCCTTGGACGCTCTTCGGCTCCTGGTGCGTTCTCTCATTCGAACGCGTGTATTAATTCACGTGGGGCAGACGGCTTATTTAGGGTCATTCAATACCTTGTTGGGCAGTCACCGTCAAGACGGTGGCGTGCTCTTCCATTCTACTGCTGGAGGTGGATCTGTCAAACTTTTAGGTCCACGATCTGCTTGTTTAGCGCAGCCATATTCGCGGCTCGCGCTTCTTGAGTTTCTGCATCCCCACGTTCCCGTGCAAGCCAGTCTTTTTCTTGTTCCAGTTGGCGTATTTCTGCAAGGAGCTTGGGTACAGTCTCCTTTTCTCGTGTTTGTGGATTATGGGTGTTCGTTCGCTCCGTCGCATTATTTAGCTCCTCGAGCTGGGACATTGCTTTCATGCTGGCTGCTTTCATACTCTTTGTTAATTTCTTATCTCTCAGAAGGTGCATCGGGAAGACGGGGCGTCCCGGCCCCACCCGCGGGGCGTCGGTCATTGTTACCTGTACGGTCACGAGGTTGTGGTCTGTACGTACTCCCGGCGCGATAATATCCCACTCGCGCGCTCGCGCAAATACGTCCTGTGTCACATATATTCTATCAAGACGGGAGCATGTTGCTTCGCTTCCCGTCCCACAGTGGAACGTGTAGCTATGTGTTGTAGGGTGGGTCATTCGCCATCTGTCCACTATCATGAGGCCCAGGGCTGACTTTAGATCGTCAAGGTCTCCTAGGGATGTGTCAGGATCTGCAACTGGGAGACAGTCAATGCCGTCCTCCGTGTTGTTAAAGTCTCCAGCAATTAGGTGCGGTTTTTGTACCATCAGGTGCATTTCATAATACTCACGGACTTTCTTGAAGAAGTCTTGTCTTTCATCCACGCCATCCGATGTCAGCGCATATATGCAGAGAACCCGGAACGGGTTGTTTCCATGCGCACACAGGGACACTTGGAGGGCCCTCCCAGGTACAATAACGGTTGGGACAGCCCCGTTCGCATTTACTTGGGATTTATTCAATGCAACTGCTACGCCTTCTTTGCATGTTGGTGTGTCTGGGTGCGCAGAGTATAAGATCTTAAGCCGCCCTTTAAACATCCGTTTAATGTCATCTTTGCGCTGCTCAGTCAGATGCGTCTCTTGTAGCAGCAGTATGCCAAGGCCCATTCTCTTCATCATCTGGTACATTGTTTTCCATTTATTGTCTGGATTTTCAGGTCTAAGTGATCCGAATCCATTCATGTTCAACGAGCCGATTTGTATTGTTTGCTTGCGCGCTGTTACATCCATGCCAACTCCGACCTACTCTGATCTACCCCGTCAACCCCGTACGTACTCCGATCGTTACTCCGCACTTACAATAAAGTTATCACAGACCCTTCCGGTTATGTCTCCGGCCCGGTGCCAGAACAATAGTCTTATTGTGTTTCTTTACTTATTTCCAACTCCACTCATTTCTGGTACAATTCCGAACTCTGCTATTGTCTTGTAGAACAATAAGGAACTTAGTATATATTACCTACCTGGATGTACTACATACCTCAGTTCGGAAATCTCGTTATTCTCGTCCTTCTTGTCTTATCCAAATTCCCACTTGAACTTTCCAACTCCGATCATATTGGTCGTCCTCACCTCCGCTCGTCCGACGTCCAAACCTGACCTCCGGTTCCATCGGACTTGACAATACTCTGGCTTTACTCTTCCTCATCCTCTACATCTCCCCGCTATTCCCCCCGACTCTCGTAAATAGGAGACACTTGGTGTTACGGTCGAGGGCGTTGGTAATACCTTCGCCGAAGTCTCCCCTTGTGCATCGTTAACTACCGTACTAACTCCGACATCTGATCTTGACGTACTCCGAAGTCCGACAGTACTCCCCGGCGCATGGTCCTAACACACACGTGACTTGGATTGAGATTGGGATCTCAATCAGAATCTGCCTCTTATGTACAACGTGTTCCGGATATGTGTTTCAGTGCCTCAATGTTGTGGTACGGTTTCCTCATGTGTTTCAGATCTGCATTATTATGGGCTGGTGTCCTGCAGGCTGAGCCTCACCCTATACATATGGTTACCTCATGGTCTGCATGTATATATAGCAGTAGGAGAGCTGAGGGAAGTCCTCAGCTCGACCTGGTTATCTATTGCCCTTCTGAACCCTCTGAACCTCGATCCCTCTGTGTGAAAGTGTCTAAGACCCAGTGCTGAAAGCCTAACCAGCAAACCACCGGGCATTGTCTTAACATAAGGTCGAGCTCTACTCTACGTCGATCTATCAAGATCTAGACACCAGCTCCACCTAAACCAACGAATGAACTCGACGCACTAAGACAAGTGGTCCGACGAACGAACCAGACCCGCTAAGGAAGTGGTACTAGAAGAACCACCATGGAACAAATCCCAGACAAGGACGAGAAGTGGACTTTTAACCCACGCACCGGGCTAGTCTACTACAAAGGAACACTTCTATATCCAGGAAACGACAACACCTGGTACCTGGTGGAAGGCAAGGAAAGAACCCTCAAAGAACTCAGAACAGAACACCCCACCTATGACGAGCAATACTGCGCTCTGACCGTAAGAAACACTCCTGATTAGAGGGTAACCCTGAACCTGACCCCTATCGAACAAATTGCACAAGAAGCCCTTGGCCCAAGGGAACCTGCACCAGAACAAGAGAACTCTGAGAGCGAGTCAGAACACACCGATGATAGCTTTGCTACCCCGACCCCCAGAACCACTGGAGAACTCCCAGCATTGACAAAGACTGTTGCGGTGATCATCATCCACAAAGAAGACCCCCAGGCAAACCCTACACCGGAAAAACCAGGAGCAAACACCTCTACAATGGCAGAAGAACAATCCAAGATCAAGATGCCCCCCCGAATTCACGGGAAATTAAGGGGAAGCCAAGGGATGGACCCAGAAATGCTCCCTATACTTTGCATTTGATTACAACCACTTCAACACTAACAAGAAGAAAGTGGTGTTTGCGCTCATGCTAATGAACGAGGGAACGGCCGGATAATGGGCCAGCAACTACATCACCCAAGCCGAGGATCAAGAGCCAGTCTACTATGGCACCTGGGCAAAATTTGTTACAGAACTTAACAGCTTTTTTGAAGACATTGATACTGCAGCAAGTGCCAGAGTCTTGCTACGAAACCTCCACCAAGGCAAGAAGACTGTAGACGAATACATCCTCGACTTCAAGAACATCATCTCTCGCTGTGGGATCACGCAATTTGAAGTCATCACCGACTTTTTCTATTAAGGACTGAACAAGCCACTAAGAGAAAAGCTCTTCTCTCTGTCCGACATGCTGAAGAATGCCACAGACCTCCACACCACAGCCTTTCACCTGGAACAACAGTGGAGGCTCGGGCAAACCTACAATAGAAACTACATGGCAAAGAAACTGATATTTTCACCAAAACAATATTCGAACCACAAGGAGAGAGACCTTGATGCCATGGACGCCAATCGCATGGCAACTGAAGAACAAGACCAACACTACAAGGAAGGAAGATGCTTCACCTCCCATGAGATTGGACATCTCTCTTGCAACTGCTCTAGAAAAAAGAAAGGGAAGCAACCAGCATGCAAGATGCGCTTAACCAACATGGAAGAAGACACGCCAGAAGAAGACGAGTCCACAAACGACAATCGAGGCATTGTTGCTGTCAGAATACGCACAGCACTCGGGGATGCTAGAAGCCCCCAAGAACGGAACCTTACTGTTGATGACATTCTGGATGAGGGTTTTTGAGAACGTGGTCTGCTGCAACATCAAGACCATGCACGCAGGTCCGTGCTGTAATTATGGCAAATACCACTAAACAATCTATGTGTATTCCAATCGCCCTAATCACGGATCAAATCGTTGAAACCCAAGCCCTCATCAACACAGGAGCACAAGACTCCTTCGTAGACTATTGATACATCCTAGAGAAGAAACTCCCCGTCCGACCACTCCGAGTCCCCATCCGGGCCCTCAATGCCGACGGAACGCCAAACAAACAAGGGACGATCAAGAATTGCCCAATTCTAGAAATTGAAGCAGGAGGACATCAACACCTGGTCTGCATGCTGGTAACATCTCTAGGAAAAGAACAAATCATCCTTGGATTGCCCTGGCTCCAACGGGTCAACGCCAAAATTGATTTCACTTGAGGATCACTCAGAATTGACCCAGCAAAAGTTAATCTACAACACAACAACTTTGGTTCCCAGAACAGAACCATTTTACTGGACAAATCATGCAGAAGGCCACAGTAGAAGAGGTTTCTGACGAAGAAGACAACCAAGAAGAACAGAACATAGAAGTGCCAATACCGATCCCAGAACTACCTCCCCCAAAGGACGATTACTCGGAAGCATGCACTGAAGACCTTCTACTCGCTTACCTGGACAAGACAATTGAACATCATGGAGACTTTAACCGGCTAGGAGACAGACTCACCTCTGACAACCCTGATGATCAATCAATGAGACAAGCATGACCCCATCCAAGGATCGGACACATCCATCAAGCCCCCCAGGGAACGTGCTTCATCTGCTCCATGAACCTTTGAATATGAGCCGAGATCAACCCAGCCATGACACTAGCACAACAAGCCTCTGGGAATGCCCAGAAGAACATCCCCACAGCCTATCAAGACTTTGCACAAGTCTTTGAGAAGAAAGCAGCGGAAAGACTCCCCGCATCATGCCCATGGGACCATGCCATCGAACTCAAGCCGGAATTTGTACCAACAGACTTCAAACCATATCGACTATCACCACAGGAACAACAAGCGGCAGACGAGTTTATCGACGAGAACCTCCAAAAGGGATACATCAGAGAATCCAAGTCACCTATGGCATCACCCCTCTTCTTTGTTGGAAAGAAAGACGGCTCACTACGACCTTGCCAAGACTATCACTATCTGGACGAAGGAACAATCAAGAATGCCTATCCCCTTCCTCTAATTGCAGAACTAGTCGACAAGCTACAAGGAGCAAAGATCTTCTCCAAACTGGACCTTCGATCAGGATACAACAACGTATGCATCAAAGATGGCGACCAATGGAAGGCTGCTTTCAAGACACATTGAGGACTTTTCGAGCCCATGGTCATGTTCTTTGGGTTATGCAACTCCCCCAGAACATTCCAAGCCTTGATGAATGCCTTGTTCAAAGACATGATCGACAAAGGATAGCTAGTGATTTACATGGACGACATCCCCATCTTCTCAAAGGATCAGAAGACACACAAAGAATGAACACGATGAGTCCTGCAACGGTTACTGGATAACGACCTCTTCCTGAAACTTGAGAAATGCACCTTTGATGCTCCAGAAGTGGAACACTTGGGAATGATCATCCATGAAAACCAAGTAGCAATGGATCCTATCAAGCTCAAGGGTATCCTGGACTGGAAAGAACCAGTAGACATCAAAGGAGTCCAATCTTTCCTGGGTTTTGGCAATTTCTACAGACAATTTATTGACCACTTTTCCGACATTGCCAAACCCCTGAACGACCTCACATGGAAGAACACCAAATGGGATTGGACCCCTGCCTGCCAGCAAGCATTCAACACCCTGAAAATCAGATTCACCACCGTGCCGGTCCTCCTAATGCCCGATGTGACCAAACCATCCTTCATTGAATCTGATGCATCCGACTTCGCATCAGGAGCAGTCCTCAGACAACGCGACAGAAACGGAGATCTCCACCCCTGCGCATACCTATCAAAGGGATTCTCTGAAGCCGAACGGAACTACAAAATCTACGACAAGGAATTGCTCGGAATCATTAGAGCATTACAAGAATGGCATCACTATCTTCTAGGAGCTCCACACCCAGTTCAAGTCCTCTTGGATCACAAGAAATTGACATACTACCACAATGCACACCGGTTAAATCGACGACAAGCCTGATGGCTGTTGTTCCTATCAGAATTTGACATCCAACTACACCACATCCCAGGAAAAGACGTGATCCAATCCAATACACTCTTGCCAAAACAAGAACTAGGACAAGACAAGAAGAACAACAACAAGGATCGGATAGTCCTCCCCAATCACCTCTTTGTGCGACTAATTGATAACGAGCTGCAAACATGCTTAAAGAATTTGCCACCAAGGATCAAATCTTTGAAGCCATCTGCATAGCCCTCAAAACTGGAACACTACCCCCAATCAAATCAGCACTGTCAGATTGGAGAGAACACAATGGCATGATCTTCTTCAAGAACCGATGCTATGTACCAGCCGATGAACCACTCCGATGTGATCTTATCAGCAGATACCACAACACACCCGCTATGGGACACCCTGGACGCTTCAAGACCCTAGAACTACTGCGACAAGACTACTGGTGGCCAGGAATGCACACAATGGTGTCATAATATGTGGAAGGATGCGCAGAATGTCAGCAAAACAAGATCAACACCCACCTGACAACACCACCCCTGAATCCAATCCCTGCCACTGGGGTCACAAGACCGTTCCAGCAAATATCCATCGACTATATCACCGACCTCCCAGACTATGATGGAAACGACTCTATCATGGTCGTGGTAGACCATGGCCTTACCAAGGGGATGATTCTAACACCATGTAACAAAAAAATTGACGCAATAGGGACAGCAACCCTCCTCTACCAGACGGTCCATCGACGATTTGGACTCCCTGACAAGATCATATCAGACAGAGGTCTCCAATTCACCTGACGTGTTACAAAAGAACTAGGAAGACTCTTGAAGATCACCCTCTCATTGAGCACAGCGTACCACCCACAAACAGATGGCCAAACCAAATGAGCAAACCAGGAACTAGAAGTTTACCTCAGAATCTTCTGTGCAGGACAACCAGATTTGTGGTCAAGACACCTGATTGACGCAGAAGTAGCGCACAACCAACGAGCACATTCATCCAGGAACACCTCCCTGTTCTACCTCATGATGGGCTACAACCCGACACTCATTCCAATTGGCTATCCAAAGACAAATGTCCCCTTGGTACAGGAAAGGCTCATCAAACTCCAGAAGGCATGGGATGAAGCCTTGGCAGCTCACGAACTGGCACGCCAAGTAATGAAAGACTGTGTCATGGGAAAGTTCACCCCTTTCAAGAAAGGACAGAAGGTGTGGCTCAAAGGGAAGAATCTGAAACTATGCTGCGCAACAAGGAAACTGGCACCCAAACAAGGAGGACCCTTTGAAATCATGGAAGTACTGAACAGCCTCAATTACCAGCTCAAGCTTCCAACCACATGGAAGATCCACCCCGTGTTCCATGCATGCTTCCTTACCCCATACAAGGAAAACAACATACACGGCCCAAACTACACGAGGCCAACATGTTACATCTGTGCCAACTCCAATCTACTCTGGTTAACCCCATCAACCCCGTACGTACTCCGGTCATTACTCCGCACTTACAATAAGAATATCATGGACCTCCTTCGATTATGTCTCCAGCCTGGTGACAGAACAATAGTGTTATTGTGTTACCTTATCTATTTCCAACTCCAGTCCTTTCCAGTACAGCTACACACTCCGCTTATTGTCTTGTATAACAATAAGGTACCTAGTATATATTAGCTACCTGGATGTACTACATACCTCAGTTTGGAAATCTTGTTATTCACGTTTTAGACAACTCTCCTTACTCCGACCTCCATTGGTCACCTCCCTCCGCTTGTCTGACGTCCAAACCTGAAGTCCGGTTCTGTCGGGCTTGAACTTCACTCTGGATTTCCTCTTCCTCATCCTCCACATCTCCCCACTACTCCCCCCGACTCTCCTAAATTGAAGACACTTGTGCGAACTGTTGAGGGTGTTGCTAATAGCTTCGCCAAGTCTTCTATTGTGCCCCGCTAACTACCGTCTACTCCGTAGTCTGACTCTGTAACTCTGATCCCACCGAAGTCCAAACTCCGACAGTACTCCCCAGAGCATGGTCCTAACACAAGCTGACAACAACCATGAGGGATTTGAGGAAGAAGTCTGAAACATCATGCCTGACATGGGAGATGTCGTGGAGCTAGGTCTGACGTGACCGGTAACGTACTACAAGTGACTAAAACGGCTTATGCCGTGGAAAAGGGATAGATCCTGACAAGGGGGGGCGCGGACGAGAGGTCTTGCGACACCAAGCAAAGACTTCTCACGTTGAAGTCTAGCCCAAAGACCAAGTTAGCATTGTGTACTACATACTACACTGTGGTGCTTACCTAGCCCAAAGACCAAGAGGTCAAGATGAGGGCTAGGGTCGCTACATGGGGGGTTTATATCTACTGTGGTTACGCTGCCTTGGTAACCTAGAGAACAAGAAGAACAAGAGGAACAAAGAGGTTGATGAGAACAATGATGCAAACAACAAGGGAATCAGATGCGAACAGATGCAAACAAAGGGTGGAAAGGGATCAATCCCTGATGTACGTGATCATCCATGTACCAAGCATCAATGATGTACCATATTGTTTATGATGTCATGGTGAGGTCATAGCCCTGTGCACATCACCTGACCCTTCTGTGAATCTGTCTAAGTCCTGACTACCTTGGTACTGTAAGAAACGGCCGTAGGAAATAGGGAAAAATACGGAAAAATATGGAAAAAATACTAGGGCTCCGTCCACGACAGGAGATGACGTTCAGCACAATACCAAGGAACGTGACCACCTGTGCAAGAGGGTGGGCTTGACTGGCTGGGATGTTGAAGTGGTGTCCTGGCAAAACTCAAGTGAGTTCACGAACATACAGTGCCTTACAAAACTATTTCCAAAAATGATTATCCAGCGCCTTTTTCTAAATATCTCGGTAATGGCTGCGTGGAATGCTACAATTCAAACCATGTTAGGTAGCTATATATCTAGGCTTTCTGTAGATGATTGGTTCATAAATTGTGGTGGTGAGCTTCCAAAGTTATGATATGTTCTTTACCCACACCTCCTGGAAACAGTTTTGTAACGGGTAGTTTAGAAAGGCAAGATACAGAATTCTAGTACTTGGTATAGCCCCCCTTGGCCTTTAAAACAGCTGCAATCCTGTTAGGCATGCTCTCCACCAAATTCTGACACTCCTCCTCTGAAATTGCCTCCCACTCTGTCTCAACCCTGGTCCACAACTCCTCCATCAATGTAGGCAGGTTTTTATAGGTAGTGAGCTTGCATTTGAGGTTATCCTAGAGATGCTCAATGGGGTTGAGGTCTGGGACTGTGGAGGTCACTTCATGACTTGGATCCTGTTCTCTTTGAAGCATTGTTTGGCCTTCTTGCTGGTGTGCTTGGGGTCATTGTCTTGCTGGAAAATGATGTCTTCAAGATTGTAGTCCCAATGGTAGAGGGAATTGCGCAGCTCATCCTTGATAATCTCCACGTATAGGTCAGCGTCCATCTTCCCAATGATTTTGCATGAATGTCCTGTCCCGTCCCATCCAAAACAGCCCCAAAACATTAAACTCCCTCCACCATACTTGAGTGTTCCATCCACCAGGCAGTCACTGAGCCCTTCCCCCCACTTCTTCCACACCCATTTCCTCCCATTTGACCCTACTCTGTTGATCTTGGTCTCATCTGACCAAACAACCCTCTTCCAGTCTTCTACGGTCCAATATTTGTGGGCTAATGCAAAGGTGTACTGCTTTGCCCAATGTGCCTTGGTAAGCCGTGGCCATTTCTTCTTTGTCACAGCCGACATCTCAGCCTGCTTCAACACCCGACAAACAGTTTGGACAGAGACACATCCCAGGAAGGTTTCCTTGAGGGTAGCATGGACTTGTGTGGCAGTATCAGCCTGGCCGGTCTCAATCAAGCGGGTAGCATGGCCAATGTTGGTAGGGGAAAGGAGTGATGGGCGACCACCCTTGGACTTGTGGACTCCAGGGCAGTTGACAGAGCAAATCTTGCTGATCTGGCCTTTGCTGACACCAGTTTTGTTGTGTATCATGGAGATGGAGAGCTTCTGGTTACAGTGATGAATAATGTTGTTGACAGTCGCATCAGAGAGTGCTGGAGGCATGGTGGTACCAGAAGTAGAGGTGTATTCTAGCAGTGTTGAAGTGGCATCACCTCGGTAAACATTAGACAATATATTTCCACAGTATCATGTGACATTCACAATATGCTTGACCAAAAACGACTTGATCGTTCCCTGCTAAACCGCCTGTTACAAAACTGTTTCCAGGAGGTGTGGGTAAAGAACATATCATAACTTTGGAAGCTCACCACCACAATTTATGAACCAATCATCTACAGAAAGCCTAGATATATAGCTACCTAACATAGTTTGAATTGTAGCATTCCACGCAGCCATTACCGAGATATTTAGAAAAAAGCGCTAGATAGTCATTTCTGGAAATAGTTTTGTAAGGCACTGTAAGTCCTGGCAGCACTACCTCAAAGGTTCCAGTACCCCGGTCGATGTCGTTACTGACCACAAGAACCTGGAGTACCCTGGAGTACTTTGCCACAACCAAATTGTTAACCTGCCAGCAAGCCCACTGGTTGGAGTACCTGTCACAGTTCAACCTCATTATCTGTTTCCACCCTGGAAAACTCGGAGCTAAGCCCAACATGCTTACTAGATAATGGGATGTCTGCCCAAAAGAGGGAGGCAGCAACTACTTTGTGGTTAATCTGCACAACCTCCAACTGGTGTTCACGCAGAAGCAACTAGCCTCATTGCTCTGTGCAACTATCCTACATGACCCTGTCCTCCATGCATCCTACATTCTCAACTATACCCAGCTCCAAGTAGACATCAAGTCTGCCCAGTCCATGTTAGCCGACTCTACACCAGAACTCACTGAAACACCGTGCTTGGCCTCAGAAGGCAACCCTTGCTGGACCATGGATGAAGACAGCTACCTACATCTCAATGATCAGATCTATGTACTGGACTTAGATAACCTCCAACTCCGCATACTCCCACAATGCCATGACCATCCTACAGCATGCCACTGGGGGCAGAACAAGACCCAAGCACTCATCCTTTGCAACTATGCATTGTTACAATTGGCTGGCTACTGGTAGCAAACTCACTATGACTTGTGCAGGCTCCTGACTCATAATGACTCATCTCAACTCACAATGACTTGGCCTGACTCATAGTAATCCATACAGACCCATAGTGACTCAAACCTGTGGTGAGTCATACTGGATATGACTCCACCCTACATGTATATAAGACCTAGGGGGCTCAGGGTAGAGCCCCAGCTTCAATCTCCTGTTTCTACCCCCTGAACTCCTCATCTGAACCTCCCTCTCCTGCCCAACCTGGCTGTTAGTTCTAACAGTGTGCTCGATAGCCGCCACTAGAGAACTAAAGCTTAATAGAAGTCTAATTGTTCTTATAAACAAGAGGAAGTACTGGAAAGGAAAGTCCAGGACTTTGGGATGTAATGTGTGTCTGAAAACAATAAGTCTTTTGTCTAGAGGAGTGTCTTGGTGCAAGGTGCCAAGATAGAAAGGTCTAAATAGAAGAAGTTGGAATAGAGTCAGGAACCAGTAGTTTGTACGGGAGTTTGGAGGTTGGGTGCATAGAATGTAACAATGATGGTAGTTAGCAGGCACAAGTAGAGACTTTGGCAACACTATTAGCAATGCCTTGACTGCTCTCACTAGTGTCTCCAATTTCCAAGGTAGAGTCAGAGGGAAGAGTGGGAAGAAGGCAAGTATGCGCAAAAGAGAAAAGCCAGAGTAATGTTCAAGTCTGACAGAACTGGAATTCGGGTTCAGACATTGGACTAGTGGAGTTGAGGATAAATGCAATTGATGACAAGGTGTAGTGAGTAATGACATGTAACAAGATTTCCAAACTGAGGAATGTAGTACAACCAGGTAGGTATTTTATAGTAAGTAGCTTATTGTTCTAACAATAAGTGGAGTTCAGAACTGGTTCGGAAACGAGCAGAGTTGGAAAGTACAGTAGGAAGACAATAAGGTTATTGTTGTGCATACTGGGCCGGGAAGTAGCCAAACAGGCTTGTGATACCCTTATCGTGAGTTCAGAGTAAACAGTGGAGTACGTACGGAGTAGCCCGGAGTATGCGGAGTAGTTGGAGTTGGTATGGTTCTAACATTTGTCTCATTAGTACCTCACACTTGATCAAGTGGGGTTATGCTTACTTCTTTTCGGAGTTCAAAGTGGGACCTTATGAAGGAGAGCGCAGATCGTTGAGATTCAAACAAGAGCAGGACATCTTGGGGAATGCTATTTATGGGTTCTGACTGAGGCAATGCATACCTATTAAGCTCTTGCCGCGCGGACACATCCATGTTGTACATCACCGATGACTCGTAGCATATCATATTGACATAGAGGGGGGAATTGTACTGACTACAGGATGCGGAAATAGGATGAAGTGGAACCGGGGTCGACAAGACTGGATTAAGGGGTTGGAATCGCTGATGTCAGCGATCCAAACAGCGCCAAGCAAAGTCCGCAGGACGTACCGACACGGTGATGGACAAGGCCAACCTGGAAGATTACTAATTCGAACTTCATCATATCTCAAAGGTTCCAATGACTTTATACTGCTTTTACTTTGTTCTTCCCCGTCACCTTTATCCCTAACAGATTCTTGCTAGTCCTTTTCCGCTTGAATGGTGGCGCACCCTTTGAGGACTTCTCAGCAAGCAATGCACGGGCGGATTCTGAAAGGAGACTTTGCAAGTCGGGTTCATCGGCACCAGCTTTCCGCTTAACAGTGATGACTTCGTGTGAGGTCCCAACATCTTCACTCAGACCCGCATCATGTGTAACGGAAGTGTCGGCGGCAGGAACTTTAGCGAAGACCTCCCTGACCAGCTTTTCGTCCTCTTCCTCGGCGCGTTTCTGCTCCAAATCTTCCTCATTCTCGATCTCCTCCATGTGTAGACGATCTAGAAGATCGACAGATTGGCCGACGCGCTCGTTCCGGGCGTTACGCGCGCGAATGTCTTGAAGTGCATCGAGGATATCCATCTCTCGCTTGGAGTCGACGGTGCGGTTCTCAAGAGCTTTCATGGGGTTGTTCTCCTCCTCCTCGAGCTTCGATAGCCGATCTTCTTCTTCTACTGCCCTCTCGTCCCGCCAAGGTTCAAAATTGCGGGATGCGCCGTGTTCAGCAGCGTAGTCAGTATTCTTGGGATCAGTCTTGAACGTGATTTCGGCAGAACACAGAGTGCTAATGAAAGATTAGCAGGACGGACATTCAACATCGAAACTTGCTTGCCATTTGATGTAGAACCGAAAGATCTTTATTCCAAAGTAATCCTCCCCTTCGACGGTCTCCTTCCGTGCATTGAACTTCTTGCCCTTGTAGATGTACTCTCCACACGTATTGCAACGCCTATATGAGTATATGAGTATCAGAGTGAGCGACGAGACATGCCGATGAGCGACTCACATGGAGAAGGGGGCCATGAGACGAACAACCTGCTGGGAGTTCTTCGGTTGCCTCCTACGAGGAATCAGAGACGGATCGAAATCCGGGGGGAAGTATTTGTTGAGCACTGTGGCGACAAGTTAGTATGCGGCTGCGTAGTGTGTATAGACGTGCGCGCCTTTGCGTTCAGACATGGTGTCGACTACAGCAAGAAGCGAGGAGGTGGCGACAGAGGAGAGAACAGGGTGGCTGAGAGAGGGGGAGAGAGAGAGGAGTGTCCTGCTTTGTCAGCGTCTCTCACCGCCACGGAGACCGGTCCGAATGCAGATCTCAGACTTTGCACTCGACCACCTCTCACTCAGTCTACGGATGGCATCTCTCCAGTTCTGGAAACCTGGCACCACAGGCCCAGGCAGCAATCTCGACAGGGCCACAGAAACCGAGGGCAACATCGTTCAAAGTGCCCCCGCGTCCTCGTTCTCTCTTCAAGCGGCCAGGGAACGCTTGCCCATCTTCAAGCACAGTTCGCACTGCTCTCCGTCACGTATCGCATACGACTGTGCTAAGCTACTTCCTAGGAGAAGGACTTTTGTATGCCGTAGAGAAGTATGGCGTAACAATCTTAGTGGGCCAGACCGGCAGTGGCAAGACCACGCGTAAGTGGTCTTGACTTGGTCGCGCTTTCACCGAGGTGGTACCTCACGACCGCGGTAGAGCTACCCCAGTTTCTCTACGAATCCGGTTGGGCCACAGATGGGAACCTCATTGCATGTACACAACCAAGGAGGGTCGCAGCGACCTCCGTAGCTAGTCGTGTAGCCGCCGAAATCGGTACAACGCTTGGCGACGAGGTATGTATCCTTCAACATCCTCATCTTCCTTCTCTACACCCCTAGCAGGTCGGATACACCATTCGATTCGAAGACGTGAGCGACAAAGAACGCACTCGAATCTTGTACATGACCGACGGAATGCTCTTTCGCGAGACCCTTGTCGACCCACTCCTCAGCCGGTATAGCGTCATTATGGTCTAGTCCTTCCCCGTGCGCCTCTTTCATTCGCTGATTCTCACTTTAAAGACGTAAGATTGACGAGGCCCATGAGAGAAGCATATACACCGACTTGCTTTTAGGAATTTTGAAGAAGTTGGTGTCATCAGGCATCCTTAACCTCTCATTGCTAACCGCTTTGGGGAAGGATACGGAGGAAGCGTCCTTCCCTCAGACTCGTGGTTTCATCAGCAACTCTCGATGCCACCGCATTTCTCGAATACTTCATCGCAGGAAACGGCGACGAGGAGGCTACTATCGTTAGCTTGGAGGGTCGCGCTTTCCCCGTCGAGATAGCCTACCTTCAGGAACCCGTGCCAGACTATGTGCAAAAAGCCGCGGAGGTAGTGTGGGGGATTCATTCGACAGTACGTTTGCAGGTGACCGGCTTTGATACGCCACCTCATCATTCGCTAGCAAGCGTCCGGCGATATTCTGGTATTCTTGAGCGGCCGCGATGAGATAGATCGTTGTCTCGAATTACTCGCAGAATTACTGCCGATGTGAGTTTCATCTAGATTCAATCTCGTACCCCACTCAAAAGATCAGGCTTGCACAGAATGCTAGACGACTCGTCCTTCTGGCTCTCCATGCCGGCCTAACCACAGACGAGCAGTTGAGGGTCTTCGAACCCGCCGAACGCGGTACGCGTAAAGTCATCATTGCCACTAACATTGCTGAGGTATGATATCACTCGTCCATATGTGATACAAAACATGCTCACGCTCAGGCGTAGGCCAGTGTCACGATTGAGGGCATAAAGTTTGTGGTCGATTGCGGATTTGTGAAGGTGGGTCTCAAGAATGATGTCCGGAATACCCTTCCGCTGACATCATGCAGATTCGAACGTACAATCCCTCCATCTCAATGTCATCTCTGACCGCGACCCCGATCTCCCAAGCTTCCGCCACCCAACGTGCGGGGCGAGCAGGTCGTACAACACCGGGTGTTTGTTATCGGTTATACACAGAGCGTGCTTTCCGGCAATTACAACAGACGACGCCTCCGGAAATCACTAGAACTGATCTCACAACCCCTATCCTGCAACTCAAGTCTCTCGGTATCGATGATCTGATGAAGTTTGAGTGGGTTTCGTCCCCCCCTGCGGAGAGCGTGCTTAGGGCCCTTGAAGGACTCGTGCATGCAGGCATGATAGGTGATGACGGTAGACTTACAGTAATTGGTGAAAAGGTGGCGGAGTGTCCGGTCGAAGTCAACATTGCCCGTATGGTGGGTCCCAACCCTGGCTCTCGGCTCGAACGACGACTTACACATGGTCAAGCTTTTTGCCTCTAAGGACTACCAGTGCGGGGAAGAGATTCTTACCATAGCAGCGATGACCACGATACAGGTGTGTGAGATGCAGGTAGTTGATCAACATACATCTCATCGGACACAGGACGTTTTTGTGATACCCGAAGGCGCAGCTGGCGCACTTGCAGAGCTAGAAAGAAGGAAATTTACTGCAGAAGAAGGCGTAAGGATTCTGGGTTGCCTCAACACAGTACATTCTGCTGATATGACCATCTGCAGGACCACCTCACGCTCCTGAACGGTGAGCCTTAAGCACGCCGACGTCTGTGGTAACAGTCCATATTGAAAGCAAATCCATATAGCATATAACGCCTTCACTCGTTATGGCCGCTCCGCTGCGTGGTGCAAGGCACACGCTCTATCCTTCCGTGCCATGTCCCGAGCCATGTCTATCAGATCGCAACTGAAGAAGTACATGCAAAGGTTTGGATTGCCACTCGAGAGCTGTGAAGGAGATGCAAAGCGTCTCCGGAGATGTCTCGTCACAGGATATTGGCGCAATGTTGCTCGTTGGTCTGCAGACGGCACATATCGCTCCGTTCGAGGAGATACCGTAGGTCATTGTGCATGTTGTGCCGCTGGTTGAGGCTCATCGTATTCACAGGTGCTGCACGTCCATCCACATTCTGTTTTGTTCACTCGGAAGCCCCGGTCCGGCTGGGTGATTTTCCATGAGATGGAAGAGACAAAGAAGACACAGTGAGTCTGCATGCGATAGCCTTCCACAGCATGGTCTGATAAACTTGTACCAGGATCCGAATTCTGACTGAAATTGAACCCGAATGGTAAGTACTGGACTGAGCATCGGACCTTGCCTGTGCTGAATGGGGCACTTTGGCAGGCTATTGGAACACGGCCACAAGTTTTATGATAAACACTCTGGCGCTAGTGTAGCTTCTCAGTGACTTTTGTGGATCCAGTACTGTACGGTCAAAGTCGTGTAATTTCAATACATGGACGTGGCGTGTAGACGCCGTTGGCAGGCGCCCGTCAGTGCAGCCCAAATCCGTTCTCATTCGCTTTCCAAGTCTCAACACCTCCGTCTCCGTCCTTCTCCGCTTGTCCTTCCGTGCTGCCGCCGACATGGGAGCATCTCAGTCAACGCCCCAGCAGGACGAGAAGATATTCATCCCGGACACTTCTCTGCATGTACGTCCATCCCGCCGTATCCTAAACCTCCCGACCTCACAGTTGCCAGTTCTCGGAGGATGTCGTGAACCAACTCGCGGACAACCAGGCTTCGCCCGACATCCCGCGCGACCGCCAGCTCACCATCGATGCACACATCCGCTCGCGCATCCAGTCTGAGCTTGGCCGTCTTCATCAGGAGGAGGAGCGGGTGAGGGAGGAGATCGAGCGGGCGCTGGAGAAGGAGAACCTCGACCGTGAGCGCAGCATGGCGGGCGAGGAGAGTGCGTCCGATGATACAGCTGCCGCTGGCTCCGTCAAGAGCAGCGCCGCGCTTACGGGCGATCTTGACGAGCTCCGCCACAAGATCGAGAAATACCACACACGGCAGAGCTCGGAGGAGTTGGCGGACGTACGGGCGAAGGGCGAGCAAGTTGTCTCGTGTTACAAGTGCGTGGTATCGCACGCCCTGTTTCTTGCCGCTTGCTTACCTGGACTTGAGGTCGAATCCTGCTACCCCCTTGGACTGCTGGAAGGCCGTTGAGGAGTTCAAGGTGTCGGTGTCGCAGGTGGAGCAGGTGTGTAGTGTGCTCTTGTCCATCCACGAGGTATCTTTAACATCCGGCTCCGCAGCGGTATGTCGACTCCTTGCGATAGGATTGTAGTGTGATTTTCACGACATTGTCCGAATGGCCATTCCATCATTACATTTGACATCACCACCGACATGACGTAGAGTACAAGTATCAAGTAAGTGGTGTACAGAGCGGTCCCTCGCCCGGTACGCCAAGGTGAGTAAGTGTTACAAATTCTCGTGAGTTCGTTATGTGTCCTTTGCAGTCCGAGCAGTCATAAGAATATCCAAGACGCGAAACTGCCCTGACCCTACCGCCTCACCAACTCCTCTTCATCGCCAATGGCATACCCTACAGGCTCCCATGGGCGGTCGTCAAATTGGGAGTAGAAGGAGCCGGTGCTATATTCCGACAGCCTGTTTTGCGACACCGTAGAGTTTCGGTGGCGACTCCACGGAAGGTAGTTGGCGAGCAGCGATCGTCGAACGTCTTCGTTGTTCAAGGCCAGCAGCAGACTTGGTGGTACGCCGGAAGACTGTCGTTCTTCGACCGCGCTCTGTGTCGAGTACGCGGAGGCGGAGCTCACTGTCGATGGCTGATGAACCAACCGATGCTGCGCGAAGGCGGACGGCGCATTGGATATGGTAGAGTCGATCGGCAGGCGCGTCCTCGAGGGGTTCCGACGGGGCACCGGTGGCGGGACCGCTGGTTCTGGTGGCGCAGGGGCCTCTTCCATGGGGGCTGCAGGTGTGGACGGGCGAGGTGCGACAGCGTCTTCGAATCCATGCTTTTCGCCATCTGGGAGTGGCACTCAGAGCTGTTGATTGCATGTGCACACTTCTGGCTGAACTCACCAGCACTGTGCCTGGAGTCCGGCGCCGCGCCTTTCAGGGTGGACCCGCCAGAAGACGGGACGGGGGGCACAAACTTCACCTTGCGCTGCTGCTGGTTTCGCAGAGAGAACGATGGTCGGTATTGACTTGCAGGGCGGGACGTCGTAGTGGCGTTCTTTCGCGTGTTCTCCCTCACTTGTAGGACTGCGAGCTGCACGAACGTGAAGAGCAAGCCACCGTAGATGGGGGTGTAGACGTACTGCTTCCTTGATCTCCTTCGCCTTCTTGCGCTTGATAGACCTCCCCCACCATGTCCAGCTGATGACTGCCGCGAGAGCAAGGACGACCCCTGCCGCGGCGCCACCAGCTATCGCGCTGACCGGGACCTGTGCGCCCCTGGACCCTGAGACGGGTGGTACTGTGGGCAGGGAGGAGCCCCCGGTGGTGATCGTGGTCGTAATGACGGCATGACTGGCCTCGACGTCAATGGTCGTGATAGTTGGTCTTGGGCTGGTCAAGGGACGGCTTGCGCTGAGCGATGGCTTAGAGGACGTCGCGGGCATGGGGGATGGCAAGGCGGGGAGGGTGGAGGAGAGAGAGAGAGAGAGGATGAGCCTCGTGTGCGGGGGAGATATAAAACAAGAACATCCAGACTCCGGCGGAGAGAAAGGATTGACTGAACGGAAGACAAGATGCGGATTGCCTCGTGCCCGTCCGTCTGATGCTCTCGACCGCTGCCGCCCGTCCGAACGGAAAAACTTGCCATATCGCGTATGCTTGCCCGTTCATACAAAGGTACCAAACTCACGCGGACTCAATACAACACCCTCCGGAGAGCTCGAGAAGGATCAGATACAGCGTAGAAGCAAGTAAACATACACGATCCACCAACCACGCCCGTCTACTCGCCGTCGTCCTCCATCGCAGCCAGGGCCTCCTCGTTCAACGCCTCTGCCTCCGCCATTACCCGCTCCTCCAAAGCAGCGACTCGGGAGGCCGCCTCCCGACGCTCCGAATCCAGCTCGGCGTACCGTTCCTGCAGCCTCCGCTCCCGCCGTTCGAGCTTGTCCACCTCCTCCTTCAGTCCCGCCAGCCTGACCGGCCCCATCGCAGTCTCGTTCGTCTTCAGTTTCGAAAAGCTCTCGTACTCGAGCTTCACCCTTTCCAGCTCCGAAAACGCGTCCACGATGCGTTTGGAGAGCGCCCCTGAGCGGGCTTGGTACCCACCCAGGACCTTGTTCAGCTTCTTCTCCGACTTGCCCGCCTTGCTCGCCTCCTTCGCCATGGCCTCACGATAGGCCTCGAGCTGCGCCGCAAAACCTGCCACTCTGGCTTCGTGCGTGATGCTGCTGGGCTCCACCCACGAATCTGAGGCAGCGTCATACACCAGTTTCTCCCGTGTGTGAACCCAGGACAACGACTCATCCACGTCGTCGAGGTCCGCAAGAGCGACCACACCCTGTTTCAGCACGTCTTCGTTCGCGCCTGGGTAACCGAGCGAAGTCGCGAGTTCCTCGTGAACGAGAGCCCGAGCGATAGCGAGTGCGTCGTCCGGGGGAATTTGGTAGACCGAACGGGTCCCTCCAGGGTGAACAGTACCGGGTATGGGGTGGGCGATGGAGTCGTGGCGAAGCAAGTTCGCAACCTCAGCGTGCACCAGTTTGGCTGCTGCCCCGGTATCTGTGGACTCGTCATCATCCACACTGAGGGCAGCCACGAGAGACGAGATATCGACATTCGCCGGCCGCGGCAATCCCCGCTGCACGACAGTCGACCTGCGAGCCAGTGCCTTCCTGGCCTCCTCTTCTTGTAGGCGTCTCAGCCGCGCATCGCGTTCCGCAGCGTCTTCCTCTGAGATTGGGGCACCAGCACCCTCCTCGTCTTCCTCGTCTTCCGGGACCAGCAGCTCAAAGTTGTTCTCTGGTTTCGGCAGGCTCATGAACCCGGCCTTGAGCGCTCTCTTTGCGGACGAGGTACGGAGCCGTTGTTCCCGCGGGGTGTCACCGACGGTTGAGAATCCTCCTTCTGAATTAAGCCGAAGGCCGTCCCGGATGGGCGTACGCATCGCAGTCCCAGGCGTGACAGGGACGTCTGTGCGCGGGGTCGCGCCAGGCGCCACGCCTCCGGCATGCAGTGGCGTCGCCAGAGGGTTGGGAGTGAAGGCGACTTGGTGTCGCGGCGTTGCACCCTCGAACCCTGTGCCGCCCTGCGGACCAACATGCATGGGTGTATTCTCCTCCCCAAGAAGAGGCGTCTGGGCCATGGTCATGTTCCGGAGGTTGCGAGCCTCTGACATCACGTTGTCGTCTGGTGAGAACATGTCAATGAAGCTCACGGCTTCTAGCAAACTGAATGTCGCTTACACTGCGGGGCAGTCCGTGGGGTGCGCGCCATCTGGGCCTTCTCTAGACCCTCATAGTCGTTTAGCAATTTCGTGCTTGCTTCCGTCCCGCCGCTGACCAACGCTTTGGCGTTCTCACCGGCCTGGCCGATCTTCACAATGTCTTCGAGCTCCTTTTCACCAACCTGGGCTGGAGGAAGAACGAGGCTTCGCCGTTTCCCGATAGAGTCTGCCTCCTTCAACTTTTGAATCTGCGCGTCGCGCGCAGCGACGAACTTGGTTTGGTGTGGAGCGTCGCCCTTGCCGTCCTTGCGTTGCCTCTTACGACGCTCCGCTTCTTCATCCTCTGGCTTACGCTTGTTCTCGAGACGACGGAGGGTCTGGCCAACAGGGGCGGTCGTGGCGCGAGCCTGTTCCTCGGAGGTGTCATAGAACCCAGGGGCCGGCTGCTTCTCGAATGGGATGTCCGCATTGTACTACACCAGATTGCGTCAGTAAACCGACATAAGCCCGTGACCGAACAACGCTCACGTCCATGCCCTTCTTCTTTGTCTTGTGGCGCATGCTACATCTCTCAGTCGTCAATCCGACGTTTGTCTAACAGCACCGAAGCGGACGTACATGATACCCGCTGCCTTTAGCTCTCGCTTCTTCTGCAGCACGGCCAGCCGCCTGGCTTCCTCCAGCTGCCGCTCGCGGGCCTTGCGCTTCGCCTTCTTGCCCTGAGTGTTCGCCAACCGCGCGCGGGCTTCGGAGAGCATCTCCTTTTCTGTTGCACTGATGAGGGTTGCGTCGCTCTACTCACGACGAACGCCACTTACCGTCCTCGTCCATGTCAATGGGATCGGGTCGAGCAGGCTTCGTCTCCGGGTCCGGGTCGATTTCGCCTGGGCGCAACCTCCTGACATCATCTGCACTCGGCCCCGCCTCTCCACCCGGACCAGCGAGGCCAAATTCCTCGCTCTCCTTCGCCTCCGCCTCGTCCAACAGCTTCTGATAGCGCTCCAGACATTGCGTAGCCGTTCGGCCGACGATGGGAGCAATGGTTCGCCATTGTGTGGGCATCAACTTGGCGAGGTGCAACAGCTTCTCATCCTCCTCCTACACGTCGCGCCGACGCATGAGCAACCAGCACGGAGAGCGACGCTCAAGAGCCGAACCTTTGACCATTCCGTCTTCTTGATAGAGGGGTCCAGCCATTCGTACCACCGGGCCTTGCATTGCTTCGGTGTTTTGCGCACGAGAAGCGAAGAAATGCGGGCCCTGAGGACGATCTATGAGTTCCAGGCGAAGGTACACGAAGGATACATACCATTGATTCTTGCCATACTTTGCTATCGCAGCCTTGAGGACCTCATCCTCTGTGTTCTGATGGACGTGGTCAGCGTGTTGCAGGTTACGAGGCAAGACCGTTCAACGTACTTTCCACACGCCTGAAAGTCGGCAATGCGCGGTGAGCAGACATACCAGGAGAGGCGCACGCATTTGCACATACCTCCTTTGATGATGATGCGGACCATGAGAGTGAACAACAGACAGCGTGAAGCGGAGGGAGATGGCGGTCAAAGACAACAGACGCGCACAGCGTCAGGCAGCGCTAAACATTTCCGGATTCATCTACACCTCGCACGTGACCCACATAAATTGTTTGACGATCCATACAGTCGATCGTCCTCCGCCGTTGAAGCCACTCTCTCGCAAACGAGCACTACAGTCGACATGGCTGCGCGATCAACGTCTCTACCCTCGTCGTCCAAGAAGCGCAAGGCGCGCGAGGCGGACGCCACTGTGCTCACCATTCAAGTCCTCGAGAAGCAGCTTACGGACGCTGTGTCCTCGCGCTCCTCTCTGAACCCCCTCGCCGACCTCCTCGACCTTGCGCAAGAAGCCGAGACCGCCGCTCAGCTGTCAAAGGCGATATACGCTCTCTATCGTGTCCTTGTGCTCGTCATCTCGCGCGGCCTGCTCTCTGGCCCAGATGCTTCCGAAGATGCAAAAGCCGTCCGTACATGGCTGCTCGACAGGCTGCATACCTTCACCGACCTCCTCACGGGCTTGCTAAAAGACGAGGAGCCGTCTCTGAGGGTATGCATCGCGCCGTCCTCCCTGATATACCGTTAACCCTCTCGTTCAGATATCAGCACTGGACATTTTACTGTCCCTACAGAAACATCTCTCGTCCGCGCTGACACGTACGGGAGACGCCAAGCACCCCCAATTCCACGCCTCCCACTTTCGCAAAATTGTCTCCGCGCTCCTCTTATGCCCCGCTTCACTCCGCGCGCGGCAGTCCAAGAAACGAAAGACAGACGAGGAGAATGCGTCCGACCACGTGCTCGATGCGGACGTGCGCGACCATTTCGTCAACAAGTGGTTCAGTGTAAACGAAGACATCAGATGGTTTTTTCTCCGCGACGCAGCGTGCGCTCGTCTAGCTCTTTCGTTCGTCCTGTTCCGCCCTGACGCTCTTCACACGCAGAGTCCTCATTTCGAAATATCCCTCCGCCGAAACGCCACAGCTCTCCGGAAACCTGCTCTCCATCCTGGAGCGTCTCACCACCTTCCCGACCAAGCCCTCCGAGCTGAACTCGTGGTGGATAGAAGAGCTCGGCACGCAACCGCCCAAGCCAAAACGGTCTGCCCCCGGCGAGGAAGAGGAAGAGGAAGGGTCCGGTGCTGCGCCGGGAGACGCTGAGGAAGAGGACGACTGGCGCAAGTTTTTTGACGAACCGCCGCCAAGGGCGTACGGAGAGAAGAAGGGCATTACCGCGCGCGTACACACGCTCACGATCCACCAGTCCCTGCACTCTCTTGCGGCGCACAAGGCAGTGTTCACGCGCGCATGGCTGTCTCTGCTCCCTCGGCTTTCGAGCGGTTCGCTGGAGGAGGTGAAGGCGCGGTCGCTGCGGGTTCTGAACGTGCTGCACAGGGGTGTGATCCCGCATCTGACGCGGCCCATCCTGATCATGGACTGGGTGAGTTCGTCCGTGGACCACGGTACGTTCCCTCTGCGTTCCTCTCCCGCACTGAACCTGACGGATGGCGGGGGCAGGGGGGACTGTGGGCCTTCTAGCGCTGAACGCGCTGTTCACGCTGATGAAAGAATACAATCTGTACGTACATGCGCCCAAAAAGCCGGACGGAACGCGAGGCTGACGCCCGATGGCACAGCGACTACCCTTCGTTCTACACGCGTCTATACGGATTCCTCGACCGGGATGTGCTGCACCTGAAGCACCGGGCGCGATTTTTCCGGCTGACGGAGCTGTTCCTGAGTTCGACGTGAGTGGGCCGAGGATTGTTCATGTCCGCCGTCAGCTGAGGAAAAGGTTTTGAGACACCTGCCGGCGACGCTTGTTGCGTCGTTTGTGAAGCGGCTATCAAGGCTGTCGCTGCACGCGCCGCCTGCGGCGGTGGTGATGCTGATACCGTTCACGTACAACATGGTGCGGGGGCACCCCGCGCTGATGGAGATGATCCACCGGGGTGGGGGGGAGGTGACGGGGGCGGAGTGCGGTAAGCTGAGCGCGCAGTGAGAGAGGCGTTTGGTGGCCGGGGACTGATGGCGTGACGGTGTAGATCGATTCGATGGGGAGGAGAGGAATCCGACGGAGACGAAGGCGCTGGAGAGCTCGCTGTGGGAGCTCTACAGCCACCGGGAGCACTACCACGGGGGGGTGTGTGCGCTGACGAAGATCTTGGAGGAGGCGTTCACGCGAGGGAGGTACGGGATGGAGGATTTCCTGGACCACACGTATGGGACGGTGAGTGTTTTTGCGGGTGAGCGGGAGGAGTGGGGAAGCTGACGATAGAGGGTAATGCAGCTTGTGGAGACGGAAGTGAAACGGAAGATCCGGAAGGAGCCCGCGACGGAGGGGGAGGGAAGGACGGGGGAGGAGGATGTGCTGGGGGCGCTGTGGAAGATGGAGTGATGTGTGTGGGTGGTGGAGATGGCCGGATGGGACGACGGCTATAGGAATAGGAATAGTATGCAAGGAGAGGTGAATCGGAACATGCGGAGAAGCTGTGCCCGGTGTTCTGGACGAGAAAGGGGCAGAGAGGCGAGCCGGTAAATCGCCGGTGGAGTAGACGCTGGCGAGCCGAGAGGGAGGGGCGGAGGATGTGGGCGAGGACGGGTGGGCGTGGGTGATGGCGTGTGGGTGCGATGTGGGCGGCGGCGGCGAGGCTGCGGAGGACGTTGGGGGCGATGGGGACGACGGTGAGGGCGATGGGGAGGACGGTGGTCGGCGTCGTCGGTCGGAGCGCCCGCTTGTCGGCTGTCATTCTTTGACTTTCCGGCGTCTTCGCCTCGGATTGTCTGCGCCTGGAATGCGCCTCGCATCGCACGCGCCGGTCTGGACGGTCGCGGGCGCAGATTCGTGGGCACACTGGGTGACACTGGGTGGTGCATGCGGTGCCGCGCGGGACGAGGACGAGGACGGGGACGGGGACGAGGAGGGGAGGGCCAGGGGAGAGGGCCCGGGAAGCAAAGAATAGGCCGTAGATAGGCGGGGTGGGTGACCGGAGAGGACGCCGGGCTTCCCATCCGCCTCGACCCTCCTCCTCCTCCAGCAAACCATGCTCGAGTCCTGGCATGCCCCGCGCTGTGCTGGGCTCGATGTGGGCGGAGAGATGGAGGAGAGGGTGGTGGCTCGACCCGCCGGTCTCTTTCTCTTTCTCTCGCTCTCGTCCTCGTTTGGCTACTTCCGGCGTCTTTGCCTGGCAAATGAAATTGGCCGAGTGTCCGTCGGAGTCTCAAATAACATGTTGTGATTGGGCGTCCCCCGCGGAAGAAGTAACCGGAGCGTGAAATCCGGGGAATAAGCCGGATATCGATCCTATATCGCCTTCTCTCTCTCGCCCTCTCCCTCTCTCTCTCCTCCTCCTCTCTCTCCTCGCCCAAGCTCCCGCTCTCTCCCTCCTCGCCCAAGCTCCCTCCCTCCCCCTCCCCTCCCCTCCCCTCCCCTCCACCTCCACTCCCCCGCCTCTCGTCCTCCACCTCTACCACCCCGCTCTCCCCCCCCTCGCCCGCTCCCTCCTCCGCGCACCCAAAATGGACACCCCGTCTGCTCCCCACAACGCTCCGTCCGTCCCCTCCTATCCCTCTCCTTCTCCCCCCCGCTAATCTCCCCACTCCCCCTTTCAGTGCAAAGACGCCCGTGCACAGGGGCGCACGCGCCTGTACCGTCTGCAGACAGGCAAAGGTAATCAATCCCCTCTCACCCCCCATCTCCCATGTTCAACCACCTACTATCCCTCTCAGATGAAATGTGTCGGCGCCGAAGACGGCACTCAGCCCTGCCAGCGTTGCCAGAGGGCTGGTGTCCCGTAAGCTACCCTCCCCCCACCCCCACCCTACAGGTGCCCTGACACCTTGCCCCCCCTCCCCCCCAGCTGCATCTTCGAGAAGCACCGTCGCGGCCGCAAGCCTGGCTCAAAGTGAGTCCTTCTCCCACCGCTCTCCCACCTTCCATCTCATCGCCCCCCCAAAAGACTCTCAGAGGCCTCCAAGATGCTCCGCCGCCTCGAAAAGGGTCTCAACAGCGCAAAGGCAAAGCAGCCCGCCAATTCCCCTCCTTCCCAGGCCTCTCCTTCCAATACCCAATACGGCCAGGACGAAGGTGCCGGCCCCTCCACCTTTCAGGGCTCGGCTACCCACCCCCCTCAGCAGTACGACGATGATATGGATGACGAAGAGGAAGACCACCCCTCCGAAGCCCTCTACGCAGAAAATGTCATCCACGACTTCCGCAAGTCCTCCTTTCTTGACATCGTCATGAACCCAGAGCCGACCACCGCAGCCGCTCCCGAGCAGCCTCGCCCCCGCTCGGGTGGCTCCGCTGACCGTCCCTGCACCGAACCAAAGGCTCCCTCCCAGAGCCCTACCCGCTCCCACGGCTCACCACAACCGAAACCTTACAGCACCCTGTTCAACGGCCATGTGCCCCTCGACCCCGTCGCCGCCGACATCATCCGCGAGAGCGACGTCGCACCCTTCTTCGACATGTTCTTCTTGCGTCTCAACTCCTTCGTCAACCTCTTCGACCCCTCCCTTCACTCCCACGAATACGTCCGCAGCCGCTCTCCCTTCCTTTTCACCACCATGCTCATGGCCTGCTGCAAGTTCTTCAAGCCCGCCATCTACCCCGCCGTCAGGCGGCTCGCAGAGGAGTGGTGCGTCTTCACTTTCGCAGAGGGCACAGAGTCCGTCGAGACCGTCCAGGCCCTCGCCTGCATGACCTACTGGAAAGAGCCGACCGACCGGAGGACTTGGTCGTACATCGGCATGGCTTGCCGCATGGCCGTCAACCTCCGCCTAAACAAGTTCGTCGGTCGCCGTCAGCCCGCCGAGACCTCCCTCCATTTCCTTGAGCGTCGCAACAAAGAACGCACCTACCTCGTGCTCTTCGTCCACGACCGCAGCCTCAGCATGCAAACCGGTAAGCACTGGATGCTACACGAGGACGAGTTCGTCCGCAACGCCGTCACGTGGCACGAGGATGGATGCTCGGGCCCGCGTGGCGAGGTTCGTCCAGAGGACGTGATCGTGGCCGCTTTTGTCCAGCTGCGCCTCATCGGCTCAGAGGCCACGGATGCCTTCTTCAGCCGCTTAAACCTTCCACCGTCCGCGTTCTCCCCCAGCATGACGTTCATCAACGAGCTGCACAAGTACAATTCCAAGCTCGATGTCTGGGTCGAACACTGGGACCATCAACTCCACCAATGTACGTCCTAGTATACCCCCAAACCCACGAACCACTCTGCTCACTCTTCGCAGGCTCGCAAGCGCATGGCTTCCATAGTGCATTCATCCAGTTCTTCCAATCCCACGTCAGACTGTTTCTCAACACGTTCGGGCTCAACGTCACGACCCTTGATGTATGCACCCGTCATCTCAATGTCCCCTCATCCACACAGCTCATCGGACGTCCCCGCTGCAGACACGCGGCTTGCCAGACCCCGAAGCAGTTCAGCAGTGTCATCGCAGCGCATGCAAGAACCTCCAGATCATCACCGAGTTCGATAAGCTCCATGTCCTCGTAAGCCGTCTCACCACTATCGACCGCCGTCGTCGCTCAACCGTTGCACAGCAATATTGTCAGGAAAGTATAACCGTCATGACGGCGTACGCCGCAATCGTCCTCTTGAGGGTAAGCCTGCCGCACGCGACTGCATATATCGCATCCGTTGACATCGATTCCCCAACAGCTCCTCCGCGGTTCGAGTACGTCGGCACCGCCGACAGAAAGCGCCGTGGAGCAAATACATGCCATCCTCTCCAGTGTCGCTGATGCGTACCAGAACGCTGGTCACATCACTGGCTCCAACATAGACTCTGCCGTCGATCACGCGCGTTTCCTGCGCCATCTCGTGAGGACGGACATTGAGAGGGCGCGGCAGCATCCCGATCACAGCGGTTTCCGGCAGGACAACCTACCACCCCTGTTCGCTCAAGGTTCTTGCCCTCCATCTCGTCCACATGTATGTTGTATTGACCTTCGTCTATATCCAGCTCTACCGCCCCTCCAGCCCAGCACACAGCCAACCAGAACGGAATTCCACCCGTTTTCGCGCCCTGTACATCCAAGTTCGCATGTCCATCAGACTGCGCCGTTGCCCCCGCTGTCCATGATCAGCCCTTCTAGCTCCCACATGCCCGCATTCATGCCCTCCATCAATGGCGCGGTCGGTAACGGAGGTGGGATGCAATACGCTCACAACAATTGGTCGTCCACGGCGTACCTACCCTCGCACTCTGTCACTGAATCAGACGTCTCCTACCGGAACTACATATACGGTGAGCTGTGCGAGTTTCCCCAAGGCCATGGCTCGTCCACCAACGGCGGGTTCGCTGCCCATCCTTCCATATCCGATCTCGGCAACCCGCCACCCAATCACCCCCGCGAGCAGCACTATTCCCCCGAGTTCACTGGCTATCCTCATTATGGTCGCTCCGCGTTATCGCATCCGTATCTGCCCCCCGTCCAGTCGCTTGCTCATGCCGCATATGATACCTCTCGCTGAAGCCGCTGGAAGCTCCCCCTATTCCTTGTCGCGCCTGTCCCTCTTGTTGAACTCTTCGCACCTCACTTCTTGGTAGGACGGTCACTCGTCTTTGTCTCTTACCGCTCTGTAGGAATGTAATCTCGCGCTCGTCACCTCCTTGTACCCTAGTCCCTTGTCGCGTTCATGTCATGCTCTACCATGCCGTGATAGTTTTCCCTCCGTTGCGCGTCCCTCACGCCATCTGTCTCCCTCAGTATACATATCCATCGGCGTGCCCCCCTCGGCCGTCCTGTAGTAGTGCGTCCTTGATGTCGTTTTGTTAGTCGCATGTGTACAACAAGCTCGCTCTGAAATGCATATCGAGCAAGACCGCTCATTCTTGACTCCAACACTATGGGTGTATCGGTACCGAGCCCGCCGTGGATCCGAGAGCTACAGCCGATATCCGCGTTACGTGCTACACAACCTATACATACATACAACGATCCCGCGCGCCGCACGCCTACGAATCAACCCCGATGTAAAACACGATCACCTCCCGTCCGACTGCGGCCACGATCCGCGGGATGCCGCGACACGCGACAAAGTCGAACGCGCGCACGTACAGCGGGCGGGGCGCGATCTGGAACACGGTCGGCTGCGCGTGCACGTACGCGACGTTGTGGACGTGGATGACGGCGCCTTTCGCAGCGCTGCTCGTCGACACGGCGAAGTAGTCGGCGTACGTCGGGCACCACCTGCCACGGTCCCGGAAAAGCGTCCGTCAGCTCCAGGGTCGGCCGAGCGTGCGCATACTCGCGCGGGCACAGCATGCGAGGGCGCGCTGCGCACGGCCGCACCCCACGCACCGCCAAGCCCGGGGCTGGGTGCTGGGGACACGGGCAGAGGTGGGGCACGAACGCTATTCATTCGCCCGCGAGCGCAGACAAGCCCCGTGTGCGCGCGAGAAGCGGAGGAAGCGGGGACGTGGGACGGACGTACCTGAACTGACTTCCACCTTCGGCAAAGCTCGTCCCCGTCACGTACGGTTTGCCTCCAGAGAGGCTCCCCATGTCCCACAGCGCGAAGCGCGAGCCGTACGCGGCACCCACGCTGTACCGCACGCAGGCAGGGTGCGAAGATGCGCGGTCAGTGGAAAGGTCGGGGGGAAGAACGACGGGGGCACAGTCAGCGAACGACTTCTTGGCACGGACGCACATGCGGGGGGGTAGCAGGGTCCGAGGGGAGGGATGCGGGGAAAGGGCGGATGGACTCACAATTCCGCGGAAGGGTCCCTGCGCCATGCGACGGATCCGGACCATTTTGCTGACGGGCCTGCGAGCGAGTCCGCGAGCGCGCGGGGCTCGAGTAGCTCAACGACGCTAGAGTTGCGCCAGCTGTGCTGTTCATTTTCATCCGGGTCGGAGCGCCAGTCGGTGAGGAAGACCGAGCCGCGACAGTCAGCCACGAGCAGCTCCTTGCTCGTCGACGGATGTGCGTTCACGCTTGTCAGGGGGTGCGGGAAGGTGATCACGTATGCCGTGGGTTGTGGACGCGAAGGGGGGCTCGCACCAGGAGATGGGGGTGAGGTGAGGTCAATAGATGGGTGAAGGTCCCACACCATGAGCATCTTGTCATCTGTACACGTGTCAGTGCGCCCGAAGAAGTTCTTATCATAGTCGACGGACCTGACACGGTCGCAACATATCTCGAACTGTCCTCACTCCGGCCACCGCAAAAGGTCATGTCATTGACCTTGCCGTGATGTCCGCTCAGTCCACCACCGAACGGAAAGATTTCCTCTTGCTCTGAGGACGATTTTGACAACAGATACAGGCTGAAGTCCGCGCCTGCAGCTGCAAGCCTATCCCATGATCAAAACGCGTCAAAGCCATGGCATGGGGTGTACGATTCACTCACTCTATTGACCAACTGTCGGTAGAAGAAGGAGAACTAACACGCGACGACCATGCCAGTGCGGTGACGCGCGAGCCTATGTGGAAGTTTGCAATCGTTTTGCATGATGTCTCTGTCTGTGCGGGCCAAAGATGGTGAGCCCGCACGCGCCGGAACGCGTTCGCCACTCACAAGAAGCAAGATCTCGACGGAATGCGCGCCTCCGACAGCGATGAGGTCCGCAGCGTCGTCTTCGTAGCAGGCGCGTACAACGTGTACCTCCGTTCCATGTGAATGTCGGACGTCCATCTCGAGCACAGCACAAGCCCAAGGTGGGGAACAGAAGTGGCACGAGAGCGCACGTGCCATGGATGTGTTTGCGGTTGTTAGGATCGCAAGGCGATGGACAACAGAGCCAAACAAGCGCCTGGCTCTCCTTCCTTTCCGATGCCGCCACCATCGAACAAGCATCCGAATCCGTTGGTCTTTCTTGGTCTCAGCCTGTGCTCCTTTGCTGCGTTCTACGCCATCTTGAGGTACAGATCAATCAACCATCCCGCATCTGCACAGCCCCGCCAGCACGACAATCCACTCGTTCCTCCACGCCATAAAGACGCATAGACTCCGTTCTGCTGTCATGCCTGCCATCGTCGACAAGATCGCTGAGGCGCTTCACCTCAAAAAGCATGAACACGGCCACGCCCAGTCTTCCGCCGTTCATGGCGCTTCTGCTGAACCTGCCACCGCATCGGTTGCCTCTCCCAAGCCACCGGTTTTTGACCACAAGAAAGTGAAGGTGTTCTTCGTTTTGGGAGGTCCCGGCGCGGGTAAGATATGCACTGTCAAAGGGAACGAGCACACGTTGAGCTGTGGACGGCGTCAGGCAAGGGCACTCAGTGTGCCAACCTCGTGAAAGATTTCGGTTTCTGCCATCTCTCTGGTATGTAGGGCCCCCTCGCAGCAATCATCTCGCGCTCAATGGTACATCTACACATTCAGCGGGGGACCTTCTGCGTGCTGAACAGAACCGTGAGGGGTCCGAGTATGGAGAGCTCATTCGCAAATACATCCGTGAGGGCCAGATCGTGCCTATGGAGATCACCATCAAGCTCCTTGAGAATGCTATGCGTGCTGAGCTTGCGAAGACCCACGAGAGCGAAGGCTGGGCGGATGGCGAGGGTCGTTTCCTCGTCGACGGATTCCCTCGCAAGATGGATCAGGCACTCAAGTTCGACGAAGACGTACGTGCATCTTCATATCCTAGCTCCGCAAATGACCTCACATTCCATGTCTGTGCTCAAGGTTTGCCTGTCGACCACGGTTTTGTTTTTCACTACGACTGAGGACGAGATGCTGAAGCGTCTCCTCGAGCGCGCCAAGACGAGCGGTCGTGAAGATGACAACGAGGAGAGCATCCGCAAACGGTTCCGTGCGTTCGACCGTTCCTTTCCCATACCGGACAATATTAAGCCGTGCGTATGCAGGTGTATACAAGGAACAGACTATGCCGGTCATCGAGCACTATAGCAAGGAGGGCAAGGTCGCGACAGTGCGTTCACTTTCTAGACTCGTCTCGAAATCAAACTCATGCGTTGTCTAGATTGATGCTACGGCCACTATCGAGGACGTCCACCAGAAAGCGAAGGAGATCGTGACCAAGGTGCTTGCGGGCGAGGTTGGCAGCGACATCACGGCGTAAAATTGGCAATCGCAAGGACGATCTAGATACCCGACGGACGATCCATAGATACAACGAAACATTGGTTTTCTACACGTGTAATACTTCCCAGCAAACCTCATGATCATACAAACGACAGCATTTCCAACCCGACATGTGATTCTTAGCCTCGTGGATCAAGCGTACAATGCGAATCCGGTATGGTCGTTCACGGGTATGGCGGCGGTGCAGGTAGCTTTGCCGCCGAGAGGAATAGTGAGGATGTCGCCGTCCGCACATACGAAGTGAGCCCGTTCGTCGATATCATCCTGCCATCGTGGTCAGGGTGATGTTCATCGTAATATAAAGTGACGTACCGGCTCCCATTCCCAACCGCCACACCTGACGTACTCCACCACCGTAGGACCGTCCCCCTCTGAGACGACCTTCCCGTCCTCATCGTATCGGAGGGCAATGTGGGCACCATCCTGGTATGCAGCGCCAAGGACGGCGACAGTTTTTTCAGAAAACGCCTTGCGTGCCTCCTCCGAGTCCATCGTGTACTCCGGGTCCCGCATGGGTCTAACAATGACCACGTCAAGCGTCGCCGCACTCCCTTCCTCCAGCACCTCCTTCGCTTTCGGGGTAATTCTGAACGCAGGCTCGAGTCTGTCAACGTTCACTGTCGATAAAAAGTACGCAAAAGGGCCGATGAGGTCGACGATCGGGTCCTCCTGGGTGCTTCCTTCGTGCGGAACAAAGCTGTTCGTGTCCGGATCGTAGACCTCGACCACCCCGGTGCCGGTGCGCGGATAGAGCTTGACGGACGCATTATACCAGCGCGCGATGTTCTGCATCGCGGCGGTCTTGAAGCGGCCTATAGTTGGGTCTGATGCGCGCAGCGCTTCCGAGTCATGCAGAATTGAGGCGTGTAGGGAGGTCGAAGCGACGACGGCAGAAATGGAGACCTGTTTCGGTTCTGCCTTGGCGGGAGCGCGCGCGCGGGGAGGAGATATGACGTTGACAGCCAGATGAAGGGGGATAGAGCGATGGGTTGCGGAGAGGAACGCCTGTACTGACTTGAGCCGGTACTGGATGGGATCGTCATCGGGAGAAGGTGGGAAGAGCGATGCATAGAGAGCGTTCGCGGTCCCAGCGGGAACGAGTGCGAGATGAATTCTTGGAAGGGGCTTGGAAGTGGGCGTGTTGTTGAGTTCGTTTATGAGCTCGTGCAGTGTTCCGTCTCCCGAGCCCAAGATGACAGAAACGGGCTGTTGGTCGTTTTCAGCGCTGGCGAGGAATTCTGCCACGATCGTGCCCGCATGTCCGCTGCCCTCGGTGGCAGAAATCTTGTCAGGGGTGAGGTTGTGTGATTTGAGGAGGGGAAAGACCTGATCGTCGAAGAATGCTTTGGCGGTGCGGTCGCCACAGACGGGGTTGTAGATGACAAGGACAGGCATGTCTGGACTGCACTCTCCGGCACTGTTGTTCTATCTTCCAGCAGGAGTGAGCTGTACAGACGCCATTGAGTAGGAGCAGGCCACCGTATGGCAGGATAAACAAATCTCACCGTGCTAGCTACGTTCGCGACTTGGAGAAGTACACCTCGACGAACATGTACAAGAGAGTGGACGTTTGAAAGACCGAAGCTCGGCACCGAACCTGAGATCGTCATCTCGCTCGCACCGATCACATCATTGCGTCATGTCCGATCCGATCTACTCCACATCCCCCCAGCGCTATGTAGCTCGTCCTCGTGACCTTCCACTGCCACCAGTACTCTACTTGTGCGTGGTGACTGTTACATTATCTCACAGCCGTGCCCACAAACATGTACAACTACATGGTGGCACCTTCAGACAACTAACAAGGCATCTACACTTTGGCGTAGAGAGCACATTCCCCAATCGCGTCTCTCTCCCTTGCCCCAAACGTATATATGCACCGCCTCCTAAGGTAAAACTCACACGTATATCACGTATCTCGGAGTTGCTACGAGAATGAAGGAAAGCCATCTTACCCCCAGCTCCACGATGGCACTCTCACCTCACTTGCATGAGGGATGTAGCATCTCCCTCGCTCACCTGATCCTCCTCAAGCCGTAAAGCACAGGTCGTGTGGGCGAACAGCGGCTACGCTTGGAATCTACAACCAGTCAAAGCGCGATGACACACACGATATAACTGTACCGATCTTCTCGCCAGTTGACATTGTCCTATGGCCGGACAATCGACCACCTGGATATACACAGCATCCCGATCACGAGACCAGGCTCCGGTTGGGGCTCAACCGCCTGGCTCCTGCAGATCCTGACACATTGTACCACAATCACGGCTTCGAAGGACATCAAGCATTTATGAATGCCAACGCCAAAGACTTCATTATCTTCATCGATATGCATTTGCCTTTTCGCCGCGACCGGTCCTTCAGCACTTGGGAGCCATCCAACCCTCACTGTACGCACGACGAAATCTGCGCTGGAGTGCGGACGTGAGTTGACTGTAGCTCAGAAATTCCGCTTATTCATCGAACGATCAACTCTGAAAACAACGTGCATGTCAGCTTCATGAAGTGAACGTTATCATTAACCTACTCATTGCGCATACTAACAGATCTGGACCCTCGGATCGACAATGATGGAGACGAGGATATGTGGTTCTTGTTGTGGCTTGTATCCAACCTATTTGAACCATTGAGATTATAGGTTTTCCATGAATGTTAACCGGACGTGATAGTTGCAGCAAGACCTTCATCCGAGTCTCCATGGATTGTCCCCGATCGGATCTATGGACTTTATCTTATCTTATCCCACCTGTGATCGAGCCTGAGAGGGACTCGGAGTCAGTGAAGTGCGATCCTGGTGAACTTGCCTCACGTATGCTCCGTCTATTAGCACTACCACCTCCCTGCTCAAGAGTTGCTTCTCGACCACTTGTTATTCCGAAACATATCACGCGAGCCATGTCTTCAACACCCGCCTTCAAACCATTCAATCTCGCTCTCATCCAACTCGGCCAGGTTGGGCCCGACAAGGATGGTTTGTCTACTCGCCTTCTATCGCCGTGATACCGCCAGTCCAAACTGAGGCGCAAACAGCCAATCTCAAACACGCCAGGGAAATGATCAAGAAGGCTGCGAGCGGCAGCAACGGCACGAAGCCCAAGCCGGATCTCGTCGTATTGCCTGTACGTGTCTTTCGACTCCCTGCTGTCAACATACCCCTCATATCGCATACAGGAATGCTTCAACTCGCTCTACGGGCATCTGCAGTTTCCTATCTATGCAGAGACGATCGCTTATACTCCGGGCGAGCCTTACGATATTGCTTCATCGGAGAGCCAAACAGTCAAGATGCTTTCTGCCGCTGCCAAGGAAGAAGGTATCTGGCTGGTAGGAGGTAGGCGCGCGTGCGAACGAGGTGTTTACAAAACCCTGACAGTTCGATCTATTCAGGAACTATCCCCGAGCGCGAGGCAAGCTCTGGGAAACTGTACAACACCGCTACAGTCTACTCTCCCAAAGGTGCGTCCTTGGTTTCCACCAGAGAGGCCATGATACCCACATCCTGGATAGGCGACTTGGTAGCGATGCATCGCAAGGTCCACTTATTTGATATAGACATTCCGGGTAAGATCAAGTTCAAGGTGAGCGAGCTATGCGCTCTGTACACGCTCAGCGGGTAACAGAGGGTTCGGTCAATTAGGAGAGCGAGACTCTGAGCGCAGGTAGCTCGGTCAATCAGTTCGACACAGGTGAGCGGAGTGTATCATTGACCCAGAGTAGGTCTTACCTAGGATACAGAATTCGCTCGCATCGGATTGGGCATCTGCTACGACGTTCGTTTCCCGGAGCTTGCCGCTACCAACGCGCGACGAGGTCTGTGCTGGAGCTTGCTGGGTCGCGGCGGTGAACGTGCTTACGTGAAGTAGGCTGCCAGGTGCTAATCTACCCTTCGGCATTCAACACTACCACGGGACCCTTGCATTGGGAACTGCTCCAACGCGCTCGGTGCGTACGACAGGGCTGAGCTGTTTGGCTTGATATTGAACGGAGAGTTGGATACAGTGCGGTCGACAATCAAGTTTATTTCACGATGTGCAGCCCCGCCCGGGACCTTACGCAGAGTTACCATGCAGTGAGTCCGGGATAGGTTTCACCTGAGAAGGGCGACGTCTGAACTGGTGAACAGTGGGGCCACTCGTTGGTTGTAGATCCAATGTAAGCGCACCGACCGGTGCAGATTGACCGAGTAGCTGAGGGCCGTCTGTAGGGGCAAGGTGATCGCAGAGACGGACCACGAGGAGGACATTGTGTATGCACACATTGGTAGGCCGAGAGCAGTATTTTCTGGCAAGTGCAGGCTGACTGAGAAGAGGACGACAGATCCGAGGGTGTTCGAGGAGGCGCGGGCGGGGATTCCGGTGACGACGCAGCGACGGTTCGACGTGTATCCAGATGTGAGCAAGGGGCTGTAGCGTAGAAGATGATTTGTTATGTTATGTTATGTGGCTCTGAGCTGTGCACGTGGGAGGGAGCGCCTGCCCAAACGGGGTGATGGCCCAGGGAAGGTTCGAGGAGATTCGACAGGATTCGATCGCCTCTGCGGCTTTTATCGCCTCTGCGCACAAACGCGGACTCGAAACTTGTCCTTGTCTCCTCCCTCGCCGCCTCCTCCCTCCTCTCCTACACCCAGACATGGTCAAGGAAACGTATGTCCCCCCCTCTGCCCCGCACCACATCCCACACGCTAATCCAGACACAGCAAATTCTACGATCTCCTCGACGTCTCCCCAGATGCCTCCGAATCAGACCTCAAGAAGGCCTACCGCAAAAAGTGCGTCCAGGTCCTCCGCCGTGCTCCCAGCCAGATCTCATCTAACCCTCGCCGTGCAGGGCGCTACGACTCCATCCAGACAAGGGCGGCGACCCAGAACTTTTCAAAGAAGTGACCCACGCGTACGTCATTTCAGTCGTCACCAGCTTTCCTTTCAAACTCATCTCCTCTTCCTCCCTGCCCCTGCTCGTGCAGCTACGAAATTCTGTCAGACCCCCAGAAGCGCTCCGTTTACGACGCGCGGGGAGAGTCGGGCCTCAATGATGCGGGTGGCATGGGTGGCATGGATCCACAGGTGCGTGTCCACAGTCTTTCGCGTACCGCACAGTAACCTGATAAACATACCGCATACAGGACCTTTTCAGCCAACTGTTTGGGGGTGGATTCTTCGGTGGAGGTTCCTCACGCTCTCCCGGTCCCCGCAAGACAAAAGATCTCGTGCACCGCATCAATGTCACTCTCGAGGACCTCTACAAGGGCAAAACCACCAAGCTCGCTCTCACCCGTAATATCATCTGTGCAAAATGCAACGGTCGGGGTGGCAAGGAGGGCGCCGTACGCCCGTGTACGTCCTGCTCGGGACGTGGCGTCAAGGTCACTTTGCGCCAGATGGGCCCGATGATCCAGCAGATCCAGCAGCCTTGCGACGATTGTAATGGCCTTGGGGAGATCATCAACAACAAAGACAAGTGTAAGCAGTGCAACGGCAAGAAAGTCCTGTCGGAGAAGAAGATGCTCGAAGTCCACATTGACAAGGGCATGAAGGGCGGCCAAACCATCACGTTCCGCGGGGAGAGCGACCAGGCGCCGGGTGTTACACCAGGAGACGTCATTATCGTTGTTGAGGAGCGGCCACACGACCGGTTCAAACGTCAAGACAACGACCTGTTCTACGAGCAAGAGGTCGATCTACTCACCGCATTGGCCGGCGGCCAGTTCACCATCCGGCATCTCGACGAGCGCGCGCTTGTTGTCACTATCCCACCCGGAGAGGTCCTCAAGCATAGTAAGCATTAAAGCGTGGATCATCGCGCACTGCCGTTACTTACGTCGATGCAGACGACTTGAAGGTCATCCATGGCCAGGGTATGCCTTCACAAAGACACCACGAGCCCGGAGATCTTTTCGTCCGGATATCCGTCAAGTTCCCTGACAGCATCAGCCCTGAGGTGATTCCGCTCCTGGAGCAAGCCCTTCCCCCACGGCAGCCAGTGGAGAAGTTCCCGTCGAACATCGGCCTCGAGGAGGTCGAGCTGAGCGAGGTAGACCAGCGACAGCGGGAGCGTGCATCAGGCGAGGATGCGATGGACGAGGACGAGGATGCCCCGCGTGTGCAGTGCGCGAACCAGTAGGCAACGACCGGGACGGGTCCTGAGGTGATAGAGTTGGGTGTAGGATCGTCGCTGTGTGTCGATTGCTGTTGCATTGTCTGCTGCATACCTTTCCATTCCACCCGTATATTACGTCGCTTAGTAGCAACATTCGCTAGACTCTGTGACAGTACACTGTTTTATAGCGCAACATCGGTATCTTGACCAAACGGACTTGCTGTAGGAGCTACGGCCACGTCAGGCGCCGGTGTTGGTATGAGCGCAAGAGCGAAGACAATATTGTGGTCTTGTTGACGTTGCAAACGGACATCAACATTGTCGTTTGTAAAACATCCGCAGAGTTGTGGCCGGGCGGGCTGGAACTTGGACAGATCGCCCCGAGCCTGTTTGGGAAACGCTGCTGGCGCTTGGCGGGCGGAGGTCTGACTCTCACTCCTCCTGTCTCCGTCTCCCACTCGGCCTCCGTCGCGTCCGCTTCCTCTCCCCCCGCGCAACCTATCGCGTTCCTAAACACCCTCGCACCATGGCCCGCTCAAGACGCCGCTCCGGTAGGCCGCAGAAGACGCCGGACACCGCGGGTGCCACAGATGACGATTCGCAGGCGCAGCTCGTACTCGAGGGCGAAGAAAACGGGCGTGACGAAGACGACAAGTGTCCCGCGTGCAAAGACAACCCGATAGATGGCGCCGTGCTAGGAGAGCAGCTAGCCGCGGACAAGGAGAAGTGGGTCAGGTGCGACGCGTGCAAGACGTGGTTCCACTGGCGTTGTGTCGGACAGGGTGGTGACCTCGACGCCGTCGATAAATGGTCAGTGGCCCATTCTTACCATATCTATGGTCACTACACTGCGCAAGGGCACTTGCATTGAGTTCTCATGTGTGCCTCGGCAACAGGTTTTGTCGGCCCTGCTTAAACGCAGACCCCGCGCGTGTCATTACCATGAAGCCTCCCGCGCGCAAGTCTTCGCGTAAAAAACCACAACGCGATTATGCCGGGTTGAATACAGGGAACGAGGCGGATCCCAGCCGCTTTCTACGCATGATGGAGGGCAGGGTTATAAAGCGTGATCCGTTCGCACGTATGAAAGGCAGCGATGTCGGAATTGAGTGGTTGGAGAATGACCAAGACGCCATGAACGAGCCTATCATGGTCGAGTCTGAGGAGGGTCTAGGGATGAAGATGCCCCCGGATGGTTTCACGGTGGCCGATGTTGTTGAGGCTCTCGGCCAGGACCATCCGGTGGAAGTCATCGGTGCGTTTGCATACATGGTGGGATTAAGGCGCGTGTGCGTGCGCGCCGTAGTACCGAAGCTTATATGTCGTCATATCGCTTGCTGCACTTTAGACGTTGCCACCCAATCCAACACGCCCAACTGGACACTGGGCAAATGGCTCGAGTACTGGAATACAGAGCCCGCCAAGCGAGACAAAATACGCAACGTGATCTCGCTCGAGATATCGGGCACGCCCCTCGCCGACCGTGTTCTGCCACCACGAATCGTGCGTGAATTGGACTGGGTGGAGAAGTTCTGGCCGAATACAAAGAAGGGCCGTGGACACAACTATCCCAAGGTCCAACTATACTGTCTCATGGGCGTTGGTGGCGCGTGGACTGTACGTCGGTGTTCTCGGAATGGGTTTCGCAAGACTGACACAGCTGTCCCAGGATTGGCACATCGACTTTGCGGGCTCCTCGGTGTACTACCACATCTTGAACGGTGCAAAGGTGCGTGTCAGGTTTCTACAGCTGACCCATGCCGATGCGAAGTGTGCTGGTGATACATGACAGGTCTTCTACTTCATCCGACCTACCCCAGCGAACTTGGCCGCATACGAACGGTGGTCAGGGACTGAGGTCCAAAACCATTCGTGGCTGGGCGATATGTGCGACGAAGTATTCAAGGTCGAGCTGAAGACCGGAAACACCATGATTATTCCTACCGGCTGGATACACGCTGTCGTAAGTCATCTTGTCATCTTGTGTTTGGATGCCATCCAAGCAAATGTCACGCAGTATACGCCTGTTGATACGCTGGTGTTCGGCGGCAACTTTCTTCATTCGTACAACGTCCAAACGCGTGAGTGCATGCTCACACATCATTCGGCGATTCTGTACTGAACAGACGTTTAGAGCTACGCGTGCGGGAGATCGAGCTAGCAACGCATGTTCCGAAGAAGTTCAGATTCCCATACTTTGCAAGGTCTGTCAATGTGTCACCTTTCATATGATGTACGCTAAATTTCTTTTTAGACTGTGTTGGTATGCCGGTGAGAAATATCTCCGCGACCTGAAGGCCAAGGAAGAATTTCCGCCACGAGTCTTGGAGTCTGTGGAAGCCCTCGTGGACTTTCTCGTCTCGGAGACGCGGGCTATGGAACGAGGGACGGACTCCGCAAAACGCCAGGCCAAGGAGGAAGTGCCGGGAGACCGTATCAAAGATGCCCCTGCTCTCGCGCGAGAGCTCCGCTGGCGTGTGCGACACGCCGCCGGGTACTCGAGCGACGACGACAGCCGGAATGGCCGGAAAGCTAGAAGCACAGCCAACGGCGATATCACGAATGGTATTGGCAACAAGCGAAAGCGCATCACCATGGAGAGCAGCGAAGACAGCATCGACCTCTTCCGGAACTTCAAGCGACCCTCTTGGGATAGGGTGGAGGAGCGCCCGACGGAGCAGGAGAGCGAGATGGTGAAGGCACGGAGACCGGATCCCAAGTCACAAGAATGGGTGCACGAGTGGACTGGCGGAGACAAGAGTATGGATGTGGAGGGCGGCAGCGAGGCGCGAGTAGAGAGAAAGCGGGACGTGATTGTGAAGGTGCGGAAGACGGCAAAAGGTTTGGAGAGGCAAAGGGTGGAGAGGGTGCTGGAGGAATGGGTGTGGACAGGAGGCGGGGGCTCCTCCACCGCGTCCTCTGCTCCAAACTCGAAGCTGGGCAAGGCGAGCGAAGGTCACGATGCGGCAGAGCGTCGAGTGCAGCTCAGGGCGAAGGCTGAAGCGGCTGAGCAGGACGCGAAGATGGAGGACGTGGGCGGGTCCACACCAGAACCAGTCGCCACCCCTGCACCTACCGCTGTCCCCGGCCTCCGCACAGAGAGTCAGACAGAGACCTAGTGCTGTGAGGGCAGCGTCGGGCTAGGGAGCAGGACAGGGTCTCGGTCCGGACATGACTGGTTTAGAGTAGTATCATTATTGGCTGTCGTCAGATGCGGCTGTATATGCTATACTGTTTCGCACCACCGCTCAGTCATGCCGTTTACGTGCGAGCAAGGGTGGGGGGCGATGGTGTGAGGGCAAGGCCGAGGAACGTGTCGAGGAGCGCACCTGGCCGACTTGGGGGAAGCGAGCTCGAGAGAGAATTAAATGATTGATATAGAGTGACGGCCCCGGCTGTGCCCATCCTCATCCTCACCCCCGCCCTCATCTTCGTCCATCCTTCTTTCCTCCCTCCCTTCCCTTGCCTCGTCAGAGCCTCCGTCCGCCCCTGGCATCCCGCTCGTCGTTGAAGCGTGTGGTCCTTGCGTTCGCCCCTTGCCCATCCTGCACGCGATGTCCGACCAGCAAGAACTTCAACAGCCATCCTCTCCCTCCACAGACAGGCAGTCCCGTCGCCAAGGCCTCTTCCCAAACGGCGCCCAGCAGTGGAACAATCCCCATCTTCCAGCTGAAGACACGTATGCTGTCCAGGGTGATCACGCTGAACACGGCGAATGGCATGGCCCGCAAAATGGTCAACATGGACAGGACGACCGTGAGTGCCGTCCCCCGTCAGACCATTCAACGGCGTGACAACTGCTCTCCCTCCACTGGTCCTCGTTCGTCCCAGCAGTGATTCAGCCCCTCATGCGTCTCCAGAATCGCTCCGTTCCTTCAATCAATACCCAGATCCCACAAGATCAGTATGGAGAATACGACGCCGTGCCTCCATTGCCCCCACCGTACGACCCCAATGCCGTCGCTGATCAGTTCGGAAATATGCATATTGGTCAACATGGCCCTCCTTCCAGAGGCCCTCCCGTCGGTGACCCTATTCCCCGTGCAGGCACGTCCATGTCTATGCGCTCTATGCAGTCCATGCAATCTCCCCAGCGGATGGCCCCTCCCGTGGGTGGCGGCCTTCCCATGTCTCCCGATCAGATGCGCCGTTACCCGCCCGGTCGCGTCGAGAATAACTTGCGTTCGAACTCGGTACACTCTGGCGGCAGCGGAAACAGCAGCTACGCGAGCATGTACAGCGAAGGCCACGACTCACTCCCACCCGAAACGTCCGCAGACACAGACGGCACCAGCATTTACTCGTACGAGGATCCCACGTTCCAGCCTACGCATAACGGGTACGGGCAGGGCGCGTATCCCCCGCCTCCCCCCAGTTGGCACGGACATGGTGGCCCCCAGCCTCAGTACAATATCTCGCCGCCCCCCAACGACTTCAATAACCTGTATGCCGCGGCCTCTGACGTCCTTGGCATGGGACCTCCTCCTGGGGGCCCACCTCCGATGAATCCCCAATATGCGCCAGGCCCATCTACATCTCCCTATCCCCCGCCCGCACCGTCGCGCGGGCCATACCCCCCTCCCGGACCTGCTGGCTCGCCCTACTATCCACCTCCTGGCCCACCTGCAGGGGCTTATGGGGCCTATCCAACTGGTCCGGGACCGATGCCGGCAAGTCAGTCAGCCCCCTACTTGGGCCCTGGACCGTATCAACCTGGCCCGCCTGGCGCGTACCCTGGAGGATCTCAGGCAAGTCTCGTGAGAGGTCCCTCTAACGCATCGTCTTTCCAAGCCGTGCCCCCATCGCAAGATGATGGCGACTTTGAAATGAACCGACCCCGCCTACAGCGATCCGAAACGACGGCCTCCGTCAGTCTTCGTACACAAAAGACGAAAGCGATCGATTTGAGTGCGCCACCCTACACGAAGGAGTACATTGACCAGTACCGCCAGCGTATCAAAGACGATCCCGATCCGGAGGCACACTTCCAGTACGCCAAGTACCTGATCGATGCTGCGAAGAAGATTGGACAGGATGCAAAGGAGCAACGTGGCCTCCGCAAGTACCGCGATTCGCTCATTGCGGAGTCGTTGAAGGTCATCCGACGACTCGCCACGCAGGGTCAACCGTACGATGAGGCGCAGTTCTTCCTCGCCAACTGTCACGGTACGGGTATGCTCGGACTGCAGGTGGACCACGAGCGCGCATACCACCTATATCTCCAAGCCGCGAAGCAGAATCACGCCGCAGCATGCTACCGTGTCGCGGTCTGCAACGAGATTGGCGCGGGCACGAAGCCGGACCCCCAGCGTGCGGCGGCGTTCTACCGCAAGGCTGCTTCGCTCGGTGACACCGCAGCGATGTATAAGCTCGGCGTCATCCTTCTCCGGGGGTTGCTCAAACAGCAGCCAAACCCGCGAGAAGCGATTGGCTGGTTGCGACGCGCCGCAGAGCAGGCAGACGAAGAGAATCCACATGCATTGCACGAGCTCGCGATGCTGTACGAGAATCCGACCTCAGGCGTGGTGCCGCACGACCCGGCATACGCAAAGGATCTGTACGCGCGCGCGGGACACTTGGGCTACACGCACTCGCAGTTCAAGCTCGGGCAGTGCTACGAGTACGGTACACTCGCCTGCCCAGTCGACCCGCGGCGGTCGATCGCGTGGTACACGAAGGCGGCGGAAAAGGGGCATTCGGAGGCGGAGCTGGCTCTGAGTGGGTGGTACTTGACAGGCAGCGAGGGCGTGCTGAAGCAGAGCGACTCGGAGGCATACTTGTGGGCGCGGCGGGCAGCGAACAAGGGCTTGAGCAAGGCGGAGTATGCGGTAGGGTACTACGCCGAGGTGGGGATCGGTGTGAAGCAAGACATCGAGTTCGCGAAGCGGTGGTATATGCGGGCAGCAGGTCAGTGTCTCGTGTCTGCTGGGTCTTGTAGTGCACCACTCACCAGTGCGACACCCACAGCGCAAGGAAACAAGAGGGCGATGAACCGGCTGACGGAGATGAAGCGAAACGGGAACAAGCGTCAGAACATGGCGCGGCCGACGCGCCAGGACGCGAAGGACGAGTGTGTGATTGTATAGCGGCCGTCGCTGGGTTGTCCATTGGCCTGTGTCTGGTGTAGAGGGGCGCGCCCTTGCGGTTTGTGTCGGCGTTGAGTCGCTGCTGTAGTTGCAAGTTCTTGCCCTCCCTCTTGATCTTATCTAATCTCTCATATGTTCTGGCATTACGACATACGTAACGGTACTACTCTGTACAACGTACGCTTAATCCGAGCGATATATCCTGCCTCCCTTCCGCGCCCACTCCCTCTCGCCCGTCTCTCGTCCTCGCCCTCACAACAATGGCTGAAGCAGAAGTGAGCATCCACGATGTGTCGCCGATCGCTGTGTGCGGCGTGGTGACGAACCGTCCCCCTCCAGAAACTCACCCCGCATCTATGCAGGTCTCTCTGCTTGAGTATCTTGACCTCTCGCAACTTACATGCCTGAACGAGTCGGAGGAGCACACCCTAAAATCCATCGTAGCAGACAAGAAACGCAACACCGGCTCCGCGCACGTCCTCAGCGACGCCGACGAGCAGCTCCTCATCAGCCTCCCCGTACGTCTCGCCCCCCGCTACCCCGTTCGCACTCCCTCTTTCTCCCCGCTCCTGCGTGTCCTCATCACATCCACAACGAACCACGCTTCTTTCTCCACCCTCTCTTCCTGTGAACCATATGAGACCGCTAACGCCACCACCGCACCCGCCCAGTTCAACCAGGCAGTGAAAATCCGGTCGATCGTGATCCAGAGTGCGAGCGCGTCCCAGGCGCCGCGCACCCTGCGCCTCGTCACGAACCGGCCCGCGCTCGGCTTCGACGACGTCGAGGACGCGGGGAGCGTGCTGCAGGAGCTCGCGCTCGCGCCCGAGGACGTGCGCGAGGGTCGACGCGTGCCGCTGCGCTTTGTGCGCTTCCAGTCAGTGAACTCGCTGCATGTGCGTCCGCTTTCTTTTTGTTTTGCGGGCTGCTGCGCATTGGGTGTGCGGTGGGGGTTGCCGCTCACTTGGCGGTGCAGATATTTGTTGTGTCGAACCAAGGGGGCGAGGACGAGACGAGGATCGACTCGATCGACGTCTTCGGCATGCCGCTACAGTACGTTCTCGCTACACCTATAAGCCTGGAGGCGCTCACGGCATTCGGTTTTCAGGGGAACTAGGGATGTGAGCGGGCTGAAGAAGGTCGAGGATGAATGATGAATCACCAAGATACCCTTCAAAATGGGGTAAAAGAGCTACGAGTAGAAACCGTTGTACGAGGACAGTATCCCACACCGCATCGTTGTACCATGCAATAGACATCATGTCGCGCTGCAATCCGACCGCTTTGAGGCTCCCATGTTGAATATTTGGAGACCGACGAGAACACAGTGATGCCTAATGCTGCGCATGCACTGGGTGCAGCGAGAGGCTTCGGGCCCTGCGGCACAAAGCACGTTCTCACCAGTGGTGAACCCCGCTGGCTTGCATCGACTTCGCGGCTCTCCATTTATCCATTGGGGCATTCCTGGATATCCTCGTTTGCCATGTGTCTTGCACATGGGTTCTGCTTTGCTACAAATCCTTATCCTTCAATTACGAGTTACACGGAATTTACACCATCGCATGGCGGATCGTCGGGCGGAGTGAACAACGCCAGTGTGGTACGTATACCCTCAAATCCATCACATAGCCACAGTTCTCCCCGCGAAAGCTGGACGTCGAGGTATTGGATAGATTTGTTCGAAGCGAGTACACAAGCTCGCTCGCGTCGTAGCCGCTCACAGCACATCAACGTTCCACTAGTACTAGTACTGTACTACTCGGTCTGTATGCCTCTCGTGTTCGAGGTGTCGTGCGACGTACCCTCTGAGCTATATCCCGGCAGATGCGAAGGCTTCGAGGAGTACATCACTCTCACCGAGCAGCTCTGCTATGACTACCGCCATCCACCCGACCTGAGACGTTTGTACGTCAAGGGACAGCACTCGGTCAGGGAATACTCCCCGGCGCGTCTCAGGTATGGCCTGAGGACTGACGACGGGCCGTTGATGCTCGAGTATTGCTTGAGGTGAACTCTCCTCCTCTCGCTGGAACATACACCATATTAATCAAACTTGCATCAGGGCTCTCGCCGTCTGCCACCCCCTCATCAGCTCTGATTGCAACCCGTTATCCACATCACAGCGACTTGCAGGGCTCGAAGAACCTCCGAATCCAACAGACGCATCCTTCCGACTCCCAGACATCAAGAACGTCACTCCCCGACTCCGCCTGCAAGGCCTCGCCTGCTCCGCACATATAGGGTACTTGAACAGTGCTGACCCCGCGCAGCATCTCAAGCCTTTCAGCTTCGACAGTGCCGTGCGTGACAGCATGTACCATGCCTGCGCCGCAGCCAACCTCTGCGTCGGCCTCGACTTTGTGCCCCCCGTCACGCTCCGCATCGCATCCTGGCTCGCGACGACGAGGGCACGCTTCGGCTTGGACGTGCGCAAGACAGCGAATTTCAGGGACCTCCAGCACCTCTGGAGCACGCACAGCAACTACATCTCCCGCCTCCATCTCAAGGAGGCCGCCCGGCTGAAAAAGATCGCGAACGCGCCCCATCTCTACCGGTGCGCCGCTCCCGGGTGCGCGATCCAGACGACAAAGAAGAGCGCGCTCCTGAAATGCGGCGGCAGCTGTTCCCCAGAGCGGAAGCCGCGCTACTGCAGCGTCGGCTGCCAACGCAAGGTGCGTTGCGCATGCGGCCCTCGTCCCACCCCGCGCAGTGACCGAGGCGTTCGTCCAGCACTGGTACATCCACCGCGAGTTCTGCAAGCCCGGAAACACGTCCGACTACACCGACATCATCGACGACGACGGCGACCTCAACTGGCTCGACGTCGACGAGTTCCGACCTCCAGTGACGTGCGATGAATCTCCCTGGAGCCCAGAATGGCCCCTCTTCGCCGCCCGCGAGGGCGACGAGATCTTCATCGACATCCCAAACGACAGCCCGTTCCGCAAGGGTGAGATCATGCGCGTGAAGACGCGGACGCTGAGTCCCATGTGCCTCCAAGCCTACTACGCCGTATGGGTACTAGCGGAACCCACTGAAAGGCTGCCCATGAGGGCCTTCATTGAAAAGCGTGAGCGCGAACTCCCGATGTGCAGCGTTGTGATAGGCTGACGCCGCAGCGTGTACAGTGATGACCGGCCCCCCACCGAACATGGGATTCCCGTGCCCTCAGCGAGCGCCGGACTCGCTCGAGCCTTGGTAGGTTGGGCTTGTACGACAGACCTGGCAGTCAGCTGGGCGAGAGCGCAGACGAACCTTGTGGACAGATGGAAAAGCCTTGTCGCGTGCGCACGTAGGCGGTAGTACTGCGCCTAGGCTTTCGCGCTAAAGTAGAGGAGAGCTATGATCGGCCGTTTGAAGTCACTATCGCCATGGTGGAGGCGAAGACACACTGACGTTCCTCCATGTCCGCTTGCCACGAGATAGCGTCTGATAACTTCACTGCATGCACAGAAAGAACACTTGTAGTGTGCAACTATCCAGTACCACGTTACATGTAAGGAAAACGCAACCGTCTACTTGCCGTCGATCTGCAGCCACATCCCCCACCGCCGCCGCGCCTCCTCCTCGCCCTCGAAGACAAAGTTCACCTTACGCACCTCCGCAAAGCCCTCGTCCACGCCCGGCTCTTCAAAGCTCGCGCGGAAGCCGGCGAATGCGCTGTACGGCACGAGATCGCGTTTCGGCTGTGCCATATTCACGGATCGGTCAACCACACGTGATCCTGAGCGGCTTGTGAGCTCACCTCGGACGCGACGAGCGCGGGGGGAAGATTGAACGCGCGATACAGGTTGTTGTGCCACGCGAGCTCGAGCGAGTCAGCGAAGTAGATGCACCTACTCGGGAGGGCGAGCGCGGTCAGAGATACGACTGGTGTGTGCGTGCGCTGTGGACCCACCTGACGGACACCTTGTGCTTCTTCGCGAGCGTGACGTAGTACTTGCGCGTCGCCTGGTCGCGGTTCGTGTTGTCTACAGCACCCACGCATGTCAGACTCTGTTTCGCGTGTCGACAGCCGCGTGCGCACCTACGACGACGCTCTTGCCTTCCACAAGCGCCTGCTCGGTTGCCTTGACGCACTTGTCGCGCGTCTTGAGCGCGTCCTGGTTGACGTGCACGTACCCTGCGCGCTCAAAGTGGGCGCGAAAGAATGAGCTCTTGCCGAGCGCAGGGTAGCCGACGAATACAACGAGTTCGCGGGCAGAAGGCACGGCAGGGAGAAGCGGGGGTTCGGCTGGCTCTATCCGAGGAACTGTGCGAAGGATCGGCGACGTGAGAAGCGCGGCTACGAAGCGGGGCGAAGCGTGTGTGATTACCGTTTGGCGGAAGAGAAGAAACATGGAAGCCCGGAAGGGTGTGCTGGGCTGGAGGAAGGCCGAGAAAGTACTCCTGCGCAACGGTCGTTCAGAGGCGTCGGAGAAAGCCCGAGCGGGAGGGCATCCTACCTCTGGGGTTTGAAAGGGGATGCCAATGTTCAGAGCGAGCTTGCGGTCGGTAGAGGAATGGTCACCCTGCCGGCCGGCCGCATCCCCGATGAAGAACGAGGCGGCGAGATCTGTGGCACGGTTTCAGCGGGCGGAATGGTCACACGCGAAGAGAGCGGGGGCTTGCCTATCTGGACGTTGTCCTGGGCAAAGATACGCTCGAGCTCGTACCACATGCCTGGGATGGGCTTTCGGTAGCCATCCTTTTCGGTTGCGGCGAAAAGACGGAAGGGAACGTCGGGGAGCTGCCGGTGTCAAGAAGGACGTGATGAGCAGTCAGGTACGGGGGGCGCGATGGGGCGCGGAGAGTGGGCGTACGGCGTTGGCGATGAGAGGTAATTTCTTTTTCCAATCGTTGATGAGCGCCTGGGTGCGAAGGGCCTGGTTGGTGATGATGACGATAGAGAAGCTGTGGAGAGAGTGAGCGAGGGGCGGGAGGAGGGGAGGGGAGGGAGGGGACGTGCCCTTGCTGGTGAACCTGTTTGAGCTTCGTTGGGACTACGGGACGCCACCAGTCGAACTTTGGGGGGGTGCCCTTTTTGGGGAAGGAGGACTGGATGAGACATCCGTCGAGGTCAAAGGCGGCGACTTTGCACAAAGGCTCTGGGTCGCCGCTGATGCCATGGAGACAGGACCGCCTGGGTCCGAGGGCGGGAGAGAGCCAGCGGAATGCAGACTGTGTCTCGGCGGAGCTCGACCTGTCGAATATGGGGAAGACTGCGAACGCGCGCGGGTGAGGCCCTCGACAGTTGGGCGTCGCAGGCGTCGGAAGACATACGTTTCTGCACCTTGGGTGGTGGGCCGGAGTCTGTGGAGGACTGTTCGAGGGCGCGTTTGCGCGAGGAGCCTGGACGACAAGCGGGCAGAGGATGATGTGGGCCTGCGAGCGCACACGGGCTGCGCACTCTGCGCACCTTGCACGCCCCCCCTCGCCGCTGCAGACATTGTGCGGGCGAGCGGATGCGGAGGGAGACGTCGGGGGCGGAGAATATCCAGCGACTCCGCGAGCTCGAGGAGGAGGCTGAAGGAGGCGCAGTGGCGGGAAAACAAAACAAGATCAGCGCCACTCGCGTATGTTCAACAAACGATCTCATGTCTGAATCTCACACACCAGAACATATAGCGCCGCGCTCGACAGACCATGGCCTCTCCTCGCCATGTCCTCCTTCTACCACGACCGCCCCGACCCGTCCTCGCTGCCCTCGCCAGCCCGCTCAACGGACATGCGTCGCACAACGCGTCTCCACCTCCGCCAGGTCCTCCTCCTCGTCGCCACCGCCGCGTTCTCCCTCTCCCTCCTCGCCTTCTACCACTTCCGCGACTCCCCCGCCCTCTCTCTTGATCTACCCTCGACCCTCGATGCAGACCAGGATCTGTCCTACCGCCCTGCCTTCGACGACGCCCATGCGCGTATACCCCATGCTCACCACAAGATACCCGCAAAGCCCACCACTACTTCGCTCTCAGAGCCCGACTCTCCGTCTGCTGCTGCCCTGCCCCTCGCTCCCGCAGTCCCGCCCCCCGACCCTGTCACCTTTGCCCTCATCATGTTCTCCGAAAACTCGGCCGCGGAAGGTGCCGTGCTCATCAAGGTATCTTCTTCTGGGCATGTCCTTCCCTCCCACAGTCTCTAACGCAGTTCCTCCCAGTCCATCATCTTGTACAGCTCAAGTCCGCTAGAGTTCCACATCATCTGCGACCAGTCAGCACAAGAATACCTCGAAAAGCGCATCTCCCTCCTCACCCATCCTCAACATCACATCCTTGTCCGTTTCTACCGCATACCCCACCAAAACATGGTCGCGCGCATCGACCGCGAGGGCGCAATCAACACAGACCATGCAGCAGGCGTCCGTAAGTTCCTGCATTGCCGTTCCCGCCTAAGGCGCGTCCGTACCCTGACCGATCGTCTTTCCCCCCGCAGCTGGCCTCATGAAGCTCTTCATTCACGAGATCCTCCCCACCACCGTCCGACGCGCCATCTTCGTCGACACCGACGCGTTCTTCATCTCCGACCCCACCCAGCTCTGGGCCCACTTCCATGCGCTCCGCCCCGAGACCGCCATCTCCATGCCCTCCCATCCGGACCAGTCCGAGCCCCAATGGCACAATGCGAACCGCATCTGTTCCTGCATCATGCTCCTCGACCTCGACCGCCTGCGCGCGCTGCGCCTCATGGACTCGTCGCACTACCATCTCCCTGGCGAGGTCCCCGCCCTCGCGCCCTCCGCCTTCACAGCCATGTTCGGCCCACCCATCGAGGCCGGTGACGGACACATGCGCTATGACGGCGTCAAGCTCGGTGACCAGGGCTATTGGTGGGCGATCGTCAGCCACCGCCCGGACATCTTCCAGCACCTCTCCTACGACTGGGAGATCTCGAGCTGCCTCATGGACATGTACATGAAGGGCCTCGGCGACGATGACGCAGACGAGGCGCACGAGCAGTTCGTCCAGGTCCACACCGACGACACCCCTGAGCGCGGCCGCGCCGTCCTCCCCAAAATGCTGCACTTGTGAGTCCCCGCCGCGCGCCCACCTCCGTGATTGTGCTGACCCTGTATTCGTAGCAACTGTCTCGACGGCGTAGACCGCTATTACGACTGGCCAGGCTGGTCCGACCCGAACGATGGCCTCGCGCACCGCTGGCTGCCCGCCGTGCGCTACCACGTCGGCTACAAGTGGCTTTGGCTCAACCAGCCCGAGTCCAACGCGACGCTTACCATGCAGACGCTCCACGACGTCAAGTTCGCGGACGAAGAGTACGCGCTTGCCCGCGCCCGCAACGTCGCTACACCCTAGGCCCCCCCGCATCCCCACACTCGCGCTATGGTATCGCCCGAGTTTCATTTAAAGGCCGCACTTATACCGCTACATCTACGTACACTATCCTTATATTGCATAGAGGACCCAAAACGCGGCCGACGCCCAAAACAAACTGCAATGCACGCGGAAGGGCACCGTTGGATCGAGTGCCCGCCGTGCGCCCCCCTTGGAGGTCTACTACAGATTGGAACAACCCACACTATGCTTGCTTTGAACCTTGACTTTTCGGTCGGTCGGTATCGATACCCGACTAGAGTTGTACAACCTAGTGATACATTCCTTTATTCGCCGTGCGGGCCGCGGCGCGCTTCCTCTCCAGTGTATATCTAGTACAATAATGTGCATGCTCCTGCCCCTTCCCCCAATTGGCCCGTCCTTGCAGCGCGCGCACGCCACTCATACCAGCCGCTCACTCCTCCTTCGCGTAATACTCCCGCGCCGTGTTATGCATGGGCAGCACGGTATGTGGCCCCGCCTTCGGCTTCGGGCGGTGGGTGTCGACCGCGCCGATGGGCAGCGTGTAACGCTCCTCGTCGCAGCCGTACGCCTTGGGCGTGAGCTTGATGACGGTGTGTAGCGGGATCTTGATGTACGGCAGGTCCGCCTGGGGCAGGTCGTGGAAGTACGCGTACAGGCAGCGCAGGATCGCCTGGTGCCCAATAATCAGGATGTTCTCCTGCCGCTCGAGTTCCATGATGACCGGCTCGAGCCGCTGCACAACGTCTCGGTAGGACTCGCCACCTGCGGGTGGTGTCAGAGAGCGGTGGGGAGAGTGATGGAGAAGATGGAGCGCACCCCGGTAGCGGTAGTTGAACTTGTCTTCATCGCGGTTGGCAAAGTCGTCGGGGTACGCTTGCTGTAGTAGGCATGAGCTAGGGGCCGGGAGGCGCTGCACAACGTCTAATTTACCTCGATCTCCTCGTACGTCATGCCATCACATACACCCGCATCAAGTTCGTCTAGGGATTTCCATGTGAGCTTGGGGTATGGGAGGTCTTGCGCCGTTTGTATCGTGCGCTGCAGAGTCGACGTCCAGACCTACCCACACCGCCAGCCGAAAGTCAGCAAATGTCTTGCAATATACGGGGAGCAACGTGAACTTGCCGTCAAGGGCGCATCGCCGATGTTGTCTGTGATCAAGGCAGGCAACGCTTTGGCGTAACGCATGCCTCGTTCTGACAATGGCGAGTCGCCGCCAATCAAGCCCTCGACATTGAACTGACTTTCGCCGTGCTACCATCGCGCAAGGTCAGCCCCAACCCCGCTAGAAACTCACGATGTCCACATACCCGCGAGAAGAATATGCTCCTCGGCTTCAGGTGCAAGTTCATCAGGTAGAACGCAATTCGACTCTGGAGGTAACCATGTATATGGCAGACTGTGACCTGACTTCCAACGTTCTTGATGCGCAGATACGACAAGTGCGGCTCCGTAATCGTCTCGTACACGGCCTCATACTCGCGAATGCGGCGCTCGAAATCCCGCTTGGCTTCGTCGCGCGACATGTCCTTATAGTCAGGATCCCCCGATGAGACCTTGAGCGCGACGTTCGCAGCGATGATTGCGGGGTCGTCACACACGGACTCGAGGAAGATTACGACGATGCCTTTTTCTCGTGCAACACGATCCTCAATCTTCTGTCTGTGTCAAGGTTGATAGGTGTGTAGCAGCAAGAGCAGTAGCACACCGTACATACCTGCGAGACGCTGTGCTGTTTGTCGCGTCTGAAATTCGTAAGCAACATCTCTCGGAGAACTGTGAACTTCAGCTCACCATGGATGCCGACATTTCCGCCTTCTTTAAGCCATTGAATCAACATCTCTAGACTGTCGGTAGCTAGCTGATCCCGGGCCTTGGTCGCCTGGACATTGTCGTGACTGAAGTATGGCGCTGTGTGGTCTTCGCGTTTACCGCTCCTGTCAACATAGTTGCTCAGAATGTGATCTCGGCCGAAGATAAGAAGTGCTACGCACTGTTGAGCCTTTTGTCGGGCTCTTGAGCGACGCAGCTGGCCGACATTGAACACCTGACCTGAGATTTAGGGGTTGTTCTTAGTGGCCGCATGTCCGTCCATACCTTCACATCGTATTCTAACCACTACGTTTTGATCCAGTTAGTAAACGGCACGAACGACAAAGGGGGACGTCGACCTTCAAGTATCGCATCAGTTTGTTACTGAGGTACGACTTTCCTCGCGCGGGGAGTCCGACCTGTAAGCGCGTGAATATCGCAGATGGATCTCCGGCAGAATTGTTGAGATCCCACCATGGCCAGGACGATCTTCGCCTCGGAGTAGTCGGGCTTCGCCACTTCGCGGACATTCAGACGATGTCAGGATATAGGAGCAGCCGCGACACACCCTTGCCACCGATACCCACCACCGACCTCGGCGGGGTAGAGGCTTGTGATATCATGCGACTGGTAGCATTGGATTGGTCGAACTGCTTCAGCCTAAGGGTACATCGCAGCGGTCAACGAGCGGATGCATTGATGTATTCTGGGAACATACATAGGACCTCCTGCGCCAAACGCGGCAGGGGGAGTGCCAACATCGACGGAGTGGGTGAGAGTGATATCGGGTGTGCTCTTGCCGTAGTGCGCGCCCTTGACATCCTCGAGGACTTCATTGACCGCATCTAGCTCGCGCGTGGTGAGCGATGGGGACTGTTTGCGCTGGGGTGTATCTGCAGCAGACATCGTCGCCGCAGTGATGGGTGTGGTCGGAGGCAAGAGCGGGGAGGAGGCGGGGATCTGGTGTGGCGGATCCATCGGCGCATGGCCAGAACGGACAGGCGCGTTTTGCTTCCGCTCCTCTTCCTCCTCCCCGTCATGGCCACCCTCTCCTCCTCCATCGCACCTCAAGGCTTTCATTTCACCCTTTCTACCGCCATCAACATCCCCGACACGTCCTTGCTGGAAAATCGTGCGCTGCACGTAGTCTACGACCTCGACCCGCACGTCTATGCAGACCAGTACGAGCTCGCGCAGCGTCCCGGCTACTCTTCTGTCCTCTGGGGAACATCCGACCTTGAGAAACCCGTAGCAGCAGTGAACTCTGATGGATCTGTCCTTCTGTTGACTGCAGATACGTCTCAACTTGTGCGCGGACAACCAGCCAATCTCACGCTCGAAGTACCATTGCACGCACGCTATGGGAGGCCTATTGCGAGCACGAATACAAGGGATGCAATCTTTCATGTTGCCCTGAGGCGACCCATAGGATTCTTTGCAGAGGATTCACATAGTGCGTGGTATACGGCGCACAATAGATGCATCGCGGTCTGAAGCCTCCCGTAGACGGTGCGCAGGTTCCAAATGAACTGCGGCCGTACGCGTCCCTGTATGGATGGCCAACCACATGGCTGAGTCTCATTTCAGACATAAATCAGGGCGAAACCTTCGACGTAGTGATTCCTGTGGGCATGTTGAACGACCTAGCCTGGGTGGACGTGGGCACCGCTGCCGTCATGATAGCCATGTTTCTCTACCTCTTGCACGCGTCCATCAGAACCGCACAGCGACTCTCTAGCAAGTCATCCACGAAAACGGATTGATGGAGTCAGAGCAGGAAACAATGTCAGTACAGTATGGCAGCGGACAGGTCTACTGTTGTGCTGATGTATATAGATCGGGAACCAGCGTCCAGATGTGAGCGTGTCGGTCGTCGTGTCGTAGTGTCCGAGCGTGGTGGGTGTGGCGCACTGCGCGGTCGGGGCTTGTCGAGGGAATTCAACCCAGATACGACGCGCCCACGCCGAAGAGGCAGCCTTCTCTTCCTCTCCCCCATTCAAGAGCAGCATTACCATCATGTGATAACACACCGTCGCTGCTTCACCATCTTCCCCCACCGTCCCCGCATGCTTTCCTTCAGCGCCAGGTTGAACACCTCCCGCACGTTATCGCCGGTCTTCGCAGAGCACTCGATGTACTTGGCCCCAATTTCCCGCGCGACCATCGCTCCTTGTTCGGTCGTGACGGGCATCTGGCCTTGGGCGCTGAGCATCCGTCGTGTCTGTTCGTCTCTCCGGAGGTCCGTCTTCGTCGCAACCAGGATCAAGGGGACCCCCTCGCAGAAGTGTGCCACTTCCGGATACCACTACCGTAGAGGGGGTATACATTTAGCATCATAGCATAGAACGCGCCACATCTTGAACAGAACGCAGCAACGCACCTTGTCCTGTACGTTCGCGAGTGATACAGGGAAGTCGACAGAGAACACGATCAGGATGACATCGCTCTCCGGGTAGCTCAACGGTCTTAAGCGGTCGTACTCCTCCTGGCCCGCCGTATCCCAGAGCGCGAGCTCGACGAGCTTGCTATCGAAGTTGACGAGCGTCACATAGTTCTCAAACACCGTCGGAATGTACGCCTTTGTGTGCGTGCATGTCGGTCGATAGCCGGGGACGCGCGCCATTCATCGCACACAGTCAGCGTAGCGCCGCGCTCGAGTACAAAGGGAGCAGACCCACCTCCGGAAAGCGGTTCTCGGCATAGACGATGAGCAAACACGTCTTGCCGCAGCCACCTGCGGCACGCGATGCGGTTCAGGTGGGAGGAAGGGAGGAAGGAGGTGAGTTGTGCACGCGCACCGTCACCGACTACCACGAGCTTGCGCTTCACGTCCGGCCGGCGCGGGGGTCCAGATGACTCGCCAGGGTTGTATGGGGTGGCCATTGTGCGTGAGGGGTGCGTTGGGCCGGGCGAAGAGATGCAGGATGAGGACCAGACGGGGCAGACGTAAAGCTGGATCTTCCGGCAAGGGAATCGTGTAAAACAGAGCAAAGGCGGAGTATACAGCACGAGCAGGTTCCGAGAACAAAGAGAGTGCGTGTACGATTGGTTGGGGCCGAAGCGTTGAGCTCTGGTGAACAGGCGATGGAGGTTCGAGAGTCGAGACGCGGTGCCTCGCTCACGTGCGCCGTGTTCCCGTCCAGTCTGACGCCGACACTCTCTCAGTTCGACGACAATACTACGTTGTTCTCACATCCAGGTCCTTGGAGGAACATGAAAGGCTTCTAAGTACTCGTCGCAGCTTTCCCTCTCGCTTCTATCTAGCAATTACAATCTGACTGTCCAAGTCCTAGTACAGATACAACAAATTGGCTTCTCGCTGCTGCTCAGATTTCGCGTCGTCGACTCACTGCTTCTCGCTCAGCTCGGCAACACCAGGCAAAGTCTGTAATGGCACACATCAGCTGCAGCTTTGCTCAAGTTTGCCGTGTTCCATGCTTACCTTGCCCTCGAGAAGCTCCAGACTGGCGCCGCCACCTGTGCTGACGTGGCTCAGTTTCGACTCGGCGCCGTAGTTTGCCACAACCGTTGCAGTGTCACCGCCGCCAACGATGACAGTGGTACCCTTTTGTGCAGCTTCGATGGTAGCGTCTAGGAGCGCTTTCGACGACTCAGCAAACGCCGGGAACTCGAACACACCGGGGGGACTGGTCGTTCGTTAGCTCAAACCGAAGACCATGTGCACGAATTACGACTTACCCGTTCCAGAGGATGGTCTTCGCCTCAAGGACCGTCTGTTTGAACAGTTCACGGCTCTTCGGACCAGCATCGAGACCCATCCAACCGTCCGGAATGCCCTCCTCATCGGTGGCATGGCCGGTCTTGCGCAAAGTTAGCGCAAAGTTGTGCCAACAAACCCCGAGGGCGTACCTTGGCGTCCTTGTCGAACTTATCAGCGGTGACGTAGTCAACGGGGAAGACGATCTTGATGTTGCGCTGCTTGGCCTTCTCAATCAAAGCGGCGACCTTCTCGGAGCCTGCAGCATCAAACAGAGACTGGCCGATCTATATAAATTTATGGTGAGCACTTCCCTTGATGAGGTGTGCGCGATGGGACTGACCTTGACGTTGTTCAACGTCTTCTTGAAGGTGAAGGCCATACCACCACAGATGATGAGCGAGTCCACCTTGTCGAGCATGTTCTCGATGAGCTGTATTTTATCCGAGACCTTCGCACCGCCGAGGATGGCAAGGAAGGGACGCTCGGGGTGCTCGAGTGCCTTCGCAAAGTAGTCGAGTTCCTTCTTCATAAGGAAGCCGGCAGCGCGCTGGGAGAGCTTGACGCCAACCATACTCGAATGCGCACGGTGCGCGGTGCCAAAGGCATCGTTGACGTAGACATCGCCGAGGCGGGTGAGGCCCTCGCGGAACTCCTGGACCTTCGCGGGGTCGGCCTTGGTCTTCTTGCCCTCCTTGTCCTTGCTAGAGCCCTCCTCCTCGATGTGGAAGCGAAGGTTCTCGAGGAGGATGACGGAGCCCTCGGGAGCCTCGCTGACGGCCTTCTCGACCTCGGGGCCGACGGACTCGTGAACGAAAACGACGGGTTTTCCGAGCTGCTTCTCGAGCTCTTTTGAGACGGGCTCTAGAGAATACTTGGGGTTGGGCTTGCCGTCCGGACGGCCAAGGTGGGACATCAGGACGATCTTGGATGCGCCTGTGCATACAGTAAGTTGGGATCGGCGATACATTGTGTCTGGACGGACCATTCTCGATGGCGTATTTGATGGTGGGCAACGCTGCGACGATGCGCTGGATGAGGGGTCGAGTTCAGGGAGGTGTCGGGTAGATAATGTGCGATGAGAGATTGTACGTACGGCGGGGTTTGTGACCTTGCCCTCCTGCATGGGGACATTGAAGTCGACGCGGATGAGGACGCGCTTGCCCTTGAGGTCGAGGTCGGTGATGGAGAGCTTGTTGGAGAGCGACATGGTGTGCGGCGGGGTTGATGGGTGGTGATGAAGAGGAAAGGAGACGGAAGAGGGTTTTATATTCTGTTGCGATTCTAGAGGTCGATAGCGATGAAGTCACTGCGGGCGCCTGAGGCAGCTGGCCAATCGGAGATCAGTCTCGACTGGGCCAATCCTTCTCGCTCTCTCCCTTCATCTCCTGCGCCGAGGCAACTCTAGTCTCTCCCAGCTGGCGTCTCTCCTCTCATGGCAGACACACAGCCTGACCATCCCGCCGAGAACTCACTTGGCCTCGACCTCGCAGCCCTCAAGATCAAGGACAGTCTAGAATCCGCTCCGTCCGTGGACACGAAGGACACCGCGCCCGCCCACGGCACAGCTACCTCCCCAGATGCCGCCGCGGAGGTAGTCAACGACGAGACCGAGAACGCGCCGTCCGATGCTGGCGACAGCAAAAAGGATCCCAAGAAGAAGCCTTATGTCAATCCGGACCGCGTTAAAACCGGAGGGGCGCAACGGGTACGTCCGTCCGTGCCGCCAGCCATATGACGGCCCGTTCAGTCTCCCCAGGACAAGTTGAGCGAGGAAGAGCTCAAGGAACGTATGGTGCGCATCCGCGAGCAGAATGAGAAGATCAAACAGAGACGCATGGTTCGGATGTCTCTCTCGTCGGAAGATGTCATTCATCCCAGGCTCACACGGTCGTGCAGGATGTGCAAGCCGACGAGGATGAGTACAAGAAGACCCAGGCAGCAGAGCGCGCCAAGCAGGCAAAGATGAAAAAGGTTCAGGAAAATGTGGACAAGGCTCGCGAGCAGAACGCTCGCCGTAAATTGGACAAGGTATGCGGCCCGAAGATTGCTGTCCTGTGGGCGGCCCAACGAACCTGCTCTCTCCGCCCTAGATGCAAAACCGTGAATGGGATTCCGGGAAGCCCGCAGCGCGCGATTGGAAGCAACCCAAGAAGAATGGGGAGGAGTCTACTGAAGACGGCGAAAAGAAGCCGCCGCAATCGATTGGGATCCGTGGTGCAGTTCGTGGAGGAGGTCGTGGAGGCGGTCGTGGGCGGGGCAGAGGAGGCGGAGTGGTCTCTCCGACCGCTGCGAACACGGAAGGAGATGCTACCACCGCGCGCGCTGAGAGTAGTACTGCCGCGGCAGCGAGTTCATGAAGACATATACCCCTGTACACCCACATATCCTCTGCTTGTATATCACCCCTGTTAATATGCGCAGTCACTTGACAAGGCGCGAATGTCCACCCAGTCCATAATATTCGGTCATTCATTCTGTTCTTGTTCCTGAATTCTTGGTACGTAGGGCGCTTATGCCACCGATCAGCCTGTCCGCATTTGGTAAGCCATCCATGATTTTTGTAGGCGCCCGTTCAGAGTGTATGCGAGTCGCCTGAGGCCGTCCTCAATATCTTCTTCCTCCCTATCGCTAGCTCGACAGTCCGTCATGGGCCGCGGTGTTCTCCTCACCTCCAATCTGCCGCAGCTGCAAAATCTCATCAAGCGTGACCCAACGGCGTACAAGGAGGAGTTTCTGCAACAATGGAATCACTATAACAGCATCTGCCAAATATTCCAGATCAACCCGGACGAGAATGCGCAACATTTTAGGGAGCTGGTTTCTTTCATCGCGCATGTACACATCCACATTTGACTGTTGCCGAGTTTTGTGTCATGCTGAGACTCGCTTAGGTTTCTCAATGCTATCCAAAGGAGACAGCAGACTTTCCGACACAGTTGTCTTCTCTGCTGTTGGAGAGCTACGGGACACTCTCCCCCGATACAAGAAAGTGTCTGGTGCAGAATCTGGTGATGCTGCGCAACAAGGACGTAATCACTTCCATCGCGTACGCCCAATATCTCTCCTGCACTGGACGTGAGTTCCTCATCCTCGCCATGGTAGTTTGCTGCAAACACTGTTCCCCCTACTGCCGAAGACCACCTCCTCAACACTGCGCGGGTTCATCCGCAAAACTATTCTCTCCGACATTCGGACCGCTAACCTGCGCACCAAGAACCATAAACTGAACCGCGCCGTCCAAGCAATGTTGTTCGGGATGGTGGAGAGGGGAATGGACGGCGAAGTTGTGGGTGACAAGGGAAAATTGAAAGCGAACGCTGGTCCTGGGCACAATGGCGAGGAGGCCATGTGGGCCATCGTTCTGACGAAGGAGTTGTGGCGCAAAGGCATATGGTACGTACCGAAGACCAGATATATCTGAGGCTCTCTGAACCGTCTGACAATCCAGGAACGATGCCAAGACAGTGTCTATCATTGCCCTTGGCTGCTTCCATCCGGTTGTGAAAGTGCAGAGTGCTTCCTTGCATTTCTTCTTGGGTAGCGATGACGAGAAAGAGGATAGCGACGATGAGGAGGAAGACGTCCGTGCACCTACATATATATCGCTGTTACGGCGTGCTTATTCGTTCATCTCGTAGCTCCCCAATGTTCGAGCACTCCAGCATCGTCGCGAGATCAACAAGAAGACGAGGAGCGGTGACAAGAAATTGCAAAAGATGACCAAATCTGTCAAATCTGTACGTCTCACCCTACGTCCCCCGGTCCCCCACTCACCCCCGCATAGAAAAGGAAGAAAAGGGCAGATGCGATTGCCGCGAACTTCCCCGCTATCCAACTACTTAATGACCCACAGACGTTCGGCGAGAAGCTTTACGACCTCCTCAACAAGTACGACAAGCGCTTCTCGCTCGACCACAAGATTCTGCTCATGCAACTCCTTTCGCGCGTCATGGGCGGGCACAAGCTTTGCGTGCTTGGCTTTTACACGTATATCATGAAGTACCTCGTGTACCACCAGCTCCGCATCCCCGCCATTCTCGTCGCGCTCGCGCAGTCTGTGCACGATTTCACGCCGCCGGATGCAGTCACCCCTGTCGTCCGTAAGCTCGCGCAGGAGTTCGTACACCCCGGAGTCGGCAGCGAAGTCATCGCCGCAGGCATAAACGCCATCCGCGAGGTGTGCCGGCGCCAGCCGTGGTCGATGGAAGAAGACCTGTTAGGGGACCTCATCGAGTACAGGAAGAGCCGCGATAAGGCGGTCACCGCGGCGGCACGAGGGCTTCTCCAGCTCTTCCGTGACGTTAATCCTGGCATGCTCAAGCGGAGAGAGCGGGGAAAGGAGGCCAGCATGGGCATCGCGAAGGGCAGCCAGCCTTTGCCGTTCGGTCACAGTGCCCAGGCCGCCGTCGATATCGAAGGTCTATTGGTAAGTCGAATGCATCATTGTATGACATTAAGCTAAGCGCAACTGCAGCTTTTGGAAGACCATCTTAAAAAGTTGCGCGAAGAAGACGGCGTCGTTTCTGGTGAAGAAGAAGAGGACGATGCAGCGGCATGGGAGGGTTGGGATGTCGAGTCAGACTCGGACTCGGAATCCTCCGACGGGTGGATCAGCGTCGACTCCGACAGCGACAATGATGTCGAGATCAGCGACAGCGAAGATGAGGGCGGCAAACGCAAGAAGAAGGGCAAGGGTAAAGCTAAGCTAGCCATGGAGGAAGATGAAGAAGATGAAGACATGGAAGCGAACAAGGAGGACATTGCTGAGGACGCTGTGCAACGCATCTCGTCACTTGCTACCACTAAGGCACGTGTGGATATCTTCCACTGCACACGCTCATACTGAAATGTCCTCAGATCCTCACGCCCGCTGACTTCGCGCTCATCAACGACCTCCGCGTCAAAGTCGCGTCAGAGGCCGTCGAGCGCGGCGGTGGCTCAGGCACAAAGCGTAAGCTCGCCGCCCTCGAATCCCAGCGCAAGCTCCTTGCCTCCGGCGATGGCACGCTCGCCGAGACTTTCGTCTCCGAGGAGGACATCCTTGGACCGCGCAAGAAGACAAAGGCGGACTATGCCGAGCGCGTTGCCTCGATTGAAAAAGGTCGTGAGGGCCGCGAGAAGTATGGCTCGCTCAAGGGCAAGAAGAACAAGGGCACGCCGAGCAGTTCGACCAACCGCGAAAAGGCGCGTAACAAACCGATCATGATGATCCTCGCGAGTGGCGCGGTGAAGGGCAAGAAGAAGGCGTCGCTCAGACAGAAGCAGCGGAAGCTTCGCGCGCACATCGACAGGGCGAAGAAGGCGTATCACTAAAGCACGCTCTTGGATCTTGTGCCCAACTGTCTTTCGTCATTCGCCTCTGCGCGTTCTGGATCTGTTCTATATATCTAGTGCCACATTATTCGTTGCATCTTTGTGTGAGCAGTCAGCTGTTTGATGGGTCCGCCGCGCCTTGCGTCTCCTTGGCAGTGTCTGTACTCTTCGAGTCCGAGACATCCAGGTAGTGGACATTAGGTGATGCGCGTAAGCGTTGGGCTGCTTGCTCGGGGGTAAGATCACGCTGAGGCTCGGCCATGAGCTCGAATCTGTGACCTCGATGTTAGTAATTACACATGGATCTGGCTAGCAAACCTTACCCGACTAAGAACTTGCGTACGGATGCGCTGCGCAGCAATGGTGGGGCGAAATGCAGATGTAAATGTGCCAAGTTCTCTTCGTCCTGGTCTTCTGGGATGACATCGGATTGTGGTGGAATAGATCTTTGGTGGATGCCCATCGAGTAGGCAAAAGAGCACGAAAAGAGGTTATCGTAGCGGACGGTCACTTGCGACAATATATCTGCGAATGCGGTCTTCTCTTCTGGCGTGAGATGAACGATAGACGGCACATGTCGCTTGTACGGAAGCACTACGAGTAGGCGAACGAGGTCAGACGGAATCTGACGCTGAGAATGTCTCTGGTCTTACACATAATCTCAAATGGCCAGATAGCCCACCACGGGACCAAAGCCACCCAGTGCTCGTTCTTGAGTACAACGCGGCCTTCCTCTTGAACGACACCCACTTCAAAGTGTGCATAGTCACAGAGAAGGCATGCCCGGCCAAGAGGACCGCGCGGTGCATCCGAGGGCGCATTGGACAACGCATATTTCTTCAAGTTGGATAGCTCCATTGCAGGTAGAGTGGGTACAGCAGACAAGGACCAGACCTGGCCGTGGGGGTGGGGATTCGAACAGCCCATCATGGCGCCCTTGTTCTATACGGATTGTCAGCAAACTACAGGTACAGAGTCGACTGACTAGTGTACCTCAAAGATTTGGACATACTCTATGCCATCCTGCGCACCCCGTTTCTTGTACACTGTCCGCCATTCGTCGATGATGCGTTCGATGTCCGCACACGGAAGACGTGCGAGGGTCAGATCGTGGCGGGGATGGAAACACAACACATCGCACCCTCCCTGCACGGGCTCAGTTGTTAGAAGCGGGTGAGGAGCTGGTGGTGCAGCGGGGCCGGGTGGAGGCAAGACCGCGGCGTAGTCGTTCTCGAAGAGCATGGTGCTCTCGTATTTCTCGTTCTGTTGACCTCCGGCGCGAGTGTTCCCTGGGCAGAGGTAGCATTTGGGATCATACTGCGGAAGTATGGTCTGTTGGGGCGGCTCTGTCTGTCCCAGCCAAGGCCGTTTGGTACGGTGGGGAGAGACGAGGACATGCTCGCCGGTGAGGGGGTTGACTGTGTGGGAGGTCAGACTCGGCTAAGCAAATGCTGGAAGAGGACACTTGCCACGGCGGTGCGGATGGGTGGACGGGTCAAACTCGATGTCGGCCATGGTGGTGTGGGAGGAGGAGTGTTATCGATGACTTCTGTCTTTGTCGGTCATTATATATCATCGTTCTTGTCCGGTCGTGCTCGTCGCAGAATCTTTCGCGCTCGACTTCCGCCCCGAATGATCTCATCCTCGGGCCCCATGTGCCCGCCCCGGTCCGTAGTACTGGCGCTTGATTGTTTGTGTTCCCCGGCGCTCGTGCAGCACCTTCGACTACGACCACAACCACGACCGCGAGATGTCCGACAAACCCGCCCACAAGCGTGCTCGCATCCAGCGCTCTCCATCTCCTGTGTTCAAACTAGACGACGAAGATGACTCCTATGAACCGTATGTTCCCGTCGCTCAAAGACGTCAGGCCAAACTCGCAAAGCTGACGTCTTGGGGTGCAAATGCGGAAAAGGACAAGGCAAAGCAGCTGCTCGAGGAGCAAGAGGACAAGGACGACGAGGAGCGCGAGGAGGAGCGTCGAAGGGAGAAGGCGCGCAAGGAGAGGACACTGCTAATGGAAGCCCAAGAAGTCCACGATCGGAGGGCTACCGAGGGTATGTCTACGAAGGCGAAACATCTGTGTCCGACTCTGTTACTTACTCATCTCGCAGATGCAAAGAAGACCGACGCTGAAAAAGCGGAAGAGCAAGATGCAGAGATCCTTGCCGCAATTGCTGCTCGTCGAAAGCTTGCCTCCGATCTCGAACTAGCCCAGGGAGTGCAGTACACCGAACCATTGAAGACATCGTGCGTTGGCACATCTGAGCGTCCTTGGTCATGACCTGACGATGTTATGGCCAGTTGGCGACCACCAAAGTTTGTGCGCGACAGGTCTGCGGAGGAGAACATGCGGATACGGGAACAACACCACATCCTTGTGGATGGGGACGACTTGCCACCGCCTATCGACAACTTCACAGTCAGTGGACACGAGTGGGCAGTACGATCGTGTGCTCACGTGCTCATAGGATATGAAAGTGCCCGAGACGTTGGTGAAATTCTTGAAGTCTAAGCGAATATTGAAGCCTACTCCCATTCAGTTGCAAGGAATACCCACAGCGTGAGTTCTGTTCCATCTCTGCCCGGAATGTCTTTGACCCTCCTTGCGCAGATTCTCAGGCCGTGACATGATAGGAATCGCGTTCACTGGTTCAGGAAAGACCCTCGCATTTTGCCTGCCTCTTATCATGTTCGCACTGGAGGAAGAAGCACGACTCCCCTTCATTCGAGGCGAAGGCCCTGTCGGCGTCATTCTCTGTCCCTCCCGAGAGCTCGCCACACAAACATACGAGAATATTCTCACCTGGACAGAGGCTCTTGCCAAAGACGGACGATATCCCCAGCTGAACACTCTCTTGTGCATCGGCGGTATCTCCATGAGCGACCAGAGTCACGTCCTGAATAAGGGTATACATATCGTAGTCGCCACTCCCGGAAGGTTGATTGACATGCTCGAGAAGAAGCGCTTCACTTTCGACAACTGCAAGTATCTCTGTATGGACGAGGCTGATCGCATGATTGACTTGGGTTTCGAGGAGGACGTGCGGAATATCATGAGCTTCTTCAAGGTAAGAGAGGTCGATCAGAACACTAAGGCGGCGGGGCTGATACCTGTGCAGCGACAAAGACAGACGCTACTGTTCTCCGCGACCATGCCGCGGAAAATCCAGGATTTCGCTCAGCAATCACTGGTCAAACCTGTTCTAGTCAATGTCGGACGTGCCGGTGCGGCCAACTTGGACGTCTTGCAGGTGGTGGAGTATGTCAAGCAGGAGGCGAAGATGGTCTATCTCTTGGAATGCTTGCAGAAGACGCCTCCACCCGTCATCGTCTTCAGTGAGAACAAGAATGAGGTCGATGGTGCGTGCAATCAGAAGATATGGCGATTTCTTGTGTTAATTTCCCTTCAGATATCCAGGAGTACCTGTTGTTGAAGGGCGTAGAAGCTGTGGCTATCCATGGCTCCAAAAGTAGGTTGATCATCGCACCTATCATCGCATCTCGTGCTGTCAGCAGCATGCTTACGCCTCCTCCTAGCCCAAGAAGAGCGTCAATACGCGATCAAAGCCTTCAAGAGCGGGGCGAAAGACGTGATGGTCGCGTCGGGCGTCGCGTCCAAGGGTCTCGACTTCAACGACATCCAGCACGTCATCATCTTCTCTATGCCCAAGGAGATCGAGGACTACGTGCACCAGATCGGTCGCACGGGCCGCAGCGGGAAGACCGGTATCGCAACCACGTTCGTGAATATGAACACGCCAGAGCAGACGCTGCTCGATCTCAAGTATCTCCTCATGGAGGCGGGCCAGAAGTGAGTCGCATTCCATCTCCGGGATCAGCTGCCCGCCAGTGGCTTAGGCGGACGATCGCTGATCGCTGTTCTGCAGGGTTCCGCCGTTCTTGTTGAGCATCGAGGATCCGCGCGCTGCGCAAGGTGGGTCGCTCAAGGGCTGTCCCGTGTGTGGTGGGCTGGGACACGGCATCTCCAATTGTCCGAAGTTGGAGGATGCGCAACGGAGGCAGATGGCGTCTCACCGGATCTCGGACGACCAGGGAGGGTACTGAACCCATCGCCCATGCGTTGTGCTGGCTGTATATTGGCGACATCAACTTCAATCTCGTACGCGCAGTGCGAATACATCGATGAATAGTCAGACGATGTCACGATGATCAGAGTCCAGTTGAGGTGTTTATTCTCTCTACGAGTACAGACTATCGAGTACAACCTTCCGCAACTTCTCCTAAGTTTCTTCCGGCAGTCACATAGAACATAAAGATAGGTGATCAGAGCTTGGACGACCCGATGAAGGAGACACCCTAGAAGAATGAGATAAGCAGGGCAGCCAAAAAGATGTAGGTAAGAAGAGTACCTTCTCAATGTTGGTTGCAAGTTCTGGGACGGCGGCCTTGATGAGGTTAGTTTCATGCTCGGTGATCTTGCCAAGGCCATTAATCTTGACGACACCCTCAGGCTATGTCCGACCGCCGGTCAGCATATCAAATTGTCACTCCGAGGTCAGTCCACACCCACCCCAAGTTCGACGGGCGCAGAGAAGTAGTCCAGATCCTGTCCGATCTCCTTCTTGAGCGCCTCACCGCCCTCCTTGTCTGCAGCAAGGTTAACAAACGTGGGCGCAACGATGCCCTTCTCGCCCTGGGCAGCACGGATAACCTTGTATGCAAACTCCGCGCCGGCATACGCCATGGAGAGCGTTGCGGAACCCGCACCATCCTTGGCCTTCACGACCTCGTCACCACCGAACTGAATACGGTTTGTGAGTTTGTCGAGGTCACCCTGGGCAAAACCGGAGGGGAGCGGGTGCGAGGACTGCGAGAGCAGGGGAACGATCTATGATAGAGCGGATAAATGCAAGCGCCACCATTGGTCGATCGAAGATACTGACCGTCACACCGCTGTGGCCGCCAACAACGGGGACGACGACCTTGGTCGCGAGGGAGAGGTCGCCAAGGATCTCGGAAACAAATGTCGATGCGCGAACAACGTCCAAGGTGGTAACGCCGAAGAGCCTGCGGACCGATGTAAGTATGGGAGATGCATATGATTGCGCCATACTCACTTCTTCGGGTCGAACACACCGTGCTTCTTGAAAACCTCAGCAACGATAGGAACCGTAGAGTTCACAGGGTTGGAGATAACCAAGACGAACGCTTTGGGGGCAGTCGTCGCAATCCCGGTGGCAAGATCGCGAACAATACCGGCGTTGATCTACAGGCGTGTGAGCGCAGTCACTTTTTAAAAATCACAGTGAAAGTACCTTGAACAGATCATCCCTGGATGGTTCGACATGTGGTGAGCATCCTGATTGCGCGATTCGCGATAAATACGACGAACCTAGTCATCTACGAGGCGCGCATAAGCAATCAGGTTCACAACACAGGGGATGCATACACTCACCCCGGGCTTCCTAGGGACACCAGCGGGAATGATGATGATGTCTGCACCAGTAAGAGCTTTCTTGAGACCATCATCTGGGGGGAGGTAACCAATGACCTTGGCGGGAGTAGCGATATGAGAAAGATCGGCAGCGACACCAGGGGTGTTGACGATATCGAAGAGGCTCAGCTGCACGAGGGATGGGTGAGCATGTTCCTGTGTTATTCACACAAACACGCGACGGCTACCTCCGTGACGAGAGAGCTAGTTTTGAGGAGCAGGGACAAGGGCTGGCCAATGCCACCTGATCAAGACTGATTTAGCATGGCGGCGCGAGGGACTGCACGGGCTGAGCGACAGACCTGCAGCTCCGAGTACGACTGCCTTGACCATTGTGGATGCGATGGGACGATGGGGGAGAGATGGTGATGGAGAGCGGAAGGAGGAGGAGGAGATCCCGACCCCGCACTGTATATCTCGGATGATTTCACGTGACCGCTGCTGCCCCGCGGGGTGCCGGCTGGCGGCTTGCCCCTAATGACCAGACACAAGTCGACTACTAATCGGAGCTAGATCCGAGTAATACTAATAGCTGACTCTGACTAGATCCGAGTGTTACTTACTTGAGATCCAACTTGGATGTCCCCGCTCACGCTCACGCTCGTCGCCCTCCCCCGTGCTCAAGTCCGTCTACAGCCGCATATCTACGCCTTGGCCACACGCTCAATATACATCCCCTCCTACCCTCATTCCATGGCAGAATCAGAGGTCCTCGCCGTAGACGACCTCGCCACCTCGGATGCACAGTGAGCTATCGGTCGCATCCACATGTTTGCCGGCATCCATTCCTCACCATGACGGAACTCCGTCCTTCCCTATTTCAGATGGGTCAAGCTCAAATCGTGCCGGTGGAAAGACCCGACGGGCAAAGAGGTACGGGTTTCCTGACTTCCGGAGCGCAGTCCTTCATCCGATTCCACCCGTTCTGTAGCGTGCTTGGGAGTTTGCGACGCGGCCCACCCGTGCTTCCTCTGGAATCGACGGTCAGTGCGCCGATCCGATGTGCCTCCGGATGCCCTGGCTTAGTTTTGCATGATTTTAGCCGTCGCCATCCTCGCACTCCTTCGTTCGGAATCAGATGCATTCCCGCCCTCCACCATCATCGTCGAACAGTTCCGGCCTCCCGTGAACAGTCATGTCATCGGTACGTTATCCGCGCGGAAGCGTGGCCATCCTGCCTCTCATCTTTCGTCCCTTTGCAGAACTCCCTGCTGGCAAGCAACATAGCTTGATTGCGGTACCCTGATCTCACATCCTCAAAATAGGACTGATCAACGAAGGGGAGACACCCGAACAAGCAGCGATACGTGAACTCGAGGAAGAGACCGGCTTCAAACCTAGTGGCGTGGTCGAAACCTCTCCACTTCTCGTCTGTGACCCAGGTAAGGCGTCGTGCACACCGCTATGTAGATTGTCTGACGCCCGTCTCCTCAGGCATGACAAATGCTAATATGAAACTTGTGACCGTTGACGTGCCCTTCCCTGAGAAGCTCGACATGCCCTCCCAGAAGCTGGACCCAGGAGAGTTTATTACCGCTCGTATAGTAGAACTGTCGAAGCTGCGGACAGAGTTCATTGGTTCGTCATTCCGTTGTCAACTCACAAATCTCTTGACCTCCATCATTCAAACAGAATATGAGAAAAAGGTTGGGTGCATTAGCCTTAGGCACGAGCTAGGAAGCTGACATATTCGTAGGGTTTCGTCATCGACGCCAGGCTTAACCACTTGGTATCCGGGTTTGAACTTGCCCAAAGACTCCAAAAGCAGAGATCGTGAATATCTTCTTGGTTAGAGAGTGCATGCTACCCCACCCTGTAACAGTACTGTGTCAATAGGCCTTCAAGGTATATCATTTGTCTCATTGCACACTGAGGCATAAAAGCAAAGTGAGGTGCGGAAAAGATGTTCTCGCTGACCAAAGACCCCAATCCAGGTCAAATGCGGGCAGTAGGTTCAAGATTGCACTGTTCATTTGGGCGCGCGGCCATCGACCTGACAGGTGCGTGTATACTTGCTTCATCAGCTAGATGAATACACGAGCGCCTCGGACGGCATGCGGTGTAGCTTTGACGGCTGCTGTAGAATTTCATCGCCTCGATTCTGCGCAGGTCGACCTTTACTAGGAATCCAAGTACTCGGCATCCCTCCCCATGCTGCCCCAAGTCCTAGAAAACCGTCGCCCTTTTCACCGCGTGGGCCTCTCCTCAGGAGCTCCTCCTAATGATTGTGATGCCCCTCCAGGCCCCTCTTTCCAACTTACCAATCTCCCTCGACCCCTCACAATTAGCCGGCTTCATAGGCGCAGACGCGGCTCTTGCAGTCATGATGCTGCCCCATCTCCACGCCCAACGCAAATGGTGGGGTTGGTACAATTGTCCGGGCAGCTACTACCTCGCAAAGCGGTATGGTCAACTGGCACGCTTCCGATTTTGGAGTCCCTTATATCGCCCTTCCGCTGTCCCCCGGGAGCTAGAAGCCGAACTCGGGGGTGCGACCGGACCCCCCTTCACCTCCTGCTCTTCCGGCGCTACCTTAGCACGTACAGGCCCGTTTGCCTCTATGCTCGTGGAGGGCTGTGGCGAGGTGGAGGCAGTAGAGGTCAAGGGGCGGCGTTCGGACTCAGTAGACGTGGTGATCGTCTCGCTCGATCAGGCGCCACCTGCGCTATTATATCCTAGGGTCCCGCACACATACTCGAAGCGGCTGGCACTTTTCCCCATCGCAGTCACTGTATCCACCGGCATCGCCTGCTGCTTCTATCGCGAGTACTATATCGCTGCCGTGATTTTCCTCAGCGCCCTCTGTCATGGAATTGCCTGTCGAGTCATGGGAGACGCTCGATTTGCATATCAGCACCGCATCCCCCCACAAACACCCCGCTACGAGTCGGGCTGGCTCAGTACTCCGAGGTCCTTTGTTCTCCTCAGCGGGACGGAAGCCGCCATCGCGCCGATCAACTGGGGCCGCTTCTCTCTCGCCTTTGACCATTCCATGGAGCAGTGCATGGTCACAGCATGTTCTATCCTCCTCGGATTCCAATTCCTCCTCCAGCTCCTCCTAGTTCCACAAGGCGGCCTCTTTGGGCAGACGATGTTCCTCGTATCCGTCGTCGCTGCATGGTTCTATCACCGCCTCATTCTCGCGCGCGGCAAGGAGGTGGTTGAACGGCGTATCTTAATGGCAGACATCCTCGGCGGACCCAAGATCCAGAAGTACCGCTTCGGCACGAGGACCGCTGCGGCGGTGTTCACGGTACTTGCGCTCCGACGAGTCATCGGTGCCGACATCCAGGCGCGACTCCAGGCCCTTCTACCCAGCGGCACGCCGGTCTGGGAGCTTTTCCATGACAGGGTGGCATACAAGATCCTCCATAACATGCCATTGCGATTCGAGGATTGCGACCGGGAGATGTTGCAGACCGCAGATAGGGTGCTTCTCCGCCAGCTACTCGATGATACCGAATGTGCTTACGATGCGTACGAGGAACACCTTCATGATATTGATTTAGCGCCCCCTCGCACAGTTGATTAACTTTCCCGGAGCGCTTCGTCGTGTAGATTATTTGGAGGGGTCTAGTTTTAATCACTTCTTTGGCAAGCGCTGTACGTTGTACAGAAAAGAACATCGTCACCGTCATTGCGTACAGCCTTGAACCCAATGAACGCGTGAGACTCATTCGGTGCGTACGTCGCAGGAACGTCTATTCAGTGTGGGGCAGTGTACTCATGGCCCCGCCCAGAGACCCGTTCGATTCCCACATGTCCAACCATGTGTCCACATGAGAAACGTTGTGTTCATTACACTGGGGCTGGGCTGTCCGAGGACACATTGCCTCATCTTCTAAGGTAGCCAGCTCTGTGGATCAGCTGTCGCCATGCACTGCCCAGCCACGAACCTTGAGGTGCGCATCGTGGATGTATAAAGCGTTCTGAGGTTCGTGGTTTCCTGCTCTACATTTCGCCATCGGTTCGATTACCATTACTCTCCTACACACGATAAGCCAACTCCTCTGAACTACATGTGAGTAGAGCATCACTTCCACCAGCCTGTATTCTCACTCCTCGCAGACATACCATGCAAGAACAGATGAATACTCCTCTCCTTACCGCTGCCTTCTCCGGCTTCGTTGGCGGGGACGCCGCTGCCTCTGCTCACACGGCCTCTTACCTCTACGGCCGTCGGAATGTCCCGAGTCTCTACAACGCCCCTGGAAGCTACGAACTGGGGAGGCGCCTTTCCAAGGTTGCGCACTCGCGCTTTTGGGACGGTCTTCACGGTGGAGTTAACGTCGACTCTGACGCCCTCACGCGGACGTCGCCCAGCGCTGGAGGTCCCAAGTTTGTTGCTTCGTTTTCCGGCACCACCATCTCAAACACCGGCGAAGCTGCTCAGACTCTTCTCAACCATGTCAAGAATCTCCCCATCGATGCCGTCGCTGAGGGCCGGGTCACTTCACCCTTCGCTGTCACCGTCGTGGATCTTCACCACGCTCCCACGAGCGAGAGCCACCCCACGCTGAAGGTAGCTGCGCCATACCTCCCTATCCTCGCCAGCATTGGGGCTTCGGCTGGATGTGCTGCCATCGGTGACTGGCACACTTTTTCGATGATCGTGCTCGGCATGGTGTGCAACGCGGCCACCTCGGTCGTCCTCCGCTCGGGCGATCTCACCTTCAATCACCCCGCTTCTACCCCTGGTGCCCCCGCCGGCGACGGTTTCTTGGAAGCTGGTAATGAGATCATCGTCCTCAAGGGCTCCGAGGATGCTGTCTCTACAGTTACTCGCGGTCGCTTCGCGCTCCGCTTCAACAACGACAACGCTCTCGGACGGCTCAACACCGCCGCGACGCTGGCTACTCTCCAGTGCCTCGCGCAGCTCATTGTCGTTCCTCAGGGCACCGTGATAGGACAACTCTGCTTCCTCTTCTCCATTGCTGTTGCCTGGCTCTACAATGCGCACATGGCTTCCGTCGAGAAGAAGGCCAAGGCCACGGTCGTCATCGAAAACCTCCTCGCGACACCAGTCACCAGGCGCTACAGCTTGGGCACGCGCGCTGCCATGGCGGTCTTCTTAATGCAGGTCCTGAAGCCGACGAACGTTGAGGAGCAGCTCGCTGCCCTGATCCCGAACAACACCCGCGTCTGGGTTGTCTGGAGGAAGACGGTCGCGCGCAGGCTGCAGGACGAGAAGTCTGTCTTCGACGTTGGTGTCCCCGCAGAGGCCGTGGAGTTCAACGCGCAAGAGGCTACGCTCCTTCGCACTCTGCTCTGCGACGCTCAGGCCGCTGTCAATGTCTACGTTGCTTCCCGCGGTCGCCTGTAAGCAACATGAGTGTGCATAGCCCCCCCCCCCTTCACACATATACCCAATTCTCTTTCCTATGATGTCCAATCCCCTGCCAGTGTATACCATCATAAAACCCTAGCGACACCTCACGCTACGCTTTGCTTCTTGTCACCCCAGAGTCAGATATGCTTCTGTTTGTTTACTCACGTACCGTCCGTGACGCTACTCTAGACTTTCAACACCCGTCGTACGTTGCGGTGATCAAATTGCAGTCTTGGTACCATGGCTGTAGCCTTCTTCGCGTCGTGTGTAATGCTCGAGTACTAGCACTTCCTCATATTGTAATATCGACTCCCTGTATCCTAGTGCCCTGTCTTCTGTGTTCCTGAGACCGGCCTAACTGAGCGCGAAGACATACTCGAATCAGGCAACATGCTCGTGCCAGGTCAATCGCGCGCATCAGTCGATTATCCCTCTACTAGAAGCCTTAGAGTCACAAGTTTCACCTGCCCACACTCGAGTTGTTCGCCTTTACCGACAACTCGGTTCAGCACACATGTTTCCGAACATGTCGGACGGGGTTCATCTGACCGCCGCAGTGTCGCCTCATTGCAGGGCCAACATGCCATAGCACTGCGTGGAGCGCCACCGTGATTCTTGCATCTGACCACCAGCGACTTTGTCGACGGCTGCAGTGCGGGACGGCCTTTCTCTAGATATTCCATTGCAAACGGGCTGTGCGCTGTCAATGTTATCGGGCGTTGCGTCCACGCACAACCTGCGTGGTGGTCGAGGAAGGCGAAGATGTGGTAAGTCGGCAGGCTTCGTCAGTACTCGGACCACCACGCTGAAAGACTGCCCACTGGGTAATAATTTCCTTTACAGTCCTCCAGTCGTGAAACCGGGCGTGAGGACGTGGTTTGACGCAGTCTTGTTGTCGTCATCACGGGCCGTTGCGTGTCGACGGAGGGTATTCCCCGCGTACTCGATCGAATTCATTTTCTACTGGATGACATCAAGCGACTGGGCATGTCGAGAATGCCCAAGTCCCGCCCTCACGCGTGGATGAAGTTCCAACTGTTGGTACTCGAAGTATTGCATGCTCCGACGCACGCAGCTTCAGGACATATCACGGTGCTTCAGCGTGCAGGCCAGCAGCAGGCAAGTCGATACATGCACACTATGCGTCCCGCCGCGTCACACAGAATTGAACAGTATACATAACAAGGCCACAGATCCATGGTGGTCTTGTCAATACACTGCCCTCTAGCTCATCCTCTGCACGCCTCAATTCCTACCTCTCCGACCCTATCATCATGTCCGATACGAAGCAGGGCTTTGACCTCGACATCTCAGGTGTAGCTGGCTTCTTCGGTGGCGACGTCTCTGTTTCCGCGATGGCGACCGTCCACATTTACGAGGGGCGCAAGTGGCTAGGATGGTACAACCAGCCCGGAAGCTATGAGATCGCGAAGCGGTACGGTCAGCTCAGCCGCTCACGCTTCTGGGACGCACTCTACCCCGGTGTCAACGTCGACCCGGCTATCCTGTTCGAGTTCGACGGGACAGAAGGGCCCAAGTTCATGGCCTCACAGTCTGGGACGGTCTTGGCAAAGACGGGCCATGTCGCCCGTCTTTTTGCGGAAGAGTGCAAGGACCTGAAGGCGCCCGAGCCTCTCCGCAACATACCCACGTGGAGGACGACGACGCCCGGTTACGTCTCCGTCGCACACCTCTCCCACATCCCGTTGCAAGAAGAGACGCCACACCAGGAACGCAACTCGACAAGCATCCTAGCCAGTATACCCATCCTCACGTCGCTTGGCGCATGTGCCGGGTGCGCTGCCATCCGCGATTGGTATTGCTTTGCCATCATCCTCCTTGGCATCATCAGCAGCGGGTTGTCCTGCTATGTGATAGGCATGGGCACCCTGAAGTTTAAGCATCCCCCGCAGGCGCCAGGTGCTCCGCCCGGGGACGGAGTGTTGGAGAGCGGCAACACGGAGCTCATCGTTCTGAAGGGAAGCGAAGGGGCCGTCACTGCAATCACACGGGGGCAATTCTCCCTCGACTACGACAGCAAGCCCGAATATCGCGGCATCGGCATCTGCTCGATGCTTCTTACGCTGCAATTTGTTGCCCAGCTGCTCCTCATCCCACAAGCTTCCCTCCACGGGCAGCTCTTCTTCCTGGCCACTCTCGCCTGCGCGTGGGTCTACAACTCCTACCTCTCCTCCTTCGACAGAGAGAATATCCAGCGGAAGATCCTCCTCGAGCAGGTGCTCAGGATGGACCGCAAGAAGTTGGAAAAGTACGAGCTAGGCACGCGGACAGCTATGGTGACATTCGCTCTCCTGCTGCTTGCTCCGGGGAAGACGGTCGCTCTCAAACGAGTCTTGGACGACCTCCTTCCAAACGACACCGACGTATGGGCGTACTGGAAGGGAGAAGTCCTTGCTCGTATTGAAGCTGGGTTTCGTAACAACGATCCGCCCAGCTTCAGCTTCAACTTTTCTCAAGTACCAGACCAGTTCAAGGATTCGCGGCAACTTTTGCAAACGCTGCAAGGCGATGCAGAGGCCGCAGCCGCAGTTTATGGAGTCTACCGTACTGGGCGGTGAGTGGATGAATGAATACCATTGCAGTAGTACTCACTCGACCTGGGCGTGGCCGTAGGCATACTACGATAGCAGCATCGCCCGAAGCAAAGGGCACGGCGACGTACAAGTCTGACAGCATGCACTACCGTCCTGGAGGTACGCGAGGGTCTCTGAGCCACGGCGTGCGGTATTCACAGGTCAGTTACTCAGACTCTACCGAAACCCTTGCATATAGGTAGAAGAGTCAGTGTCCCTTGGATGTCGACCATGAATGCCCTTCCCTCCACATAGTATCAGCGTTGCTCTTGACGAGCTTCGTCGTCGTAATTCGCAATATCCTACATGTTTACGTTCTTCGGTCTTTATTAAGAGAGCAGAGCCTAGTTTGCTTTTGCGGAAGCACTGGTCAAGTCGTAAGCCATACACGAGTGCATTCCAGTGTGGGGACGCTGGCCAGGCGTTCTGACTGTGGCTGTACGGCCAACATGGTGATTGGTCCCTTGCAACTTCCCATCGCTTGGGCGGAACAGCTCTCATCTCTTTTTACACAAATGACCACCATGAGGCAGCTTGCCCAGCGGCAACGGCCTCGCCCCTTATATCTCTTCCTTGGCTCACCTCGTCGTCGGACGCCCTTCACACATCCTTCGCTCGTCGGCCTACCTCCTGGCCCTCCGATATCCCTCCGACAACTGTAATGTCCCCAACGATACCTCTGAAGAACTCGCAGTTCAATCTCGACATCTCCGGCGTAGCTGGTTTCTTCGGAGGCGATGTCGCCGTCACTGCGATGGCTACGGTCCACATCTATCAAGGGAGGAAGTGGTTGGGGTGGTACAACTCGCCGGGCAGCTACGAGATCGCGAAGCGGTACGGCCAGCTGGGGCGATCGCGCTTCTGGGACGGTCTCTACCCTGGGATCAACGTCGATCCCGCCGTGCTCTTCGAGCTTGATGGCATGCCAGGCCCAAAGTACCGCGGGGTACAGTCGGGTACCATCATCGCACAGACGGGCCATCTCGCCCACCTCCTTCTGCAGGAATGCAAGGACACCTCGAGACATCATCCTATCCTCCGAGTACCGCAATCCCGGAGGACCACGCCTATCGCTGTCACTGTCGTCGAGCTACATCATACGCCCGACGCAGTGCAATATCCCCGTCTCTTCCGCAACGCCACGAGCCCGCTTGCCAGCCTACCTATCATGGCCTCGCTCGCCACTTGTGTCGCGTGCCTGGTCTACCACGACTGGTACTGCTTCTCCATGATTCTCCTCGGGATGATTAGCAGTGGTGTCTCCTGCTATGTAATCGGAACCGGCCAATTTACCTTCACCCACCCAAAGCACGCTAACGGCGCCCCGTCGGGGGACGGCGTCCTGATCGCGGAGGACAAGATAGTCGTCCTGAAAGGAGCGGAAGGCGCCGTGACGCCGATCACCAGAGGCCGGTTCTCGCTCAAGTTCACGAGCGAGCCCGAGTACCACAACATCGGGGTCTGCTCCATGCTGCTCACCGCTCAATTTCTTGCCCAGCTATTGCTTGTTCCTCAGGGCGAGATCTTCGGCCAGATCATGTTTCTCTGCTCCCTCGCGGTATCCTGGGCCTACAACTCATATCTCTCCTCGCTGGATCGAGAGAGCTTCCAGCGTCGGATCCTTATAGACCAGGTTCTGCGGGAGCCTGCTCGGCGCAAGTACGAATTCGGCACTAGGACTGCAATGGCTGTCTTTGTGCTCCTTGTCCTCTCTCCAGCCGACGCGGAAGCCCTAAGGAAGATTCTAGACGATCTCTTACCTAATGAGACCAAAGTCTGGAGGGTCTGGAAGAAGGTGGTGGTCGAGAAGGTCTGCAGCTCGAAGCATACAGTGGATGCCCCTCGCGACCTGAGGACGTCGCTTTTCGACTATCAGGCCACCCACGACTTGGAAAAGAGCGATCTGGACCTTCTCCATACGTTGTATGGTGACGCTCGTGCAGCATTCGATCAATACTACGAGTGAGTCGTTTGCTGTGGCCTGCCGTATCGAAGCTGATTATCGTCTAGTCGGTCGTTTGATGCGAGTACGTCAGAACGCAGTAGGCCATCTTTCTTCCTCATTTCCCAGGTCTAACTTGTGCCATCCGTAGGTGTCAAGGTATGAACACTCCAGCCATCAAGGGCTTTGTCCCACTGCTACGTCTCTAGCTGTGAGTTGTATGCTGCTCACCCACAAATGACTCGGGGCTTAGGCTAAGACTCAGGCTATCTCCGGGCCCCTCCCGCCAACTGCGTTCGTCGCTATCCTCAGGCTTGTCTCGCTCTCTGCACACGGAACTCTAATGCTGGGATTTGTCCTTGTCTCAACACGCACTACACGCTTACGCACATCGCATTGCTGCTTATCACACGACGGGAAACGATACATACCTAGCCACGTAACGATCTCATACCACGCGTTCTGCTGTTTTGGAATACCACCATGTACCTACAGATTTACGGCCACCCTCTGCCCAGTGCGGACTGTATCTTGTAACTACGTACTCACACGACCGTGCACCTGTCCTTTAGAAAACCAAAGCCACATATGTTTGTCAAATATTATGATGCTCCCTATCGATTGACAGCCTCAACGTCCAACCCGAGCATTGTTTTCTGGCTTCTGCGATTAATTCCGGACGCGGTGCGTCCGAGGAGGACACCGCGCAGGTGACGCGTGTCAGTCAGACTCAATGAATCGCGTCGCGTCCATTGTCGGAGGCGCCGAACAAACTCAGCTCCTGCCTGTACGACCGCCGGTAGCCGTACCATGTCCGCCCGCAAACACAAACGGAGGCGCATCGAAACGGACGCGGAACGCCTCTTTGACGACATTGACGTGTTGCTACAACCTCCAGCGAGTGAATCAGTCGACAAGGAGCTCAGGCCAGCAGAGGAGGAAGAGGCGTTCCAGCCAGAAGTCGAGGGAGATGCCGAGGCGTCTGCGAAGGAACGAGAAGTATGGGATGCGTTTAGGGAGGAGCACTATGAATGTGCGTGCCACCACCATCGTGTTTGCTAACGAATGTCCCATGGTATCTGTCCTCAGTGCTCGAACAGCTTCCGCTATCGCTTCACCGCGCGTTCACGCTCATCCAAGAGCTGGATCAGCAGGCGCAAAGTGAGTACATGTCATCCTTCCAGAGAACGCAGGTCCTGACATGTACAAGGCAACATCATCCATATCGCACCCGCAGTACTCAAATATGTCTCCCTGCGCAAAGCTTTGGCTGCCGCGGCACACGCCAAGAGCGACCCGCCACAAGACCCACCTGTTTCTGATCCTATCGAACACATGAACGGGACTGTCAACGTCCCCCTCACAAACGGGAGGTCTGTCAATGGAAATGCTTCCTCAAGTGACGCGCCAGGGCCAGCGTCGTCGAGCAAACGGCAGACACCCGTGTCAAGCCCCAGTTCACTCGCCTCCGTCGTAGAAACCTCCACCTCGACCCGCGAGCTGCTCGTGCACATCGCCCAATCTTCCGAAGGAGTGACAAGGGGGTGCGCGGAGAAAGTGTATCTCGCGCAGCACGCGTACGACCTCGTACGTGTTCCGCCGCCTTCTCCAGACTTGGCACTGCACCCTCTGACCCTGCGCTGCACTCCAGGTCGATAGATACATCCGCGACCTCGACCGCGCGATCAAGGAACAAGAAGCCTCTATATCCCTTGGTCTTCGGCCAGGCACCCACCCCGCCTCCATCATCCTTCCCGAGGTCGTCCCCCCTCCAAGCACTCGCGGGCGCGTTGTCGCGACCCCGCCCCCTGCCCCCGTAGAACCGCCCATCATCATTTCCTCGCCTGCCCCCATTCCCGCGGGAATTCCGGAGGAAACCATGGAGGTCGTCGTAGAGCCCATCGAGGAAGTCATAGATGTCGAGGCAACGGCCGACGAAGAACTACACCCTGAGCCATCCGCGGCTGCATCTGAGCCACCCGCCCCGGAACCACCCACATCGGAGCTATATGTTCCAGACGAGGCTCCTGCCCCCACCAAAGACCGGAAGAAAGGCAAGAAGCGCAAGAAAGGCTCGACTCGCCGCCGGACAGGACAAGGTTCTTCAGAGCCAGCTAACGAGGGCGCGTCGGAGCCGGCGCAAGACGTCGTGTTATCCCAAGTCCCGCCCATGCAGCCCACTCTCACTCTACGCATCCCCGCGCAGATACTTCCTCACGCCACGGTCGAGGCAGAGGATATGCCGCCCGACCCGAACGAGCCTCGGTATTGCTTCTGCAATCAGGTCTCTTTCGGCGATGTGCGTTCGGTCCTGTCTAGAATCATGTATGTCTACTTACATATATGCCGTAGATGATTGCATGCGACAGTCGAGATTGCACTCGTGAATGGGTGGGTCTGCGGCATCTGCACGTCGCCTCGGGTTTTGCTAATGTTCCTCGTGCAGTTCCACATTGGCTGTGTCGGCCTGACGAGGATACCCAAGGGCAACTGGTACTGTCGGGAATGCGCTACCTTGCGCAAACGGCCAAAGTCCCGGAAAAAGGCTCGGTAGTCGTTTGCTCAGATCACACATACGGTTTCACTTATGATGGTCAATGTCTCTGGATATACATGTACAACAATATGGCTATGAGTATATGAGTATACATCAGTAATATACACGGTGGGCATTACAGAATGTTCTTTGGCAGAAGATGCACGGGAAAGGATTCCTCCTCCTCATTTTATGCCGGGGAAGTCATCGAAAAGGCTCACAAAGACAGGAAACTTAAGCAATGACCCTTCCTTTTTCACGACCTTTGGGTCTTTGAGATGCAATCCCCGCCGTGATAAAGGGAGAGTAATCGCACGACGACAGCCTCCAACCAGACTGAGATATCAATACAATCCATATGTCCACGAGGACACTATGGCTCACATACTCCTTACCACCTGCATTCCTAGTTTGTTCGCTAGAATCTCCATATATAACTCTACCCGCCATTTGTGAGCGCATTTAGGCATATGCACGAGGTCTTAACGCACCTGTCTCGTGCCTCAGCTTCCAGTACTCCGCGAGGAGCTCGCTTAGCTCGGCCTGGCTCGTCTTCATATGCTCTGCCATCTAGCCATGTTCGATACGTCAATGTCACGTCCTACGCATACCTCGCAATGCAACCATCCCACCTGACGCTCGATATCGTTGGCCTCTGCGCGGAGTTCCTCGACCTGACGGTCGTTGTCGCGCCGCTCGACCGACATCTCCTCATACTCGCGCTGGAGCCGTTCGAGGGTCTGCTGGCTCGCATGACGTTTGTCCTCCGCGTGCCTCTGAGCACGCTCCAGCTTCTCCTGAGCGTTCGAATGTTGCTTGCGCACACGCTATACGTGATGACAGGTGAACACCGTGCATGCCCAGAATATGTGTGGAGGGACACTGACCTCGCGTCGCATGAGGAGCTCCGCGCGCTCGCCCTTTTTGCCGTCGAGCGTATCCTTGAGGTCGGCGAGCTCCTTCTGCGCCGCGTCGAGGGTCCGCACTTCTTTTTCGATGACCTGCAGCTGCTCCACACACGAGCGGACCTCCTGAAGACGGAGTCCGCGTGAGAAGGTCTCCCAAAGCACGCGGAACTGGAAGTGCACCTTCTCGATGTTCAGCAGTGCGGCGATCTTCGTCTGCAGGTCGCGAGTCTTTGCCTCGTTCGTAGTCACCGCGCGCTTCTCTTCGGCAGCGGTGTGTCCCATCGTGGAGATACTGCGCTTGATGCGTTCAGGCGACTGCACGATGCGCGAGCGCGTACGGTTGATGTTCTCCGTGGACGTCGCCATCTCGGTGATCACTTTCTCCTGGAGCGGGATTGTAAGTGGCCGTGCGGGTGGACGGAGTAGGGTCACAGCGCGCCTTTTCGGCGACGAGCGCGGCCTTTTCTTGCTTGAGGCTTTCCACGTCCTGCAAGAAGCCCAATTGGCGGTCCTTGTACGAGATGACCTGCTCCATGAGAGCGGCGTTCTCGAGTCTGAGCGCTTCACACTTTGGCTCGTCCTCTGCGCGTTTGACCCTTTCGACACGCGTCAGCGAGGGGGCATCGCGGCGGTGACAGGGGGGTAACGTACTTGAACTCGGACATCTGCTGCTCCAGGGCGGCGGTCTCCTCGAGCACGGCCTGGCGCTCTTTGATGACGGCAGTAGACTGGTTGCGGAGACGGTTGATGAAGGCCTCGCTCTGCTCTGTGAACTTGATAAAGTTGATGAAGGCAGAGAAGACGGCGCGCGTGCGGTCGGGCTCGGGAAAGTAGAGGTCTTTGGCACTGAAGTCCTCGATCTTTGCCGCGTGCGCGAGTCTCTGGCTGCGCATTGGGTGAGTTGGAGGCGCGTCGCGGGCGGGCATTTGCGGTACGATACGTACATGTGGTACAAGAGGAGGTTGTGGGCGAGCGCCTGGGAGTACATGTCCTGAGGAAAGCAGATGAGCGCGGTGGGACGCAACATGACGGCAGAGCGGATGGTATACGGGGTTCTCCATCGTGGCCAGAGCCTCTTCCAGCGGTTCCTGGAGGGCGTCGAGGGTGATGCCGGTGAGCTGCTCGAGACAGGCGCTGTATACGCCGAGAACGAAGTCGGAGGTGGGGCGGGCGACCTGTTCTGGGCTGACGGAGTAGCCCCATCCTGTGAAAGCGTCGACGACCTCTGAGACGGGGAGAGAGGGAAACCAGAACTTGCTGGACATGGCGGAGGGAGACGAAGAGGCGCGAGTGGCGAGTGGCGGGCGTCGTCGAACGAGGTGCGACGGTCACATGACCCGAGACGGTGGACGCGTCGCGCGTTTTGGGCGAGTCTGTCCTGACGATAGTCGATTAATATTCAGCTCGAGTCTTTCTTCCGCCTGAGCTTGCCTCGCTCTCTCTCTCCTCCTCCTCCTCCTCCTCCTCATCTCTCTCCTCATCTCTCTCCTCCCCTCCTCCTCCCACCATGACCGCTCGTCCAAAGAACAACCTCGACGAGCTCAAACGCACTCGTTCCGCCCTCCCCTCAACCACCACCCCCATCGCACCCATCACCCCTCGCTCTGCTCCTGGCAAGGTTCGTCCAGACTCTCCAGCGTCGTATATTTCTCACACAGCAGACTACAGGCAAAGTTCAGACCCGCCCCAGCCGCGTCTTCCACCCCGTCCGGCGTCACAGGTCCGCGCAACATCCCTCCTTCCAATATCTTCTCGCTCACCCTCACCTAGTGCGCAAACTGCCTTCCTTCTCCACCCCAGGCTTCAACAAACCAAAGCCCCCGTCTCTCGCCCCCACCGCCCCCTCCGCCGCCGACAGCAGCTTCTCTAGCATCATCAGTATCTCCTCCACCGACACCACTCCTTTGCACGCCTCCACCTCCAGCATCCCTGCCAAACGCATCTCTGCAACTTTCCCCGACAATCTAGGTCCAGACTCTCCACCAAAGCGACCGAAAACAATCCATTCTGTCGACAAGGAGAACCTCTTTCTTTTCGATTCCGCCCCCAAAGGCAAGGGCAGACTACAGCAAGCCACGCCCTTCGGCACCGCTTCCCCCATCTCCTCTTCCGGCCTGATCCAGGTTCACAGGCCAGGTCCCTCCACCGTATCGGCGCACTCCAACTCAATCAGATCAAAGGCAGGTGCCGCCGATTTGTATGCATCCTTCGAAGCCGATCTTGAGGAGGTACGTAATCCGCACGCTCTCCCTCTGTCTCCACGACCTGAACACAGTCCGTAGAAAACCGATGAGGAACTCTGCGGTGTCATTAACACTGCTCAGGAGCTCATACAGTCTTGTGACAGACAAGTCGGTGCTGCACGCGCTGGCGCAGGCGAGCCGAGGGACGTCGCGCTCTGCGATTGGTTAAGGTACGTGCCGTGTTTTTGGACCATCTCACCGTCGCTCACCATACCCCTAGCGATTTTCTGGAGCGGAGATTATCTGCTGCTCACACTTTGCGCAGGGCGATCCAGCGTGGTGAGAGGCCCGCTTCAGGTCAGACCCCCAGCGTGTCGCGGCAAGCAAACTCGGCCAGCCAGCATGTACCGCCCCCGGTTGCGCAGATCGCACAACAGTCCAAGCCAAACGGGTCAGATACAGAGGACGAGTATTGGGCGGATGATGCTCCCCTTGACATCATCGCGGCCCAGGGGCCTTCTGCTCCGGCCACTCCTCCTGCCACCCAACCGCGCACTCTTGTGCCCGTTCACCATGGGCCCCCCGGGCCTCCAATTGCCAACCCTCCCACGATCGATGCTGCACACCTCACACAGAAGCCGTACTATCCGCGCATTATCGATGCTCTCAGGACCGTATTTAAACTGCCTTCTTTTCGTGCGCTGCAACTCGAAGCGATCTGCGATGTCATGGAAGGCCGCGACGTGTTCGTACTATTCCCTACCGGCAGCGGCAAAAGCTTGACATATCAGCTCCCGGCCGTCTGTCAAGATGGGCTCACTGTCGTCGTGAGCCCACTCACTTCACTCATACACGATCAGTATCGCTCGCTCACCGAGCGCGGTGTCGACGTGGAGCTACTGCTTGGGGAATTGCCCTCTGCGAAGAAACAAGCGGTTCAACAGCGCCTCTCACGTGGTGATTTGCCGAAACTGCTATACCTCACGCCCGAGATGCTGCAGATGAACAATGCAATGATGGACATACTGACAAGGCTGCGGACACGAGATCGGTTGCGGGGCTTCGTCATCGACGAGGCCCATCTGATCACGGACTGGGGTCGCTCGTTTCGTGATTCGGTACGTCTCCCGATTTCTATCATCGCGCATGAATCACTCACAGCCCTTTCACAGTATGCTAGTCTGAGGGATCTTCGAAAGACGTACCCTGGAGTACCAATCAGCGCCCTCACCGCTACCGCTAGTATGGAGATTCGGCAAGACATCATTTCCCAGCTCGGTCTGTCTATCCGTGCGCCGTACAAGCTCCCTTTCAATAGGCCAAATCTGGACTACGAAGTCCGAGTCAAGAAGAAGGATTTTGAGAAAGAGATCGCAGCATATATCAAAGAGCGTCATCCCGGTGAATCGGGTATAATCTACTGCAGCTCACGCAACGGCTGTGAGGAGGTCGCGATGAGACTCCGTGCACAGAACATCAACGCCATGCACTTCCATGCGAGCATGGACTCAAAGGACAAGGCTCGTATACAAGAACGGTGGAACTCCGGGGAATTCCAGGTCATCGTCGCAACGGTACGTTCGTGGCCCACACATATCTGGTCAAAGCTGACAGTGATCACAGATCGCCTTTGGCATGGGTATCGACAAATCAGACGGTCAGTGAATTTCTACTGTTCCTTGTGGTATACTGATCTTCACCTTAGTACGATTCGTCATTCACCACAGTCCGCCAACGTCCCTAAACAGGTAGGCTGGAAATGCGACGTCTTCCCTTACGATCGTAACCCATGCTTACGTTGTTCAAGGTACTACCAGGAGACAGGGCGTGCAGGGCGTGACGGGAAGCCCTCCTATTGCATCCTCTGTGAGTAGATCGATCAACCCCGTGGCCGACATTCTCCTTACGCTCCCAGATCACAACCAGGGCGACTTCAATAGAGCCATGGACCGCATCCACAAGGAGAAGGACATCAGTGACAACGAGCGACGCGCGCAACAAGAGGCACTGCGAATCGTCATGCGATACTGTATCAACGACGTGCGTTGCCGGCGCCAGCAGGTCATCACATTTTTCGGGGACGACTTCGACCCCGCGGACTGCCACCAGCTCTGCGACAACTGTCGCAACCAGACGCCGTACATCACGGAAGACCACACCGCAGACGTGCAGAACGCTGTCCGCCTGTTCGAGGATGTCGCGCGGCGCAAAGAGCGCCTCACCGCCGTACAGCTCGCATCCGCGCTCAAAGGCAGCCGCTCGAAGGATCTCATGGAAAAAGGTGTCACCGACTCGGCGTCCCACGGCGCGTGTAGCCACTTGACGAAAGGCATCATCGACCGCCTCGTCGATGAGATGTGCTACGCCGGGATCTTCACCTCTCAGCCCGTCGGGAACTCGAGCGGGTACTCCAACTCATACCTTGTGGTAACTCTCCCTGCCCGATCACGTAGACAACTCTAGCTGACTCCCCCGACGCACACAGCTCGACAAATCTCGAGCCCATAAGCTTCTCACGGAGAAGTTCGAGATCACCTTCCGCATTCCCGCTGCCAACAAGGGCCCCGCCCGCACGCGCAGCAAGCCGCTCAGCAAAGCCGCCGCACAAGACGGCGCAGCCGCGGGCTACGACTCGCCCGGCGCCGGCCCCTCCAAGGCCTACGCGAGTCGAGCCAAGAAACATTCCGCCCGCGCGCCCGCGGCACTCCTCCGAGAGCCCGAGATCAGCCTGTACCGCGAGGACGAGCCGGACCCGGAGTGGATCGACGACGAGATCGAGGAAATCTCGAGCCCCCCGCCGCCGCACACACGGCGGATGCCCGCGCGCGCCGTCCCGCCGCCAGCGGCGCAGTCGATAGTGGAAGGGTACGAGTCGGAATCTGAGGAGATCGAGGAAATCAGCGCGCCCTACCGCGTCACGATGATCGAGCAGAAGGACATCTCAGGCGCGAGCAGTACCGTCTCGGAGGAGGATCTAGGGATGCAATGCCACGAAGAGCTGGTCGCCTTGCGAGAACTGGTGTGTACGCGTCAGCGACTACCTCTTTACGGTCGCTGAACGTGGACCTCTCTAGCTGCCGAAGGACGATGACAAGGAATTACTGAGCGACGAGGCGATCGAGCTCCTTGCCCTGATGCCGCCCAACGGTGAGTGCACAACGCCCCAGTCCTCAGACCCACCGTCCTGATGCACAGTCGTCAGACATCCAAACTTTGCGTGGGGTTCTGCAGGAGGCAGAAATGACGGACGCTGCGATCGAGGATCTCAAGCCGCACATGCAACGGGTACTCAACATCTGCATCCTGTACCACATGCGCAGGAAGGGGAAGTAGACGGCTCGGGACCGGCACTGCTGTGAATGGTCATTGTATCTATAGAATGGCTTAGATTGCAATTGTACGGACGCGCTTAATATGTACTAATAGTAGGCTAAATACAAAGCTTGGATAGGTCTTCCACATGTAGTACTCGGCTTGGAACATTCAGAGAGATTAACGGCCAACGAGACCCCGATCGGCCAACAGCACCCCCTAGTCCTCCTCCCACTTGAAGGTACTATACCACCCATGGTCGCCCTCCTCCATCGTGCTTGTCCGCGAAAAGTGCGACTCGTGCGTGAGCCACGCCGAGGTCCCAAACAGCCGCCCTGTGACCTCGAGCAGCTCCTCGAGCGTGTCGACGAGGTTGTGCATCACCTCCTGCTCCGCGAACGCATACACGAGCGACAGCCCGAGCGCGCGCGGGTCCGCCTCGCGTGCCTTGTTGATGCACTCCTGGACGTGCGCCTCGAGATTCGCGAACGCGTGCCGCGCGGACGGCAGGAATTGGGGCAGCGGCTCGCGCGCATGGAACGCATGCTGGCACGCGAAGAGCGTGATGCACACGCACGACATCTGCCGGCAGAACGCGCGCGCGCGCATGTGTGTGTGTGTGAGACGGCGCCAGAGAGCGGCAGGTAGAACGGAACGGACGGGCGACGTACGAATTCGCGGCGCTCCTTGAAGACGTTCGCCACCGTCTCCTTGCGCGGAATGTTCTCTCTGATCTTGCGCAGGCCCGTCATCAAGTCGAGCAGCTTCTGCATGGTCGTAATCACCTGGCGGTAGTGGCGCAGCGGTTTCTACGGCCCGCGATAGGTAACCCTGAGCTGATTGCATTGTGCGCCATACACGCACAGAAGTCTGGGCGCACTCACCGGGAGAAGGCTCAGCTCGTCGTGCATGGTCTTCACGAGGGCCGAGAGCCTGTAGAGCGCACTGCGGATCTGCAGTTCTAGCTTCAGAGTCTTGCGCCGCTCCTCGTGCATGCGCGTGCGATGAACGCGGAACATGTCGCTATGTGCCAAGGGTGAGGACTGAATGGCGGACCACCAGCAGGCAGGATGGCGTGACGCACTGGCTCAGGGTGAGGTAAAGACTACTAAGCAGCCCGAGTGTCCGGCTCGTGTCCGACAAAAACAGGACCTGCGGCAGCAGCATATGATCAATACAGGATGGCGTAACGTGGCGCGGAGGACCAGGGACGCACCCGGCAGTGTCGCGGGAAGAGCAGACTGTTCATGAGAAGTGCTGCGACTATGCCGGCAGCGATCATGAGCGCTCGGATGCTTGCGAGCTCTGTGAAAGGGGCGTCGGCGGCGACATCTATATGCTCCTTGGCGAGGCTTACCGAGAATAGTGTGGCTTGGGTCAGGGTGGATGTACGGCGCGAGTAATATAGGCGGAAGGGCGACAGAACTGCCGGTCCTCTGTAAAAGTATACGCATGGCGACAGCAGGTATAACTCACGCAGGACACGCCATCAGGGTGATGGATGTTTTCAGAATGATCCAAGTGATGGGAATGTCAAAAACCTACAGCGGTCATTAGTGTATAGGGTGAAGCTTCTCAATTAGCAACATACCGTTACAAGAGCAACTAGCCCATACGGATTTGTGCCGCAGATTAGGAAGGCCTGGCCGCCGGCTCATTGAGCAAGGCGTTGCAGACAGCACTTTGGAATTAATATGATCTTACCACATAAGAATATACTGCACCAAGTAATGTGCCAAACTATAAAACCGACGAAAATCAGTCACAAGAAAACCATAGTGGACGCGTACTGACCAAACGAAGGTAACCCGTTCGCCATGTTGCGCCCGTATTCGTTTCCAGTACCCAGAGGTAACTTCGCGTACCAGGATTAGCTAACCATTACCTGACGTGTAAGAGATCTCCCACCTAATGGTCATCCACTGTCCCCGATACGATTGATACCACTGCTGGCCTGCCACACGTTCAATAAATGATCAAATGTCAATAGATCGCACGACGTACCAGCTGATCCCTCAGGCATAAAGGCCGGAAAGGTGAGCACCGCGACTCCGATCGCATTTTTGAGACCGTGCCTCCAGTGACTCGAATGCTGCGCGCTCCGATACCTCTTTGCCAGCCACACCCTCAACCTGAGCATCCGGTCTGTAGACCAGAGCATATTGACGATGCCCGCCCAGTACTTCCACGTCCACGGTTTCGCAACCCCCGACTTCAGACTCATCCTGCTTGCTGATGCGGCGGATGTTCTGTACCGCGCCGAAAGGCCCCCCGCGGGAAGTGCACGCCCCTTGACGAGTGTAAATGAGAATGCACGTTCCGCAAGTCCTTGCTGAGCTTCCATGACAGACAGCCCCTCGTCGCCCCCGACGTTTATGATCTCTCCGTCGTTGACCACCCCGGACACCGCAACGATCTCTCCATTATCGTCTGATATGAAAGGTCCTGGAGGTACTCCAAGCCATTGTAGGGAGACGCGCGGATACCATAGGCGACCAGCAGTTTCTTCGTAGAGGGTAGCGACATGCTCTGCGATTTTTAAAGCACCAGCCATCTCCTGCCCCATCTACGTCCGAGCGCTCTATCAGCACCATATAACAGACGGAGCATGCGAAACTTTTGCTAACCTGGAGCAGCGCGATAGCCGCCACGCTGCAGTCAAAGATCTCCTTCGGCAGGTGTGCATGCTTTCCCTCTGCGCGCTGCTGCATATCCACCTGGTCAAAAACGTGCCTGAGAACCTCGCGCATCCGGTCTCTCGCAGCCTTAAGCTGCCTCTCTGCTGTATGTACGGCAGCCTTCTGCGACCCAGAAACCGACTGTGCGTCCTGCGGGTTTACAATTTTTGATCGTTGGTGGAACGTGACGAATATGAGGTTCTCGACAGTCTTCATGGCGTCCAGAATCGCATGGCCCAGAAGCAACGCGGGGGGCTCGATTGTGGATACGAAGTGGCTTTCGAGGTTGACAAAGTGGACGTGCTCGTCCAGGCTGGGCGCCCCGCTGCGCGGAGAATGCGGTGTGCCCGGAATACTCTGAGCAGGCCTCAGCGGCGCCATGCCCCAAGCAAGTTCCCTGCGCAGGTGCTCGACGATGCCAATGAATGGATGAATCGAATGCACTGCAGGAACATGAGGGACAGAGGTGAGGGAGTTTGGGAGACTATCCACTTACAGCTGAGACGGCCGATTCGAAGTTCAAAGGCTGCCTGAGAGTACGACTCATTGAGTTTAATGGATCGCTGGAGCAGTTGATTGTGGAGCTGCTGGTACTGCGTGTAGGGCATCTTGGTCTCGTGAGCACCTATGCGGTAAAGGCTTGACGAGAGACATTGTTCAAGCAACACAAAGGTTGCGACCGTCTCAGACTCAAAGTTGGTCGAACCGGGAAAGAAGAGCATCATGGCTGATATCGCAACGAGACATAGGATTGCGGCGGAGAGCGTGATCCAAAGGAAATTGCCTGAATCACTCAGTACGTGCTGCGTCGAATATTAGGCTTCGTTGTAACGGTGTATCTTGAGAGCAAACATACCTCGGGTACGCCGATATCGTTGGTCAACAACCAGATTGAAATGAAGCACGATATGCGGGTTGAGAGCTGGAGACGTACGAGCCGACTCTTGATGATCCCAGCTAATGCTAGTTAGCACTATGAAAGTCTGATGAGATGCCTACGGAGATGCCCACCAAAGAAGCTGGTCAGTATCAAAAAGATAGCGCATGTCGCCCTCGCACCCAGCGTATCACGCCCAGCAAGAGAGGCAATGTATTTTGCGAAGCTGGAGATGCCGATGCCAGCCAGAGCGCCGAGGATGTTAAGAACAGTTAGTTCAAGCTGCTGCGCCAGGTTCTCCTGGACACCGAAAATCAGCTCTTTGAGGGCCAATACCAGGAAGGCGTATTGTCCGCCGAGGCGAGAGAAGGGCTTGATGACTATGATCACGGCACATAGGAAGGTGGAGAGCAGCCTGGCCAGGGGCCGTCTTGCTAGATATTGACTTGCTACATAGCGTGCGGATTGAAAGATGCTACATGACTTGGCGACGAGAGGACCGAGCGCGTTCATGGGCATGCAGGACAGAGGGATATGTCGTGTGCGGACGGAACGACCATTGCGCGTGACATACAGGAGCTCGAGTACTCCGACTCGAACTGGTGGCAATCCATTTCCAACATGCACACGCCGGGCGCTTGACATGTGACGTCAGTCGTCTGTGCAATTCGTTACACGACTTGTATCCAGATTGAAAGCTGCTCTATTGTTCTGTTAGCTACTTAGCAACCAGCTTACCGACTTTATTACCCTCGGGACATGCAGCGTGACCGAGAGCAGTAAGTGACGTCACACGCTCGCCTAGAGCTTCCGGCCGTCACACCTCAACTCCGAACACAGAGGGCAGGTGCAGTCGAGGACTCCCGGACAATTGCGTGCGTAGTCAAGCCTTACGTTGTCTTCCACCGCAACGATTCCACCACATGTTGGTTTCGACGAATTCTGGCCGGGATGCCGCGAAGGATGGATGTAAAGTTTGCTGAATCACAAGGTTCCGCCGGCTCTATTATCAGCTAAGTGTGCGTAAGACATTCCTCCGTACGTATCACGGTGAGCCGTAGTACCGCGCACGGCGCGCTGCCGGTTTGACAGAGCATTGCAGGTGCCCCTGCCACATGCTGGTTCCGTCCGAGAGTTAAATCACTCCTAGAAGTTGGGTTGAGCGATATGGCTACCCTATTCCCGTCCGCCGGCTAGACGTGGGTTTGCGTAGTATAAACCTACACGCCCATGCTGCACCCACCGGGATGAACCCAGAACCCTTCCAGAACCACCGGAGGCTGACTGTGAGCCTGACAACGAGTGGGATCGGTGGCTTTGCAAGGATACAGGCATGAAAGTGCAAACTAGTGAGTTTATCTCGCGAAGTTGGGGGGTGGGAGCTGATTCCGTCGCCAAGAGCTATCACTATAAGCTCCACGTTGACTGGAGTTTGTAAGATGATGACGGAAATATCCCAACTCCGCCTACCCACCTATGTTTGCTAAGTTCTGCTATGGTCATTGGCCACACCCGCTTCATCAGCGCCATCGATGGATCACCGGCCCACATACACGGCAACTTCCCGACGTCCTGGCCGACCACCCCGTACGGGACATGGCCACGACCTCGGATATCAGCGTGGATAGTATGATTGACCAGGACGAAAATACAAAATTGCCTCCGGGTCGATGATTCGGTGCGAAGTGTTCGTTCCGTGCACCTTCTGTGACAATTTGGCGATGTAGGATGGCCACGACGCGGAGATCCGCCGTGCCCGCCATGATCTGCCAGGACGGAAGTGAGAGCCACGCTTGCGCAGAGAAACTCACGCACCTCTGTCGGCACGTCGGCCACTCGAGCCAGTCTGGTGGTCCTCCTGTCTCCTGTCCCCGAAGCGTCACTTTGCCTCCTCGCTGAGTCGCTTCGTCGGCAGCTCGTCTCCGCACGTCCCCAGCGACCACATTCTAGGGCCCTCAGACGCGGCCTGGCTATCGCCTAGGGCAGACTCCGCGAAGATCGTGTCATGAGTCCTGCCGGGTTCCTCACAGAACTCTCAGAACGCCAAGGAAGACCGGCATGCGGCTCGCCGCGCAGGTCACGATCGTCGCACGCAGGCGGCTCCCAGCGCAACGGAGCAGGAGCTCATGTCCCAGTCGCAGCAAGAAGGGTTCAACGCATGTACATCATCACCACCACCACGCACATCCGAAGAGCAGCAGCAACGCGAGAACAAGCAATCATGCATTGATCAGTCGCAGGGAACTCGCTGCATCGCGTCTCCATCGCAGTGTCGCCCGAGCATGCCGCCGCGTCGCCTTTTGCGAGAGCACGGGGCACAGCACGTCCAACCACTCTCGCCCCGCCCCGCCCTGCCCTGCGGCCCATGCCAGGGACCTCCGACGCCGAGCCCCCGGTCCAGAGAGAGGGGTCCGGATCCAGCCCCCAGGCTCCTACGCGGCGCCTCGCCTCGCGACACACGAAATGAACTGCGCGCGGGCGCGGGCGCGGGAGGAGACGCTGCGTCTGATGCACCCCGCCGGGTCATCCGATCCCCCTAACCTCCGCCGCGGGACACACCGCTCCATACATCGCAAAATGACATGTACTTACGCGATTATTCTCGACGCGTCTCCCCGGCGACACGCGCGCGCGGAGTCGGATTCGCGCGCCGCCTCCGCCAACACAGCGAACGTCGACTCCGCCGTCCCCTCTCCTGGCGCAGCCCCCGCTTGGCGCGCGCGGTCCGAGCTCTGGGAGCGATCGCTTCTTCATCGTGCTCGGCGCACATTGCCTGCTGCTGGCCCTACTGGCGTCCACAATCATCCCGCGCGCTCGCGCTAGGGGGCCGGTGTCGCTGTGGATGCGTTCGCAAGGGTGTTGCACATACCTGTATTGTTTCCGTGCACGTCGCAGATGTGCTCTACCTATGCTACCGTTCCAATGTATCCTGCCTGTCTGTTTCAAGGGCACATTGATGGACGCAACAACCAAGATATACACATTCGCACAGTACTACGGAACAATTTGGAACAACTTTACAGAACACAAGACGGAGCCGACGAGAGGGCTGCTACTTACTGTACACGGGGGCATATTCAACGACACAACACGACAGGGCAGAGCAGGAGGGTAACGGGTAGGGGGGTTAGAAGCACGGAGACGAGGGGGAGAGCATATAGGTAAAAAGGGAGGCATATAGATACGTTCCGCAGATCCTTCGTTCATCCGCATATATTCACGCCGGCGCAGCCGTGTCCGAGTGGACCTCGCGCGACCCGCCAGGCAACGACATCACTTACCACTCCTTACTTTGCCTGGGCGCCCACCATCGCCTCAGGCATGCGCCCGTCGCGCCTCGGCTCCATCATCTGTGGGCCGCCGACCTCATGGACGGGGCCACGCGAGGGCGGCTTGGCGTATGGCTGCGAGTATGGGGCGTAGTGGTGAGGGTGAGCCATTTGCATTGGGGCGTCCGGGCGCGGGTGGGCCATCATGTACGGAGCAGCCGCATACTGCGGGGGCGGGTAGATGATGTGCCCGTAGAACTGGGGGTGCGGGGCGTAGCCGATGGGCTCGCCGTCCTGGCCCGTGGCCTGAGGTGGGGGCGGGTACGGCGCATAGAAGATGGGCTGGGGATAATAGACGGGGGCCTCGCCGGGTTTGGCGGGGGCAGCATATTGGTGGTAGAGCCCCGGGGGAGCGTAGGAAACCGGTGCAACGTAGGGCATGGGGGGCGTCGGGCTTGAAACGGCCGTGGCCGTCACTGCCGGGGGGATGACCATCCCCTGTTGCACGGCAACGTCGACCTGCTGCTGGTCGACGTTGGCGGCTACGCGATCCATTAGTGCCGAGGAAACGCGTCACCCTACGCGCCAATGCAATGACAAGGGCGGGGGACGGGATGAAGGATTTACTCACTTCTTCCATCGCGCTTCTTGTAAGGCCCACGTTTGATCCCCTTCTGGCGCTCTTTGCGCTGGGAGTCGATGCACTCCTCCGCTATTCCGTAGCGGACGCAGCGCAGGCAAGGGCGAGCGTCGTCGCACTTCTTGCAGGCCTTCTGGCAGTTTGTGCAGGCGTTCTTGACCTGGCGGCGCTTTGTGCGGGGCGGCTGAGCAGGGGTGACGCCGGGCGGGAGGGTGTACATGTGCATGGGCATGCTGGCCGAATAGGTGATGGGGTGCATCTGAGGCTGGACGGAGTCTGAGGCGGACGGGGAGGAGTGGGAGGGGGAGTGGTGGTCGGGCTCGGGGTTGGAATCACCCATCGCGGCGAAAGGAGGGAGGGTGTGGGAGGCGGAAGGGGTGGATAAGAGGGGATTGATATGGGCGGCGGGAGAGGCAGGAGGCTGGGAAGCGGGCGCAGGCTTTGGCACTGTTGGCCCTTGGAAGACCACGTGTCGAGGAAGCCTCACGGAAGGGGGCCGGGTGGTAGGCGAGCGCGAGAGCCTCGCGCGAGCAGAAAGGGGCTGGGGGTGCGGTGAGGGAGATGAGTGCCATGGGGGACGAGGAGGACGGGTTGCTCGAGGGAAAACATACCGGACGAGGAGTGATGTCTGAGTCTCGTTGCGGGCTCGGAGTCGCTGAGCTCGCAGGGCTCGGGGCGTCTCCGACTCAAAGCGGAGGCGGTGGCGGGGAGGGGAGAATTGAAAGGCAGCGCGGTCGGACGAGGGCCCTTTATCAACCCACCGGGGTACGTAACCACGAGTCCCCTTCGCACTCCGCCACTCCGCCACCCCGCGGCCGCCCCCTCGCCCCCCACATTCGCACTCCGCCTCGTTCTGCCGCTCGGCTTCTCGTGCATGCCGTCCCCGATAGCCTTGACAGGCGCATGGCCCTGAGTGGGCAAACGACGACCAAGGTGCACCGTGGAACGCTTGCGAGCCATCGTGATCCATCCTGAGCCGACTCACGCACACCGACCGCTACGCCGTGCTGCCCTCGTCGTTCCTAATAGTATAGTAATACAAGTAGCACTGGCAGCAGTCTGGCCCCGTGGGCGCCTACCGTGCCTGATTAGGACACAATGGTCGAGGCCGCCACATGCCAAATAACGTCAAATAACACGAGGCGTCTGTGGACGACGAGGACAGTCTGCGCGACATACTCCAGCACACTGGCATCGTCGAGCTCAACGGCCAGTCGGTATCCAGCTTCTCGCTGGTCCTGAGCGTCGTCTTCCCCACCCTGTACTCGATACTCTCTTCGCTCTCGATTCTCTGATTCTCTTCTTGTCTTTCCTTTCTTTCGTTCGCTCCTTATCCTCTCTCTCATGTCTGCCCCGCCCTCCCCCACCATCGGTCAAGTGGCTCATGAAAAAGGACGCACGAAGAGGAGAGAAAGGCCTCCTGCGCTCGACATTCTGGATCCGAAGCCGGTTTCGGACGGGGATGTACGATACGAGCGTGATGCTCCCAAAGACGCACGAAAGGTAGCCACGCTTCATCTCGCGTCGTCGCCGATCCCACTCACCACGTTGCCGCTGCAGTTTCTGCAAGTCGTCGCTGCCGACGAGCTCCACACCGATGCCGAAACCGACGGCCCTCGTCCTGCGTCGGCCACGTCTTCCTTGGATCCCTATTACTTTGGTGTGCACAGCCCGTCCGACTCTCCAATTCCGCCAGTCCCCAGTCTGCCCAAGACCCCCGAAATGCTCTCCTATGCGTATCGCGATCCAGTCACTCCAGGGAGAGACCCCGCCGCCATCGACAGACGCGGCCTGGTTGGAGTTGGGGAACTTGCTACCCCTCGCTGGGCGCGGGGTGCCCGCAACGACGACTTCGAGTTTGTGGCTCAAGAGCGCGTTGAAGAGGTCAACGAGGAAGAGGGGGAGGATCAGGAATTACTTGAAGAGGAACAGGAACGAGACCACCCTGACAGTCCTTGGACGATTGAAGCTGTTGACGGAGAGCAGGATGAGAAGGACGAGGCAAGTGCAGTGCAAAGCGCTGTATCATCATGCACTTATCTATCATGACCCAGGTCGCGGAAGTTCAGACCATCTCGCGTCCATTACGCAGTCAACGGTCGGCGGCTGATGAAAGCGGTGGCGAGGAGATCCTCTATCCCCGCCAACCTCATCCACCAACTGAGGACATGCCAGTCCCTCCGATCCCAGCTGACTCGGCCGCAGAGGCTCTGGCCGCTGCTGCTTTGGATTCTCCTTCCGACAACACTTCGCCGCCAAGTGCTTTCGCATCGCCAGCACATCGCGCGAGGAAGCGGACTTCTGAAGAATTTGAACTGGACCATTCCGGTGCCCTGGTGTCGAAGCATTCTTCTGCTACCAACGCCTCCCCCCTTGCAGTGAAGGACAAGGACAAGGTGCGCAGGCATAGGAGCCTCGGTGTTGGTGTGCCAGCGCCGGTAACCCCGAAGGACAAAGTGAAGGAGCGGAGGAGAGACACACTATCTCTCAGCGTGCGGCATTCACGTCAGACATCGGGTGGTTCGTCGTCATCAAGCCATGGGGAGCCCCTCCACTCCCGACGCATGCATAACTCCGACTTTTCGCATCTGCCGCCTTCCCCGTCCTCGTCTTCTATCCAGCAGTTCCTCAAGCAGGGCGGCAACACTAGCAGCTCTGCCTCGTCTCCCCTTCACACGCAGCCGCATCTGGCGTCCAACGTCGCCCACTCTCTTCTACGCGGCACGCAGGAGGGTTGGTCCGATTTGGATGATCAAACGACCATGGAGGCGCTCAGGAAGCTAGACGGCCTCTCCAGCAAGACCGCACGTGCCCGCTCTAGCATCGGCGGGCACAGCAGGGTGGGTAGTTCTAGCCGTCCTGGTACCCCTGCCAAAGGAACCACCACCACTCAATGGGAAGGCATTGAAGGCGGACGGAGTAGCAAGCGTTCCAGCACGCATGCGTCGCTCAATGGGAAAGAAAAGTCTAGGGATAGTGCTTACCGCCCGACTATGGGTCTTGGCTTGTCGACCGATGGTGCCGCAGACTCGGACCACGCTATTGCTAGCAGCGAAGAGGTGCAGCATGGGTCTCCATTGCCAGACAAATCGACAAAGAAGACAGGTACAGCGAGTGCTCGGTCAAGCTTCACTCCCAAGCGGGGTTCTGCTTCCTCGGGTACATATGCAAGCACGCCCACGACCAGCTCACGCGACTCTGCCTCATTGTCCGTAGCCACAAGCGCTACCTCCGTATCCGCAGCCTCCGGTCGACAGTCTTCGGGGAAGGCCAGGAGGAACAGTGCAGGCAGCGACATCTCTGTGGGGCACTCCAGCGAAGGAGCGTCTATCCGTGACCGTGCTGCCTCGCTCGCGGCCCCCATCGACTCTGGAGAGGAAAGCCACGTCCCGCCAGTCCCGCCGCTCCCCAAAGAACTCTCAACGTACAAGTCGCCTCTGGCCTCTCCCGGCCTTTCCGCGCCTGTCGTTGAGCATGCCGAAGTGCCGGACCGGAGCAGGAGGGAGACCTTCAACGACGTGACGTTCCCGTCTACTCTCGATGTGCCCTCCTTTCCAACGACCCCGTCCAAACACAGCTCCCTCCAGGTGCCCAAATCGACGACGCCAACGAACCTCCACAAGACGCCATCCAAGAAGTGGAGTTTCTCGAGTGCGCTGGGCAAGAAGCTATCGTCCACGCCTTCTCAATCGTCGATGCGCGATGCTGCCGCACCGAAGTCGCCAAGTATGCCCGTAAGCCCGCGGACGATGTCATTCGGGCAACAGATCCGGAAGTCAATGTCAAAGGAAAAGCCTTTGTCGTCCCGCAAGACCTCCACGGAGGGGTGGTCACCTATGCATTCAGACGCTATGGCCTCCGCCACATCTTTGGCCTCTTTGTCCTCTATAGGCTCTGGCCATGCACCTCTCTCCCCGAACGCAACTGTTCCCCCGTCCATCACCACCTCCAGGACGCCGGATCGTCTGGTGTCGAGCCGCCCTGAGACAGCGTCGAGCGTGAGCACGAACGTGCCCCCGCTGCCGCAAAACACATCTCTTAGTCCATCGGCCTCTGTTCGCCGCAACCCATCGACCAAGCGGCTCACGCCGTCGTCGATCCCTTTCTTCCGGCGATCATCGTCGCAATCAATGCAAGTCCCAGCCCCGAGCATTCCCCCAACATCTGTCTCTCCCACCTTCTCCTCTGCCCCGCAATCTAACACGTACCTTCGTGCTCCCAGTGCACTTTCGCCGACAAAGGAGACAAGTTATTCCTCCATCAACGTGCCTAGCTCGGCGAAGAAGTCCTCGGTCTTAAGTTTGGGGCTCCCGTCGTTGCTGAAAGGCTCAAGCTCGAGGCGCAGCTTGCATTCGGACAAGGAGAAGAGCGACGCAAAGAGCAATAGAGACACCGCAGCTTCCTCGTCCGACAGGGAGAAGCATAGGAAAGACGATAAGGATCGCAGCGAGAGCAGGATCTCGGTGTTGATGGGAAGGAAGAGAGGAAAGGTGAGTAGCATTCCTCGCCCACGTCTCCATTCCAGGGGCTAAGCAACATTCTTGCCTTCGTGCAGACACTCTCCTCCGCTCAGCAGTCACCTAAGAAGATTGAACCCGTGGCCATGCCTCCAATGCAGATGTCGGCCCTGCCCCCTTCAACAGCCCAGCGTGTGGCCAACCTCAAGACATCGTCTCAGTCGTCCCTGGCGTCATCGAACGGAAGTAGTGTGAGGGCAGGCTCCCGGGCTACATCCCAGACGGTGAGCTCTATGCAAAAGCAGTCCGATACTTCTCTCCGCCGGCACCAACCACTCCCCACTATTGCTGGCTCCCCTTCGGTCGGTGCTATCCAGCCCGTCGTTCGCGACGACAAGGCAGGCCCGCCTATTGCCGCGCTGAATACCTCAAGCGCGCTCCCGAAGGAGACCCCGACGAAGATTCCTAGGATCTCCAGCCGGTCGTCCGCCGCGAACTCGCCGACGCTGAAGGCCAATGGTGGCAGCCGCCGGGCCAGCATGATCGTGGGATCATCCAGTGGACTCGTGTCCTCGCGTGGAGCGTCTCCAACCGTTGGCAACGACACGATGAATGAGTTTGGCGTGTTGGAGAACGGGCAGGTGTTGAACACGAAGGCGACGCCGTCGACGCAGCGTCATTCCGTCAGGGCGTCTCCATCGACGACGACATCATCGCGCGTCCCGCGCCAGGTGTCCACGACCGCCACGGCGAATGGCACCACGATCCCCCGCAAGAACCGTGAGTCGATGTCCTTCGGCCTCCGCAAGTCTTCGACCAGCTCTGTTGCCTCCACGTCGTCGATCGCGCACCATGACCAGCCCCAGCAGAGCCACTCGCACCACCGCTTCTCCGCGCTGTCGCCCTCCAAGGGGCTCAAGCTTCTCAGCCCCAAGATGTCCCTTCCTACAGCCCGGTCATCCAACTCGTCGTCGACCCCGAGCATCCAGCAGACGATCGGTACCCCCTCTGCGAGCAGGCAGTCGCTTTCGACACCTTCACCAGCGCCTAGCTCGGTCGATGAGGAGGAGCTGCTTGGTGACGAGGAGATGATGCAATATATCAGGAGGCAGCAGGCGAAGAAGCTCCAGACGGGCTCGAAGCAAGAGGACCTCGACGCGCTGCTCAAGTTCCCCGAGCCTATCCCGCCTGCCCCTGCGTTGTCTCCGCAAGGTACGTTTTTGACAAACGATCGCCACCGCGTGTACTCTAAATTGTTTTATAGCTGTCCTGAACAGCGAGCAGGTACGGTGGCTGTCGGAGTACGAGCGCAAGGAGATCCTTGAGTTCGACAACGTGTTCTACGTCGGCGCACGGAGCGACAAGAAGATGGCGACGCGAGATCACTCGACGAATAACTATGGGTACGACGATGAGCGGGGCGACTACCTGGTCATCAACCACGACCACCTGGCGTTCCGATACGAAATCATCGACACGCTCGGCAAGGGCTCGTTCGGGCAGGTGCTGCACTGTCGAGACCATGGCAGTGGGGAGTCTGTCGCTATCAAGATCATCCGCAACAAGAAGCGCTTCCACCACCAGGCTCTTGTCGAGATCAAGATCCTCGAAAATCTGCGGAAATGGGTGAGTCGTGAGGGTTCGTCGCCCGATCTAGGATGGTCGTACTGACGACCTGTCAGGACGCGGAGGAGAAGCACCACGTCATCAAAATGACCGAGCACTTCTACTTCCGCGGGCACTTGTGCATCGCGATGGAGCTCCTGAGTATCAACCTCTACGAGCTGATCAAGGCGAACAACTTCCATGGATTCACGACTGCCCTGATCCGCCGCTTCACCAACCAGATGCTGCAGTCGCTGGCGCTCATGCGACACCATCGCATCGTCCACTGCGACTTGAAGCCCGAGGTATGCCGTAGTTTCAAGTGACACGCGCATCATGCCTGACCTTGCTTTGCAGAACGTTCTCCTTCGTCACCCTGCCAAGAGTGCCATCAAGGTTATCGATTTCGGTAGCAGCTGTTTCGAGCACGAGAAAAGTACGTCTCCGTTCATCATCGTAAGGACTGTAAAACTTACATGTCACATTAGTCTACACATATATCCAGAGTCGATTCTATCGGTCGCCCGAAGTCATCCTCGGCATGAACTACCATATGGCTATCGACATGTGGAGTTTGGGCTGCATCATGGCGGAGTTGTACACCGGTTTCCCCATTTTCCCTGGTGAGAACGAGCAAGAACAGCTTGCTTGCATTATGGAAGTGCTGGGAGTGCCGGACAAGGACTTTGTCAATCGTAGTTCACGCAAGAGGCTCTTCTTTGGTGCGTCTCATCTTCTCTAGGCCGTGAGGTCGATGATCTTACCGTCTTGGTAGATACCACCGGTGCCCCTCGACCTGTCGTAAACTCAAAGGGCAAGAGGCGACGGCCTGGCACCAAAACTTTGTCTCAGGCGCTGAAGAACCCGGATGACGATCTTTTCGTCGACTTCGTCTCGAAGTGCCTGGTGTGGGACCCTGAGCGTCGCTTGAAGCCTCAGGCGGCCTTGAGGCATCCGTATATCACCGCAGGCCGGCGATCGAAACCCTCGAACTCCTCGCCCAGCACGGCGAAGGCGTTGCTGCAGTCTGCGTCGTCGGGGCTCGGGAGTCGTAACACCAAGGTTACCGAAACCCCGAAGAAGTCGATGATCAGCGCCCCTACACCCCTCACTGCGCGCAGTGCGCGTACCTCGGGCGTGCCTACCACCCCGAGCACGTCGTCGAATGTGCTCGGCAATACCCTGGGCTCTACTTCACGGTCGTACAGGTCGTCCCAAGCGCAGTCCATTTCATCATACCACTCCAGCCGTACCATGGTAAGTCTGGGCACCCGACTGAAATGGGTCACCTGGCTAACTAGCGGCGACAGACTACAGCCAGATGATCTCCATGACCGGGATACCTTGATCATATCCAGACCGCCGCCGCTACCCTAATCGAATCCCGCAAACTATCCACGATATCTCTACTATCCTATGCTGACGAATTCCGAACTGGTCTGTTCTAGTTGGTCCTTGCTATCCCATACCCCATTCGGTTCCCTGTACTTTATTCCTGACGCATCATCCCATCCGTTCATCCATACGTCCGTCTGTTCCCTCCACCCACGTTGGTCTCTCAGAGTCTCCCCATCCGCACGTCGTCCGCCGCTGCCCACTGTTGTTATTGTCTTTCCTCTGTTACCCCCATTATTTCCACATCACATCACCGCCAAATTTGCAATCATACGATGGCACACGGGTGCTCCCTCCCGCGCAGTTCGGTGTGACAGCCTTCTTGCAGTATTCGCGCGAACGTTCTGGCCTTAGAATGGAGTACATATGATGGCTTGTTCTTCCGCTGTGCAAGTACATGCAAATGTCATATCTCAATGTCCCCGCCGTCGTCCAGACACCGCAGCTTGATGAAGACATCGCTGCCTGTGAGGTGGGGTAAGCAGCGTTTCACTGAGTAGTGTGCAAGGACATACCCCAGCCATCCAACGACTTGAACTCGAGCAATCCACCAAAATACCTGCAAGGCCGTGAGCACTAAAACCAGCACGTGCCCGGGCAACCTCATACCTCGCATACAACCTGCTCATCGGCAGGCCGTAACCCAGACCCGCAATGGTGCCCATCCCCATCTGCACCCCGCGCCCCGCGATCTCTGAGAACAAGCCCCCGCCGTGGCCCGCGCCGGAGCCGCCCCCGTCGATCGCCGCGCTCCCCCCGATGTGCTGCGCGGCATACGGCCCGCCGCCCATGCCCTCGTCGTCCCACATCGAGCCGCCGCCGCCCCCGCTGGCAGTGCTGCCGTTGCGCTCCGCGTCGCGGCCCGCGGTCGTGAAAGAGTACGAGAATATGCGGGTCATGTTCGCGGGCGGGACGCCGCCGCCCTGGTCGCGCACGCGTATCGAGAGGTAGCGCGCGCGTGCGGGCGACCCCGACGCGGAGGGGCCGGTCGGGTCGGGGTACGGTGCGGCGATGGTGATGACGACGGGTGGGATGGGCGCGGTGGACGCGTACGAGTGGTGGCGCTGGTGCCACTCGACCGTCGCGCGGAAGGAGTTCTTGAGGATCTCGGTGAGGATGTACTCGAGGTGCACGGGCACGTAGCTGTGGGCGAGTTCGAGCCCTGGTCAGTTGAGGTGCCTCGGAAAGAAAGAGAGGGGCTCGGGGCGCACTCACGCAAAAGTCGCGTCAACGTCCCCGTCGATGACGATCTGGGGGCTTGCGCCCAGCGTCGCCTCGCACAGGTCGCTCACGAAGGACCCGCACACGCCGATCATCTCCTTCGGTGAGCACGCCAGGTCCACCACGCCCAAATGGCTGCCCCCGCCGTCTCCGCGCGCGAGGTCGCGCGAGATGGCGATGTGCTGCTCCGCGATGAGGCGCACTGCGATGCGATTGCGGATGGTGCTGTCCAGAAACTCGCTGATCTGGTCCGGGGTCAGGTACCGCGCACACTCCTGGAACCTAGCGGCGTCCAAAGTTAATGCGGCGTGCGCGTCGTGCCAGAGACGGAGCGCAGGGGCAAGGAGACTCACCCCTTCGCCATCGCGGGAATGTCGTTCGCATGGCTCTGAACGAGCTCAGAGAGCTGCTCTATGAACCGCGCATTGTCCTCCAGCGTCGTCACGCGGGGATGCTTGATGAGGAACTGGAACGCCCTGCGGTGCGCCTGCAGCGTGCGCGCGATGAATGGGTTCATCCCGACTATGAACGGGAGTGACTCCAGGGAGCGCGCACGCATCGCAAGCCTCCTCGGGATCTCCGTGAAGACATACTCGACGGACTTGAGCACGGACTCGGGCGTGAGGGGGCGGGCTTGGGAGAGGAGCGTGCGGAGCGTGAGAGGTCGGGGCGGCTGCTTTGCGTGTTCCTCAATGAGACGGGAGAGCTCTGTCGGGGAGAATGCATGTTCCTCTGGGGGGTCTGCGTTGAAGTGGAAGTCCTGCCTTCGTGGTGAAGATGTGTGTAGACAGGAGGTGTGGCGAGGGCGAATGAGAACGCCTAGTCGAGCATCAGCTCCGAGAATTGATTGTTGTCTTCGTGCGACATGCGCTACAGCCACCGCTCTCCTCATTCCGAAGCGTGTACAAGTCTTAAGAAAAGCTCGAGCGTGGTGGATCGTCAAGGTGGGAAGAGAGGCGGAAGAGGATCATGTCATACGAGATTCAAAGGCTTTGACCAAGGGCGGAGCTTGCTCAGACGCGTCGCAAGACTGGCTCATATGACGCGCTCCGCCTACCTACGCGCCCACAGCACGCTTTGAGTGGCATGTCCGGAGTAGCACACAGTTTAGAACATAGACAAAACCCGAAACGTCCGATAACAAAATAGCGTAAATAGTAGACATAGGCTAATCTAGTTATACACTTGATACAGCGGTCTGCGGGAAAAACGTCATGTGGGTCAACAATTCGCACCGGAAATCGCAATGGGACTTACGTGCTGGAGAATTTCGTGCCTTGGCGGACGACCTTCTCAACGGCGTCGAGGAAATCACGCTCAGTCGCTACCTTCCGCCGCGCGCGAATCGCAAACATGCCAGCCTCTGTTGCTACTGACCGCAGCTCGGCACCGGTCGTGTTCGGACATAGGCGAGCGATCAGGTCAAACCGGATGTTGCGCTCAACGCTCATGCTAGGGTGCAATATAAGCCATGATGTTTCTTTGTAAAATAAGACGAGAAGCTGACCTTCGTGCATGGATGCGGAGAATATGTGCACGGCCCTCAGCATCAGGTAGTGAGAACTCAACACGGCGATCAAGACGGCCAGGACGGAGCAGAGCAGGGTCCAGCGTGTCAGGTCTACAACGTTGTGAGTTGGGATTGAGGATTGATGTAGAGAAGGACTGACCGATTGGTAGCCATGAGCACTTTGATGTTCCCTCTAGGGTCAAAACCGTCCAGCTGGTTAATGAGTTCCAGCATCGTCCGCTGAACCTCATTGTCGCCACCCGCGCCGTCATCGAACCGCGCACCACCGATAGCGTCGACTTCGTCGAAGAAGATGATGCACGCTTTCTTACTACGCGCCATCTCGAACAGTTCCCGGACCATACGCGCACCCTCACCAACATACTTCTGCACGAGTTCCGATCCGATTACACGAATGAAAGTGGCATCTGTTCGGTTCGCCACAGCACGAGCGCAGAGAGTTTTGCCGGTGCCGGGAGGACCAAAGAGAAGCACGCCCTTGGGCGGGTCAATACCAAGGTTGACGAAACGTTCAGGCTACCGGGGAGATGAGTACCACGCCTCGTATGCGAATAGGAAAGAGAGCCTGACCGAAAGTAGGGGGGTCTCGACGACTTCACGGAGCTTCTCAATCTGCTCCTTGCAACCGCCAACGTCGGAATAGGTCACGTCTGGCTTCTCCTCAACCTGCATCATCGTTACAGACGCGTCAATCTTCGGAGGCAGGGGGATCTGGATCTGGTATTTGTTCCGGTCCACTCTTTCATGACGGGCCGTTAGAATGAGTGCGACGGTCAGCGTGATTGAACTACTTACCCCACCCGCATACCCTCCTCAATATCTGTAGGCGCAACCCGGTCGCCAAGGCCAACAACGAACTTCGCAATCTGCTTGATGTTGATGACATACTTGTCCTGCTCGTCCGCGCCCTTCTGCCCTTGAACGGCACCTTCAGGGTTGACGGCGCGAGCGCGTTCCGCCGCGTCCGGATCCATGGCAATGATCTTCGTACACCTTGCCACTTGGAGGGGATGCTCCTCTCCCATCCGCTGCCGGTCCGCGGGAAGGTCCCACAGATTGGGCGACGCAAGCCCAGTGTCCGACTCCTTGACGCCTGCCGAAATATAAAGAAGGCGAACAAACTATGAGAGAGCCTACGCATACGCACCAAGCTTCTCATTGATGCGCTTCTGGACCTCCTTAATGTCCTGGTCTAGTTTCTTCAGACGTGCCGCATATGGACCTTGGCCCTACAAGAGGATAAGCCGCAGGACACTCCAGGGTAGCGAGCGGGCGTACGTATGTTTTGAGAATTTGAATGTCACTATCGTCAAGGGCTATGTAGCAAGTGAGTCCATGTGCAGTCAAACGTAAGTGTGGTGCTCACGTTTGATCTCCTTCTCCTCCTTGTCGTCAGACTTCTTCTCCCCTGCAGACCGAGGTCAGTATGTCCGAGCGCGCGCGGCCAGTCTCCTGCGACATACACTTCTCCCAGTCACTGCGAAGGGAACTTTAGTATACAGCAAGCATACCGCAAGACGTTGCTCACGCTTTCGGAGGCATTGCGCGACGTTGGTCGGTGGAGGGTGGTGGTAAGGAAGAGATGTGCAGACACGGTTGGTCAGAGGCGCACTTGTGCTCGTGCTCGAAGGACGCGTCACTCTCATCTCATTCCACGCGTAGGCGCTCGACACCCGTTCCGCTTTTGGGCATTCCAGACTCCGCCCCAGCTCCGGCTAGCTCCGGACGCGTTACCGGACTTGGTGCACTGTCGTCAGTCGGACTCGGCCCTGACTTGGACTATCCTCCTCGCGCATCGCGAGTGTTCCCTCTCCTTCCCGCACCTCTCTTCGTCCCATTCGCCATCATGGCCGGTGCACTCGACAACGCAAAGAAGGACCTCCGCAAAATCAGAGATGAGGACCGCGAGTCTCGCTTCGGCCAGGTCTATGGCGTATCTGGCCCTGTCGTCATTGCAGAGAACATGACCGGCTCCGCAATGTACGAGCTCGTCCGTGTCGGCCATGACGAGCTCGTTGGCGGTGTGTTCTCGTGTAAAATATAATTCTGTGTGCTCAGGCTGAATTGCCACCGCAGAGGTCATTCGTATCGATGCGGACAAAGCGACCATCCAGGTCTATGAGGAGACTTCCGGCGTTACTGTCGGCGATCCTGTCCTGCGCACCGGAAAGCCGCTCAGCGTTGAGCTCGGACCCGGTAAGTGGGAAATATGTTTTCTTCTTCTTTCGTATGCCTTCTAATACCCTACGCAGGCCTCATGGGCAACATCGTGGATGGTATTCAACGGCCGCTCCGAGTAAGCCTGCTCCGCAGAATCTGTCGATAGCATCCTCACCTCCAGCGCAGTCTATCCAAGAACTCTCCAAATCAATTTATATCCCCAGAGGTATCAACACCGAGGCTCTTGATCGCTCGCTGAAGTGGGACTTCAACCCTGTCAACTACAAGGTGAGTAGCAAGGCACAAATTTGGTGCATCGTCTCAATGCGCTTCATCCAGGTTGGCGATCACATATCTGGAGGTGACATCTTCGGGCGCGTGTACGAGAACTCCCTCGTTGACAACCACAAGATTATGCTCGGTCCTCGCGGGCTCGGCACTATCACGCATATCGCTGAGAAGGGCAGTTACGCGGTAGACGTAAGTCTTTTAACAAGGTTAATGAGTGCAGCTCGCACTTACCTATCCATATTGTGCAGGACATCGTATTGGAGACCGAATTCGAGGGCAAGACCACAAAACACACCATGATGCAAGTGTGGCCCGTCCGTGCACCTCGACCAGTCACCGAGAAGCACACTGCGGACTACCCCTTGCTTACCGGACAGCGTATTCTGGATGCTCTTTTCCCGTATGTTCACGTCTCTCTTGTTCTCATGACGCGACTGACTGTTGGTGAAGTTGCGTGCAGGGCGGAACTACCGCTATCCCAGGTGCTTTCGGTTGTGGCAAGACAGTCATCTCCCAGGCCCTATCGAAGTACTCTAACAGTGACATCATCATTTATGTTGGCTGCGGAGAGCGTGGAAACGAAGTATGTGTCTCTCAATGCTGAACATGTGCAAGGACTCACGTTGTGTAGATGGCTGAAGTACTCATGGATGTAAGAACTCTATTTTGAACATCTTGCAGACGCGTGTACTGACAGCAGCATAGTTCCCCGAACTCACAATGGAAGTCGGCGACCGCCAGGAGCCCATCATGAAGCGTACCACCCTTGTCGCGAACACTTCCAACATGCCTGTGGCTGCCCGTGAAGCGTCCATTTATACAGGTATCACACTTGCGGAATACTTCCGTGATCAGGGCACAAACGTCTCGATGATGGCCGACTCGACATCGCGGTGGGCCGAAGCATTGCGTGAAATCTCCGGTCGTCTCGCGGAGATGCCTGCTGATTCCGGTTACCCTGCGTATCTTGCTACCAAACTAGCCAGCTTTTACGAGCGTGCGGGCAAGGTCACTACCATCGGTAACCCTGTCCGGCAAGGAACTGTGTCGATCGTTGGCGCGTAAGTGCACTTTGTAATCTCGGACCGAACAACCATATTGACAGTGTCGGTAGTGTGTCCCCTCCTGGTGGCGACTTCTCAGACCCCGTCACTGCCGCCACCCTCAGTATCGTCCAGGTGTTCTGGGGACTTGACAAGAAGCTCGCACAGCGGAAACATTTTCCCTCAGTCAACTGGTCGCTGTCATACTCCAAGTATACCAAGGTTCTCGAACCCCATTACGAGACCACGGAGCCTGGCTTCGTTGAGCTGCGTACGAAGACCAAGGAGATTCTCCAGAAAGAGGAAGACCTAGCTGAGATCGTCCAGCTGGTCGGCAAGAGCGCGCTCGGCGAGAACGACAAGATCACACTGGATGTTGCACGCATGCTCAAGGACGACTTCCTGCAGCAAAACGGCATGAGCGAGTACGACCGTTTCTGTCCGTTCTACAAGACGAGTGCGATGCTCCGCAACTTCGTGGCCTTCCACGATGCTGCCCAGCGTGCGGTGGCGCAGGGTGATGTGACATTCGCGAAGATTCGCGATTCTGCGGGCGACCTCATGTTCAAACTGTCTCAAATGAAGTTCGAGGTCGGCTACATCCGCCATGTCCCCTTCCATTATGTGCGCTCACCCATGTCGTATACAGTCGCCGTCACAAGGGAAGGAGCCTATCAAGCAGAAGATGGACGCGCTGTACAACGAGATCCAAGAGAAGTTCCGTCAGATGGTAGAGTAAACGAAGGACTGATACCCAGCCATTCATGTTTTGTATGTCACATAGCTTTTTCACCTTCTACTCGTACAACGCCGCCCACGCACGAACGCTCGTTCAGGCAGTCACGCACTCCCTGCTGGTGCGACAGATACCCTGGCCTGCTTCCCTCTTCAGATCAGTTCCGAGCATCGCAAGCGCGCACTATCAGATACCATTTGCACGATAGCTCCGACTCGCCACTATGCTGCGGGTGACGATCGATGATTACACCAGACCGAGGCTCGGTCCGCCTACTCACAGGCTGAGAGGAACAAGCGCCGCCCCTTACTGCGGTCTGAGCTCAGTGACTGCGGGTCCGTGGCGCAAATGAGCCATGGATGTCATCACATCCTAGGACCCTGATAGACTACTTAAACCTGTGTGCACCTACCGCGGAGCCTTTGCAATCCCGCCTCCTGTCTCTTGCTGACTCCCGTTCAACATGCTGCTGTCGCACGCCCTGTTGGCGGTCGTGTGTGGTGGTCTGCTGGCCTCCGCGCGAGTGCCGGGGCCAAGAAATGTGGGGTACTATGCGGAAGCCGATTCTGCTGAAGCCCCGTATGCACAGGAAGGAGCAAAGCAAGCCCCCCGCGAGGACGGCTCCTGGCAATGGGTCCCGAGCGCGTCCCAGCGTGTCATGGGCGTTCCTGGTCCCGACAGAGATCACAGTGGACCGCAAATGCATGTCCCGTTCCCAGGTCATCCTCACCATCCAGGAGACTCTCATCAGCCCCCGCAAAGCCCCCCAGACGTGCCCGAATTCCCTATCCCAGATCGTCGCCCGCCGTCGTTCCCGGGCGAACCCCCCGTCGGCCATCCTGGCCCTCCTCCGCCTCCGCCTCCGGGTTCTCCTCCCGACAGTTCCCAACTTACGATCTACCAGTTCCTTGAGAGTCGTCAGGAGTACGTCGTTGTCAACCATGGTGTGCGTTATCTACCAAATGGCTAACGACCACGCTCTAGTTTCTCCCGTCTTTTCAAAGCGGTCAACTACACTGAGGACATCGTCAGCCTCTTCAATGACACTTCGGCAAAGTACGTATGATAGTACCTATTGATCAGATGCCAAAAAAACTAACGTGCACATGTCCATATAGCATCACGTTCTTCGCCGTTCCGGACTGGGCTCTGCCGAAGCCACCTCCTCGCCGCAAGCACTCTCAGGAGCTGGACTTCTCCTCGGACGCTGAAGAATTCCTCCAAGACGACTTCCTGAACGTCCTCGATGCCGCCGAGGGCCTCGTCCAGCTCACCGATGGTCGCAACAAAAAGGACAGGAAGGCGTTCCTCAAGGCGATCCTCAAGGCAATCCTGACCTACGAAACCCTCCCCACGGCGCTCCTTGCGTCAGAGTTGGGCAAGAACGTAACGTTCGCCACATCGCTGACGTTGCCTGACGGCTCTCTCGACGGCGAGGCGCTGCGCATCCGCGTCAGCTCCAGCCCAGCGCTCCTGCCACATCATGTGGGCCTGGACGTAAATGTGGTGTCTAAGATCGTGTGGTCCGACATCCAGACCAAGAATGGTGCGTGCTCTGCACGTCTCCGCAGCATTAAACAGAATAGCTGACTGTGCTCGCGGGCTCCTAGGTTTGATCCACGTCGTCAACAGGCCTATCGTTCCTGCCCCGTCTATCTTCCAGATCGGCTTCATATTCCCGGACTCTTTCTCCACACTGGTATGCCGTATCTTCTGAGGTATCCTCTTGCAGGACTGATATAGTCTACCTAGACCTCTGCGCTTCAGCGCGTAGGGCTCACCGATGCTGTGGAATGGCGCGAGGTGCCCAGCTCTGATGGAAAGCACACCGTTGACGGCTCGCCTGCGGTCACCATCTTTGCGCCTACGAACAAGGCGTTTTCAAAGCTGCCGCCGAAGCTGAAGCTCTTCCTCTTCTCGCCCTTCGGGGAGAGGGCGCTCAAGAAATTGCTGCAGTTCCACATCGTGCCCGAGCTTGTCCTTCATGCTGGTGAGCCTAGCCGTCGTGCTACTCCTGAGATTTCATCTTCCTGACGGTCCGCTTCCAGACTACATTCACAATGTTTCTGAGGCAGACGCAAGGCATACTCGCCGCGCCTGGACTGACGACATGGCGTGGGACGTTTTTGGTAATGTCGCCCATACTGAAGGCGTGCTTGCTCCCGTCAATGGCGTCCCCGTGGGTGAACCCAGATGGATGAGGGCTTCGGCCCCGCAGGAAGACATGGAAGATCAATTCCGGTCTGTCAAGCCACGGCCGCGCTGCATTCGCAAGGAGGGCCGCCTCTCGGTGGTGCTTCCCGAGGGTACAAGTCCGTGTGGAGCCTCGAACTCTCCCCATTCGCCTACTGATGGAGGTCCACACAATTCGTGGGCTCCGCACCATGAACATGGAACCCCCCCTCCCTCACCTCCGCCTCATTTCCACGAACATGGTTGCCATCATCTTCCCCCTCCGTTCCCGGAGAGCGGCCCCCACCGTGACCCTTTCTCTGAGCATGGACCCATCCCTCCCCCACCCCCTCCTTTCGAATGTGAGCCTCACTTCCATCACCGCCGTCCCGTGGCACCACCTCCGCAGGTTCTCTATCACTTCCACTTACCCCCGCCTCCCCCTCACCATCCTCTCCCTCATGAGGTGCCCCATTCTCCGCCACCACCCCCTCCTCACTTCCCGGGAGAAGGCCCGTACCGGGCGCCTCCTCCCCATCACCCTCCCTTCGAGCACTTCCCTCCCCCGCAGGGTCCACCTCCGCCTCCGCCTACGGAAGATAGTGACGCCCCCTTCCCGCACCCGCACGTCGTCTACACCCGCAACCTCACCACGCCCACCCTGCTCGCGAACTACTCCCTGAACGTGTACGTCGTGCAAGTCGCGCACACCGGCATCCTGCCCGGGCACACCCGCACGACGTACCGCACCACGACGTTCGCGCAAGGCGCGTGGGTATCCGTGGCGGACATCCCGACGCGCAACGGCGTGCTGCACATTGTCGACCGGCTCCTGAACCCACTCAGGGGTATTTCACACGGACCTCCCCAGCGCGGACCTCGCCCACTCTGCGACGAGAGGCTTCCGGTCGACGACTTTGCCGATCCCGAAGATCCCGAGGAGGAGTGGGCAGGATGGGAGGAGTGGCTCCCGCGCTGGGCGGACGAGGAGTAGGGCCGTCCTAACTCTCAGGTATCTTGGGATGGGCTGCTACTCTTGGGCACATCTCACCCATATACACGTTATGTACCAGTACTTCCTAACGTACCCAACTCTCTTGTTCGTTATCTCACTATAGCAGTCGCTTCAAAGTATAAACTATACATATCTGTATATGTAACAATCCGCCGTCAACTGTCCCCTAAATTAAAGAACACGCTTGAACCCGATACGATACGACGGCCCCAACAAACTTCGATAAATCGTATGCCGAATACAGTGACCGACCACAGCATAGTTCATGGGTTCCCTAAGCTCTCGCTCTTGCAATTGACACCATCGTCGCCACCTCCTTCACGTCCAGCAGAGGATTGATGTCGTGATTTGTTGCCCTTACCCGTCATGTAACGGTGGCCGCGACTGCGTAGATGAATATCCCACTGTGCCCCGTCCACCATAACTGGCTGATCAAGATCCGTCGTACAAATCTCGCAGGCCCTACGCTGGTTGGCCACCAGTACTGCGACCGGGCTACGGATGACCCTAGTTAAGAAAAGCACGCGCTGAAGAAAAAAGAGAGACCCACTCTGTTGCTTTGTCGCATATGGAAAGCATGAATGCCGCAGTGGCAGAAACGGTGATCGGATCGGGGAGAGACTCCTCTTCCAGAAACTCTGCGCGGAGACCATGAGTAGAAATCGATTTCAGTGGTGATAGTAACGCGTACTTGACGTGATCCGACTCGCAACGTCAAGCACATTAGCCTTCCACGCGTCTCCAAGCTCTGCACGCTTGTTCAGCATTCGACAACGGACATCATTTGTACTACCTGGGACTCACCTGTAGCATCTAGCAGGTATGTCGGCACAACAGGAGCATTGCTTTCTACTTGGCTTTCGGCATTCGCAGCATTGACGGCGGGGAGAAGTTTGTTGCGTATCCATGTCACCTGGCGCTTGGCGTACCGCCTAGTTCCCAGTTTCATCTGTTCGACGGCCTCCTTAAATGCCCCTTCGGAGGGCTCTTGTGCGCTCAAGTAATTGTGGAATTCCTTGTACCCTATATAGCTATGTGAGCATTATGCGGGGAGCCTTAAGAGATAGAGCATTACCAATGGCTTGATATATCCCGAGCGTGTAGTCCATTCGCCGTGCGACATCGGTGGACTGCCGTTCACTTGCGACCGTATCAATGGAGGCGATGGCCCTCAAAGTGCGTATTTCGTCAAGGAGGCCTTGCTACTACGCCCATTTCCATCCATGAGCAACCATCCTTCCCGAAGCTGCACGCCTGAGGGGCAGATTCGTACCTCAATCATCTGGTCAACTCGTTCATCAAGACGGGTCTTCAACACGTCAGGTTTTGCGTATAACCAGAAGCATAGCGTACGGTATCTTTTGAACAAAGACACAGTCACTATCAAAGTTGGCCCAAACGTGCTGCATCAAGAATCTACCTTGGTCTTGGGGTCATTTTGGATTGCTCTCGAATAACCTCGCTTGCAAGCCGGCCAGTGTCATGAAGTATGCGCAAATTTGTGAGCACCTTCCGCGCATCACGCCAGTGCCATCGCTGTGCTACGAGAGGATCGAGGGCTAGAAGTAGATCGTGTAGTTTGTGCGCTGAGGAAGGGTCGCCATCTGCGGTGGGTGCCTGCTCAGGAAGATTATTGAACAATTCGAGTAACTCGGGCGGGAGGGCGGCAAGCGCATTCGTGAGGCTTTCTGACTGTGGGGGACGGCTTGTCGGCGGCGTCTGGGATCCTATCCCTTGCTTGTCAAGGGAGACCATGCGTTCTGGGAAGATGAGATGTTGAATCCAATATGAAGTCCCCCCGACCACAATCGGTAAGAGATTCATGTTGTGTGTTTCCTCGATCTACATATGTCATGATCGGTCAGACATTAAAGCTTTACCGATATCACCCGTAATATGCCAATCTTACCATTTGCATAGCATCCTTAATCCACTCAGGGCCCGTCAGCTGCTCTCCCGGTTGTTTGTAGTCCATGAGGAGATGGTCCACGCCTGAACGCTCCTCAACCGGGACCTTGTTCGTGATGACGTCCATCCCGACGTACACCTGCATAGAGTCTGCATTGATGATTCTTGCGCCACGATATGGATGCTTCTCGCTGCCTCGGAGCAAGGAATTGGCTAGCTCAATACCGAGTTTTGATTTGCCCACTCCTGTTGTTCCGCAAATGGCCACGAGTGGCTTGACGGACATTGGCTTTGCTCTTATCAAATATCGACTGACACAAGACGTCTACAGAGAAAAAGGCAAAAAGTATGATATCAATACCTGGGCCTCTATGCGATGATAGGCAAGCTCACTGACGAAGGTCATGCAGTATGCAGTTCTAGCACAAGTTGCTAGTTTTGGGGAACACGGCTATGACGGGTTGCTGTCACTGAGTATGTATTGTGACAATTTAGTATATTGTCTAGCGCCTGCAGCTGCAGCTAACGTCGATCGGCTTTTGAAAGTGTTTGGCGCAGGCAGGCACAAGGATGTCAAAGCAGAATGAAAAGCAATATACGGTCCCGACGGCATGCAGGAGTTCGGAAAAGAGCTGGGCAATGCACTCGTAATTAGACATAAATTCACCACGTAAACGACGATCAACTAGTAGTGGTGTCCATGCGGTCTGGCGAAATACTGCGACTACGAGAACGGAAACGCGCTGGAGAAACCTCTCCAGGTCCATTGGCACGATCAGGGGAGATGCTGCGACTGTGTGACCGGTTCGGAGACCCAGACTCGGATTGCGAACGGCTTCGGCTACGAGAGACATACCGAGAACCAGGCGAGGATGGCGACTTGCTTCCTCTGCTGGAGCTCCGCCCTCTGCCTAGACTTCCTGACCGCGAGCGACTCCTCGCACTTCCACGACTACGCGAGCGACCGTCCCGATCGCTACTGCGACTTCTGCTACGGCCCTGTTCGCTGCCATGCTCGCTCCTGCCCTCCATGGCATCCAGTAATCGACTCTTCCTCGGGCCGATCTCCTCCAAGTCTTCAAGAACGTCACGTTTCGTGAGACGAGGCAGAATTAAGTCGCAGACACGTTCCTCAGTTAAAAGTTGGTCTACGAGTTCATCCATGTGTATGATGGAATATCCACCTGCTGGACATGAGAAACGGTTGACAACTTTGGGCGTCACAGCACTCACCCATGCCTCGATATCGTAATTTTCGATAGTCCTTGAGCAATGGTTCCAGGACTTCGTAAACGTCGGCTGGTCGGAAGGTCATGCGAACATACATGGCTGCCAAAGCTCGTAAATATCTGATGGCAAAACATCACTCTCCCAAACAACGCGTCCAGCACAGATGCCTTACTTGAACTCATCTGCCTGCAAGTATTCCAACAAAATCTCCTTCTCCGGTTGGATTTGGAGGAGCTTGAGAAGCAAGCAGAGGAACTCCGTTGGTTTTTGGTTGCCGTAGACGCCACCAATTGCTTTGAGCTCAATTGTCTTGTCAATGATAGTCTCCGCTATTGTGCAGATCAATTTCAGAGAGGCGATGATTTCATTCTCAAACCATATCACATACCAGTCAGCGCAAAACAATGTTCCTTCCAGAAGGCGGCTTCATATATGCGGTTGCGAATGACTGATTCGACTAGGTACTATGCACTCAGTTACATACCTCTTCCGCTCAAGGCGTAGGAGGAAGATGTACCTGAGGATTCTGGCCATGGATAGAGATTGCACCGCGCACAGTCGTGTTGGCCATGTTGAACGCGTTGTTTGTCGGTATTTGTCGCTGAGCGCGTCCTCTTAACCTCGCCGAAAAGGCAACTTGCCGTGCGCGAGGTACCATCGTCCCACGACGGGTTTAAAGTATCATGTGCGTTTGTAACATTTATCTATCATTGCTAATAGAATATCATGCCAATGATGTAGATAGCTTTTTCCATCCACGTCAATTCGTCACATCATGTCAATTTCACAACCAGCCGTGGTGCTTGGTGTGCCCAGTATGTACCAGATATAAGAACATATCCACTCTCATAATAAGTCGTTGGTACGGATACTCTTCCGAAGACGCCTCTGGATGGGTCGAGCAATGCGCTCAGGAGCATCGTAATCGACCGAGAAAATGCTGACTGCGGTCTCGCACTGCGCGCTGGTCGGCGTCTCACCTGTGTGATCGTCTATTAGAGGTTAAGATGAGATTAATGGATACGGGCGACGTACCAGGGTCCTCGCGTATCCCGTTAATGTTGGCGTTGATTCCGCGAGCTTCCCTATCATGCACCGCATCAGCGCCAAGTGCCAAAGGGGGACATCACCCTTACAGGTCGTTGGAGACGGGAAACCCTGTGGTCGCGTCCAGAGTGATCTGGTTTACAACTGCACCACCTGTGAGACGGGTGAAAGTGAAGGGAGGCTGCATGTATGAATGAGAAAGATGAGCGCAGGGGTAATCGTTGTTATATACGTACTGCAGTGCAGTTGCTTCCAGGACCGAACGTGGGGATGTTAACGCTGTAGGATGTGTCAGACCTTCCGAAAATTAAATCAAGATATAGGTTACTTACGTGAGTCCGACACCCAAGGGCAGCAGGCGTTCTTGAGTTACATTCACCTTATCTGACAAGGCTCTGACGAGATCGGCGACGACCTGCGTATTTTCCTCCACGTTTGCGATGCTGTCCATTGTAGTATAGAGATACGTACCTTCGCGGCCAAGTTGGCAGGGTCGCTGGCTTCGCCCGTATTTGTGGTGAAAGATCTATGTGTGCTGTTGCCGGCGGAGAAGGCAATCGCAGGAATCTGGTGAGGCAGGCCAATGGTTAGCCTGTCGTCTCCCAGATACTGATGATAGACCGCACTCCGCGTTCGACGGCAGTGTACGTCGCGCCAATGGTACCACTCAGTGTGTACAAGAATGGTCCGTTGTTCTGGCCTTCATTCGGACCGGACACAACCAGGTCGATGGGACTATTGCCGAAGTGCTTGGGAGCGATGATGTCGATTCCGAACACGACCTAGGTCAGCAGACACGATATGATGAGATGGGTGTATCCGAAAGGCAAAGGATGACCCTTACTGCGGCCGAAGGAGTACCATTGAAGTAAACTTAGAAGGCTATCAGCATATGACCGTGTTCGTTGAAAGCACCCGCTCAGAGAAACTCACAGAGATCGGTGTTCTGACTGTCCTGGTCGAAGAACGGCGCGCCGACCGGAATTGAGCCAAATTCACCACCGGGCGCAGTAATGTTGGTGGTGGGCAGGACAAATGTACCCCCTTTGCCGGACTGCTGAACGGCTGGTCTAGCGAAACATGAGCTCTGAGCTACAGACATGAGTCTCCATATCATACCCCACTAGAAGAACGTTATGACCATCCGACTTGAGCGCTGTGTAAGTAGCACTATCCCACATTTCAGGGTCAGAGCGGAAACTGGAGCGTAGAAGTACAGACATACCGGATATTCGCGGACGCCCAGCTATCGTCGTTCGTGAGCAGCACATTCAGTGCTGACGAACACGACAAGAGAGTGAACAAAGGAGCAATGCTCTTCCACATTTTTGTTGCCTTGCTGGTCGAGTGCGGTAGTCGGAGGATGGTTCGCGGCGACACCGTGAAGGCATTGCGCGGTATGGCCTCAATTTATACGTCTGGTGGTTCGGCCGAGCTCGCTATGAGGGTTCCCAGGAGATATATCTTGTGATGAGTTCGATTATAAACTTTAGCCAGGCCTAACGAATAAGCGGCACCGATAGCACACACGTTGGTGCATCGGTCGGGACGTGCACATGCGGAAGCCGATGCCCGGCGTCGAACTTGTAAATGACATGAACTGCGTGGACAGCCGTGCTGATGCGAGCACTAGACATGCTCTCAGATTGACAACCCTGGGGTGAGAATTTCCAGAAGTCAGCAGCGTGCGCTTTGACAGGATACGTAAGTGGGAAAGAGCCCACACCTTCGTGCCAGTAGTAAGCTAATATCCAGCACGTCGGGTGGGATTAGCGGGGCTGTATAAGTATGACTTCTCGGTATATAAGCCCCGTGTCAGTCGCAAGGCTATCGTAGGAAGAAAGCTCAGGGACCAAGACTCACCACAATCACTATTATGCTTGATAGCGTCATGGTGGGCCACCTTCGCAACATCCGGATCCACCATGAAGAATGTGGGTTGGCGAACCACTGGCATCATGATCCGGGGCATCAACAACCACTAATGGACCGTTCATTGTTTGACGTCTGAGCATGGCTAGTGAGCATGACACCTCACAGCATATCCGACCTCTAATACTGCATTATTTTCCGAAGCCTCTTCAGCTTTCAACCACTCAGTCGAACTGGGGCCAACGTGCGGACGCACTGCAGAGGCGTACAAACTATAAATTTTAGTATAAACATAGGCGCCGCCTGTGTGTGGACCTTAATGCACGTGCCTTTCTACCATTCGTCTAGCCATGGGGCACCTGCGAAGCGTCCTTCGTTGGTCCTTCGCCTCCCGCTTGCATCCAAGCTAAGGAATGCAGTCATCACTCACCATCCCATGCAGTTCCTCGGCGGTGACATGCCTGCATGGGTTCTAGTCGGTTGCGCCAATCAAATCGGCGCGCTATCACGCTAGGTCCACAGCTTTCCAATCACACTCGTCGAGTACAAATCGCAAATCTGACACCTATCTTGAGGAGACTGACCGTTTCACACGTTGGTATTAATATTGTGCTACCGACCTTCGGTGTTCGTTCCAGTTTGTTACCCATTGTTAGGTGAGGCATCGAAGAGGACCGAAAAGGGTTCGATGTCTCAATCAAAATGCGCCAGTCATACTCTAATTTCAGGCCTGAAGCTTCAAGTTTGGAGCCTCAAGGATACAAGTTCCGAGGCCTCATCACAGATATTGACTCCCGCGATATAGTTTGACCGTCTTTTGCTTCTAGAAGTTTTAGCACTTGGAACGCATGATTGCCGTTCGCAGCTGGTCATCCTGGAGAGGGAATTCAGGTTGCTACACAACTTTGTCTTCTATCATGTGCATGGCCAGCATCAAGTCAACGGTCATAACCACACCGATACCACTCAGTAATGTCGGCGATCCGGGTCCGAGTGCAGTGTGCGTCCTTGAGATTAGCAAGATTATGGCCACATACTGACAGCCAAGAATACTCGCCTACCGTTGCAAAGGTTAATTGAATGACGAATGAACAAGACAGAAGAACGCCTTGGAGTCTGTGGAGGCATCCAGCGTGGTGTTGCCGCCGCCGGTAGGGTATACGAATCACTCATACTTATGATAGCATCGGGGGCGTGCACCGAATAACGAGAGGCGTCAACGGCGAAGAGCAAAGGGGGCACGGAGAGAATCGGCGTAGACGGTAGAATGTAGCTACGGTAGTCAGAGGAAGAAATATAGGCGAACGGACTCTGTCGCTTGCCTCCATCATCGCCACCAACGGTATCACTGTCAGTCTCTGTAGAGTGCCCTCATCGGACAGAAAGAACGACCATTCTGTTGCGCAGCCCGCCTGCTCCTGATTCCGTCTCTCACCCCCTTGTGGCTAAACTGCTTGGGATGGCGTCCGTCGAGAGCCTACCTGCGTACTTGCACGCGGGAGTCTCAATCTCGCAGCCTCCGCATCTTGAAGGCGACTCGTCCCTTGCTACGGAAATTCTACCAGGGCCGCCACCTCTAGAATCCGTTCAGCAGGTTGGTGTACCGAGGAAAGACCACAAAAAAACCACTATTGCATATTCGTATCTGCCTGCTTCCGACCCCGGAACAACATATTCGAGCCATATCGCGAGCATCCTCCCTGCTGCCTCCACCGACATGGACGGAACCCGGCGGAAGCGAGCTCGCCTCGACAAAGGGTACGTCGTTATGTGCTATGACCTCCTACTCAAGATGCTAATCCAACGAATTCCATCATAACTCAAATTCTTGCAACTTGACCTACCGGAAACCATCCTTGTTCTATACACACGTCACCAGTAGCGAACGAAATAGGTCTCAACGCGTCTCTGCCCGCAACCTTTCTGTCGCAGGACCACTGTCAGATCCTATCACGGCGCCAGACATACCAGCCTCGTCATCGCAACTTCTCCCGGATTACGATCCTCTCTCCTTGCCTTTAGACTCCGACGACCCCATGGTTTCTCGGGCAACAACTGCACACGCCGAAGACTCTCCCCCTGAATCCGCTCCTTTTGTCGCGCCCCCAGCCAAGCGAGGGCGAGGCCGTCCTATCAAAGAGAATGGGAAAGGAAAGGAGAGGGAGAGGGATGTTATGGTCCATGTGAAGGAGGAGCCCACGCTGGCATCTCTGGGCAGCGAGACGATCCCGTCATTAGTGAGTGCCTCTTATCTTCCACAAGCCGCCTCTCTTTGATCTAGCATCCAGTCCAACGAGGACCACTGCTCTGCATGCCGCTCGTTTGGATCTTTGGTCTACTGTGATGGATGTCCACGGGCGTTCCATCTGTGGTGTTTGGACCCTCCGATGGAATCAGCAGATCTCCCAGAGGGTGAACGGTGGTTTTGCCCTGCATGTGTGCTTGAGCAGGTGTGTATCTATCGACTATCACGCGTATCGTCACAATTTAGCAAGGCTGGGTAGCGTCCACCATCGAAGTTGCCTCCTTCCCACAAGTTCATGGGACCTCTCCTTCAGGAGCTCAACTCGAAGATTCCCTCGGAGTACCAGCTCCCACAAGACATCCGAACGTTCTTCAAGGACGGTGAGTTACATCGTGTCTCATGGCTACTTCCCTTCTCAATACGCATATAGTGGGGAGCAGTATAAGGGGCACATACTTAGATACGTCTGAGGTCAAGCAAGCTCGTTTAAAGTGAGGCTCAAAGCTGATTATTACTGCAATCTTCTGACATATGTCCAGTCGCCATGGCCAGTTGGAAGATCGTGATCCCTACCGTCTCAGGGATCGCAACGGCGATCCCGTCCTTTGTTTTCAATGTGGAACTTCCGCATTACCTCCTGATCTTGCCGCTGACTCGCCCACTGTAAAGCGAGCGAGGAGAGCAACCGCTAGTGTTGAGAGCAACTACAATACCGGAAGAGCCATCATCTCATGCGACTACTGCCATCTTCACTGGCACCTTGACTGTCTCGACCCGCCTTTGGTTTTTATGCCACCCTGGAACAAGAAGTGGATGTGTCCCAATCATGCCGAACGGATACTGGTTGGGCGTCCCTTCTCAGTATTTACTGCTCCTTGCTGATTGCCTACCTAGCAAGCCAAGCGTCGCATCCCTCGAATGAATGCGACACCAATTGAGATTACCAAGCCTCGCCAGTGGAATAATGGGATCATAGAAATCATAAATACCGACGCAGTGCCCCCTCCAGCTGTCGCACCAGCTAAACTCAACGTGGATGAAGTTCTCATCAATGGACGGCGTTACCGGGTCCCGGAGCGGATCATAACCCTTGACTTTTGGAACAAGGTATCCAAGGATCGCCGTGGGTATTCTGAAGCGTGAGTTGCTCCTATGTTGTATACGCATACATCTCTCACGATATCTCGCAGCCAAGAAGCCGATGATTCCAGTAGGCTGTCTTCGCCGCTTACGTCGTTGAGTTCTCTCGATGATGAGGGCGTGCCGCCCCTGTCTATGGATTCCACACTGTATACTATGGACGACCTAAATTTCGCTCAGGTGAGCTCGGAAAGATAACCCGATGTATTTCCTATCTTATGAATACGTCGTTAGCTATTGTGTGGTCTTCGTCTGCAGAACCCGAGTAGTGAACCCCGGACAGGCAGTAGCTCCAACAGCGTTCCTCGAGAAACGCCGCATAGTAGTGATGTGCCATATCGTCCAGTTAAGCAAGAGAACGGTACCAACGTAAGCTGAGCATGTTCATTCATTTGTAAACATCTCTTAGTGTGTTTTCAGGCGAGTGGCGGCTCCGATAGCCAGGGCGCCGCAAGCGAGCTGGTGGCAGGCATCTCGGTAGCAACTTCTGCGAGACCGCGTCGCGTCGCGGCCTCACGTACTCCAACATCAGCTCGCAACAGGTCCAGGCCCATTAGAAGATCCGGCAAGTCTACGGATGAAGCGCCTATGGACCTTGACTTGCCTGAGCTTGTGATCTCCTCCGGAAAACGCCCTGATGCTCGCAGAAAGGCAGCTAGACCTTCCGGAACACTGGGCGGCTCCTCTCACCTTTCAGAACCCGCCCCAAATGGTGTCGATATGGCATTGCAAGTGGAGAAAATGCCGGAAGTGGCGGGGTCACTTTCGGCGTATGTTCCTACAAGGATTAAGAGAAGCCGTCAAACACGACGACAATCGCCGCCCGTCGCACATGCATCTCGTTCCAACGAAACATACGCCGCGGAAATCGATCGGGGTCCTCGTGATCATCACAAGCATGAGCCGCCCACCCCGAAGACACATCCGGGTGGCTCATCTCATACGGGTAGACGGAAAGCAAATGGGGTTACAAACGCCAGCGCGTCGGCATCTCGCAATCATACCAAACCAACTACTCCTCCTGCAGCGAATGGCGAGACGGCACAGGCGACCACAGGCGAACACAAGATGGAGGCTACTCCAACCTTGAAGATTCGTCTCCCGAGGTTGAGTGCGCTGAATTCTCCCGCTCTCAACTCCCAACCCCCGGTCACGGATCCGGTGTCGAAAGGTTCACCCTCCAAGACCGCTGTCGCCACATCAACTTCCTCGCGCCCTCGGCGGTCACTTCGGAGACCGCCTTCGATCCCTGCCTCTATGAACTCTGCCACCACAAGTGACGCTGGCTCCGGCTCTCGAGTCAACGAGACAGGATTGGCTACTAGTCCCATTGAATCCTTCTAGCTTCAGCCCTCGCATGTCCACGCACGACAGATCGCTTATCGTTATTCTATCGTGTTTCGCCCTCTGGGCCGTAAGGCAATGTATTACGTTTCGTCTTGTGCCGCTGAACTCCCGATGATATATACCGACTCCGAGTCGGTCTTTCCCCTACAGTGTGTCCTGTGAAATAATGCACTAAGTATGTAGACTTCGCACATACCCCGCCCCTCGCCCGGGGTCCTCAAGCGCACTACTGTCATATAATACCACTGGTGGTTTCGTACCACTTCAATCACATCTTCCACAATGACTGAACTCGCAACGACGACAAGCCATTCACGTCTGACCGCCAAACCAAAGCAACCGACAATTTTGCAGGGAGTTGACTCTGTGAAGCTGCCGGGATTCGAACTATGGATGGCCTACAATGTAAGGGCACAAGCGCTGTTTTGACGGACGACTGTGCTCACCCCTTGAGACAGATACTGAACGTGTTCGTCGTCCCGACACAGATTGACGTAGACGGTTTTATGAAAGCGTTGTGCGAGACGTTAAGCCTCTATCCCCATGCAGCCGGTCGACTTGTTAGATCCTCACAAGATGACTGGCAGGTACGTGTAAGAAGTGTCTGGAAAATACGGGTCAACTTAGCAATTTCTAAATGCGTGTGACTGGGCGTTGTGATTTCACAGATTGTGCTGTCTAACTTTGCAGTGCCCGTAGAGGTTATTCACACCGGCAATATTTGCTTCTGCTGGCATTGACAAAAATTGGGTGCTTCAGCGAGACCTGCGTGGTTTTCAACCTGTCAAGGACGATTCTGCCGATGGAGAATCCCGTCTTCTGCTGTTCAAACTCACGCTCTCAGAGGCGGAGACAGCGATTGCAGTCTCATGGCATCATACCCTAGGTGAGCACGTCTAGTCCGTCTGGAGCTACGACCTCAGACGTGAGAAATCTTTTTCGGCAGGGGATGCGTTCGTCATCGACGCTTTCATGAGATGTTTGTCTCATCAATACCAAGGAGGCAGCATTGCTGAATTTCCTGCTCCAACTTTCAGCAAGCGTGTCTTTGATCATCCTACCCCGCGTCTTATCGAACGTTACTCTCCTCTGATGCCTCATCTCACAACTACGTATCCGACGTCTGAACTCGGGCAACACTACGCCAGCATGAACACAGATACGTCTTGGGTCAACTTCAAGATTACCCATTCAACTGAAGGAAAGGGTTGTGGAGGTTGTGGGACCTGCAATCCCCATCTCTGCGCAGGATGTCTTGACGGCATACATCGTGAACGTGCTCAACCGCTACTTGGATGATCCAATCACGGTAATCACCAACGTGATTAGCGTAGGACAAGTCCCACTCACTCTGATCGTTCCTCATCTGACGGGGCTGCGATAGTACCGCAACGTTCCTGAGGTTGTTCATAGCCCACGTGTCGCTGGAAACGCTCTCAGTATAGTAAGTTCACTTGGCACCCTGAAGCTGGTGTTCATACATGGCCTTAACCGCGCTGGACAGGTTCCCACCGTTCCGATACAGAGAGAGCCTTTCTCGAATATCCCTGAGACAGCTCTCGCCGTTCGTCAATCGATTCTGCAATGCAGAGATATGACCTTCACAGAGGAATACATGGCGGTTGCAAACACCCTGATGTTGACCGCTGCCAATCGCAATCACTCTCCGTTCTACGAGGCGTTTCCCGGAAAACTGGCTGTCAACTCTCATTCTATGTGCGTATCATTCAAGCTGCTCGTATCAGGGCACAACATCGGAGCAATCGTTATTTACGGTCTGGCGTAGGATCGACAGGCGTGCTGCTCATTTCGGCTTCCCTGATTCCGTTCAGTTCTACGCCGTGGGATTGAACGACCGCTACGTTAGAGTCTTCAAGTCAAACCCAGCTCCCTGTGTGGAATCTCAGGGTGGAGAACATGCGGCCGACGAGTGTTGGGATGTTTTCTTCGCCATCTCCAGCAAGATCAGAGACGAGGTTGCAGGTGCCATCGAGTCCGAGTTACATGCTCCTGATTTCCCCTACAATATCGATGTAACATCTTCCGTCGCCGTGCACGAGTAGATATAATTGCTCATACATTTTATGACGTTTATACTCTTCACGTAACATTCGCACATACTCAAGTAGTCACTAGGAGAGCTTGGCATAAGCGCTGACGCGGGTCTAGACCCTGCAGTGTTAAGAAGCCTGTGCGCATATTGATTTCGAATTGGAAGTGGCATCTTGGTCAAGATCGCAACAGTCGGTGCAAGCTAGGCCATAGCATTCCTTCTCAAGCTCTCGTCGCGAATAAATTCAGTCACGGGTTGAAGAACTCAACCATGAACACCAAACTCAAGAACCTCGTCGAGGAATGGCTCCGCCTAGACCCCGTATGTCTGAAGCATCATGAGGCTCTTCCAAGGCAGTGGTTTGATGGTCCACTTGTACACAGAACGAGGAGACGAAGGCAGAGATACAAGCTCTTGTCAAAGCCGGCAATACTGTTGAGCTTGAAAAGCGCATGAGGTACCGCGCTGAGCTTGTTTTCCCTTACGTCCACCTAGCTCATGACTTGAATACATACCCGCAGCCCAAGGATCGAGTTCGGGACGGCAGGTAATCACATTTCAAGCATCAACACTGGCATGTTCTAAACATCTACAGGTCTTCGTGGAAGAATGGAAGCAGGCTGGGCCCGCATGAACGATCTGATCATAATTCAAGCTTCCCAGGTATAGACACAGCCATCTCGCGTTCCCCATCAGTCTACAGATCATTTTTCAGGGATTGTGCGCGTACGTGCTGGAAAACGTCAAAGACGCACGCACGCGGGGTGTCGTGGTTGGCCATGACCATCGTCACCACTCCGAAAAATGGGCGAAGTTGACTGCCGCGGTCTTCATAGACCACGGTGTACCAGTATATTTCCGTGATGCTGTTGTTCACACACCTATGTGGGTCTGAAATCGTCACACATTCGTGCGGAAATGTTGATGTTCTCAGAGTACCCTTCTTTGTCAAGACAATGAACGCCGCTTGCGGCGTTATGATCACAGGTCCGTATTTTGTAGACATAGTATTTTAGGACATATTTTATTGACACAGTCTTGACAGCGAGCCACAACCCGAAGGTACGTCGAACATACGAATAGAAATGGCGTCTGAGATATAGTCGTTGATGGTCACTTAGCAAGATAACGGGTACAAGGTGCGCATCCGAAACATTGTCTCCAACTGGGATCACTAACATACATACCGATCCGTAGGTTTATTGGGAGAACGCTGTCCAGGTAAAATTTTCCGCGCCTGTAAGACCATTCTGGACTCATCTCCCTCTCAGATAATCGGGCCCCACGACCAAGGCATCTCAGCATGTATTCTAGATCAACAGCAACCTCGCCAACTAGACATCGAGGGCTTGGGAAGCTCACCTCTGCTTCGCAAGTTTGAGGAATCGGCCTACTTCGAGTACATCAGCACTCTTTGCCTCTACAAGTACGGCTATACGGAACCGCCCTTTCGGTCGGGGTTGACATTGCCATAGGTCATTGAATTCTCAAACCTCTCTGAAGTTTGTCAACACCTCCATGCACGGCGTCAGCGATCCCGCCGTGTCGAAGGCGTTCGAGCTGTTTGGTCTACCGAAATACATTCCCGTGGTGGCCCAACAGAAGCCGGACCCGGAATTCCCTACTGTCAAGTTTCCGAACCCTGAAGAGAAGGGTACGCCCCTTATTCCCTCCACACGGCTCGCATCACCGATTGATCATATTTCAAACAGGGGCGCTGGTATGTGGGAGGGATTTTGATCTGTCCTGACAGGATCCTAAAGTCGCGTAGGATCTCGCCATCGTGACCGCTAACAAAGTCGGTGCGGACTACATCTTGGCCCAAGATCCGGACTCCGATCGCTTTACGGCAGCGGAGAAGGGGTACGCCATACTGTCACGTCTGCCACTCCCGTGTTGACCCATGCCTGCAGACCAGACGGCAAATGGACCCAGTTCACTGGCGACCAACTCGGCACGCTCTTCGCCAGCACATGCCTAGATAAGTATAGGGCGGCTGGGAAGCCCTTGTGTAAGCAATCTCGTTCGAACTTATATGTACTGTATGTAATATATACCCACAGCCAAGCTTGCCATGGTCGCATCGACCGTCAGCTCGAAGATGATCGAAGCGATCGCCCTTGCGGAAGGTTTCAAATTTACGGAATGCCTCACCGGTCAGTGACCTGACTTTCGTACACTACGTCCATCAACGTGACGAAGTTGATTTGTAGGTTTCAAGTACATCGGAAACACCGCGTTGGCCCTCGAGAAGGAGGGGTATGAGGTCCCGTTTGGATACGAAGAGGCCATAGGTTACATGTTCGGCTCCCAGCTGCACGATAAAGATGGCGTCGCGGCCTCGGTGAGAGTCCCTTCGCTCAGTGTGCTTTCACAAATGACTCATGTACTACCATTCACGCGTCAGGTCATGTTCGCGGAACTGGCGGTCACACTGCAGAAGGCTGGAAAGACGGTGGGCAGCCACTTGAAGGATCTCTATGAACGGTATGTAACACGAAGCCCCCATCGGGGCCCCAAGCCTCTACTGACACACCCTCCCCAACAGCTACGGCTACTTCCAAGTACACCACCGTATTCTCCCCATCTCTCGACGCCATCATTGACGCATATACGGCACTTAGACAAGCAACTCCTACTTCATCTGTACCGAGCCGCGCACGATCGACGCCATCTTCGCGCGCCTGCGCAACTACGACGGCCGCGCGACGTCGGGGGGCACGCCGCACTACCCCACGACGCTCGCAGGGCTCGCAGTCACGCGCGTGCGCGACCTCACCGTCGGGTACGACAGCGGGAACGCGCCGAGCTACAAGCCCGACCTTCCGCTCTCGTCCGGGCACATGCTTCAGTTCCGCGCGGAGAACACGGCGGACGGGACGCGGATCACGTTGACGACAAGGTGTGTCTGTCTGTGGGCTTCTTCAAATTCGCACCTCTGCGCGTGTGCGGTGTCAGGCTGACTCGTTCGGCCTCGATGTAGGACGAGCGGGACGGAGCCCAAGGTATGTGGATGATCTGGTGACGTCCGCTGAGGTTGCTAAGTTCGGGCCTAGATCAAGTACTATCTAGAAGGTAGTGGAAAGGACGTCCACGTTGTCGATCAGCTGCTGCGCAAAGTCGTGCAAGAGATCTCTGACGAGTGGATGGAGGCAGACAAGAATGGGCTCGGGGGGCCTTAAAGCCGGCGCGGTGTGGTGTACATACGTTGTGGATTGTGAATGAATACAAACAAGAAGTACAGACGAAAGTTTGGTGTACATGTGGTCGACAACGCTCTTCACAGCGCAGTGGCCTCCACCAACGCTCTCCGCTGGTCATCAAGAGCTTTTGCGCGTTCCCAGGTGTCGATGCTCAGTGAGGGCTCGTGCAACGAGAGCGCATACAATCTTCCCAGCCAGTTAGTATGAAGGACGTGGCATACGCGATAAACAATACGTACTTGGCGACTGACATCCTTCGAATCAGATCATCGGCTGTAAGGCTACGGTTGGCCTGCCGTTCGCGCACAAATTCCGCTTGGATGTGCTGCAGAATCTCTCAGCACTGAAAGACCTAGACACAAGTATGCGAGTTACGTACCTCTGATGTCTGTTCAGGCACCTGAACTTTACCACTCCGAGCACCCACAACAAGATCTCTGAATGCTGCCAACTTTTCCGCCGACGGCAACCTGATTTGCTCAGCAGGCTTGTACAGTGCTGCGATGTCCTCAATAGTCGTGTGCGCGCGCAGCGGGATACTCAGGTCTGTTCTGAAGAACGTGCTCTTCCGGCCTTCGCTGAGGACGATGCAGCTGATATCCGTGGGGAAGGAGAAACGGCTGAACGGGAAGACGTAGGCAATTGTTTGGGCATCCATCACGTCCTGCAGTGCATGCACATTCATTATCCCTATGTCGCTCCGAGTCGGTCACAGGCGAAAACATCTGGAATAGAAGGAAACGTACCGCGCTCCAGGAGCTGGCCTTCACGCACACCGCCCTCGGTGACTAACAACACTGTCCCTTGGGGGAGCTGCAGGACACCCGCATGCAAGTCCTCATCCTTGCTCTCTGGGACGAATTGACTCTTGTTCAGTGTGTCCAGGGAAAGCGGAAGAGTATATGTAAGAGGGAGGAGTAGGTGCAGAACCGCAGACAGTGTCGGCGCGATAGATCGCGTAGACGGAGCTGTAGACGACGACGGGAAGCGGGAAATGGTGAGAGAGGGAGGATGCAGTGGTGGATGGCGCGATTGTCTGGGCAGCCAAGTGAGCAGACATCACCAAGTGAATTAAATATCACTTACACCCTTGCGACACATGACAAAAGGGCCCATTCCGCGGCAACTTGGTCGCTGCCTAGGGCTTCATCCGCAATCCAGGAGATAAGTTCTTGTCGGATATGCGCATTATCGTCGGCGGGGGATGGCGGCTGCCGAGGACCTTCTGAACTGATGATATGAGCATCTCGTGTATGCCGCTTGACCCTAGGAAACGATCGCGCAAGATGGTGAGCCCGCGAGAAGAGCACATGAAGTGTCGGCACGTCTGGCAATGTTGCACCAGTATTCTGGTCCAGGCTACAACTAGTGATACGCGCCACGAGTAAGTCTCATAGTTGAGACGACACGGTTCTAGAGGACGAACGGTTCAGATGTCAAGATTCCGACAAATGTGATGATTTCAGTGGACTTGAAGGATTCCGATCCTTCCCTGTCATAAAGCTGAATTACGTGTGAATTTATAAGTACCGCCGAGAGTGGTCACAAGAGACTTGCTTTGACCTGGACTCCAACGTGCTTAGGATCCGAGTGAGGATATTTATAGGCTCGCGAGGACGATGCCGTCGACGAAGACGCAGAATAAGCCGCATCTTCACCCAGGTGAATATATTAGGGAGATATTTCACTCGACCATCGCGAAACTCACCCGTTGGGGCCTCATCAAGTTCCTCTGCTGACCAACAGGACTCCCCGGGAACACTGGTCGCCCACAAGACACTGCACTCGCGCAGGCTGGTGTAATCGACTTCCTGAGCGTCGGAGCCGCTCCCGCCGTCGGCCTCGCACATTCCCCAGCCGCCGCAGCCTCCGTCCGGGAACTTGGAAAGATACATTTCAGTGGAGAGGGACGTGTCTTGGACCATTGCGCGGAAGCGCACAAGGGCACGGTCCTTGTGAGACTCGGGCGGTTGGCGGACATCAAGGATGGGAATCTAGATGTATGTTGGCGCAGTGCGAGACATCTCAGGGACCGCACACGTACTTTCGCGAACGCGTTCGGAGACTCGAAGAGGTTTTGAAAGTGTGCAGCCACGAGGCGGGGGAAGCTGAGCGAGTCGTGCACGCGATGGAGCTCTTGTACGACCGCGGATGGATTCTCGAGAGCCTGGCTTTTGTAGTCGGCAGTCATGTTCAGCTCAAGCAGCGCCACGCCCGGCGAGGTCGAGGTCGAGGTCGTGGTCGAGGAAAGAGAAGCGAGCACGCGCTCCGCAATGGTAATGGAACGCGATCAGTCACACACACCCGTCGAGAGCGTCACACAGCACATGACGTCCAATATAAAGCACGTACGATATTCACAGTCCGTGACACAAAAAGACAGTAATATCGAACATAAAATAACGGGCGGGCAAAAATTACATCATCGGGGGTAATTCACCCTATTATCCTGGCAAAAGTATGAAGAAGTATTCAATCGTCCTCTTGTCTTCATTGGTCGTAAATCGGGCAAAGGTCCGACCACGCCTCTGCAACAGATCATAATCAGCCAGAGTTATCATATTCTGCCGACGATTGACACTCACGAGGGACCGGGTTGGCGGACTGGGTGTCAGGAATGTCCTCGGCCATGACCACGGCAAAGCCTGCCTCCAGATGGAAGTCGATGTGGCAGTGGAGGAACCACGGCCCAGGGTTGTCGGTCTACAGAGGCGTCAGCACGCCTTGTAGCACACGTTCATACTACGGAGTTGCACCCACCCTGAAACGGATAGTAACGTTGTCATTGGCGTCCGCGGTACCGGTGCTAACAACATCACGCCAGATCGGGTTGTCGTAGTTGTACTCTGTGCTGCCCGCGTCGTAGAGGCTAGCATGAGGATCCTTGGGGTCATATACAACCAACGGCCCACGAAGACCATCGCAGTACTGAGTCGACAGGTGGGCATGATACCAGAGCGTTCCTACGCGCACATCAGCAACCTTGCTCAGGAGCAAGGCATATGCCATTTACCAGCTTGGTCAGGGTCAGTCTCTCTCTACGTGTCGATGCCTGGAAACTCACGTCAAACACGCTACTTACAGATGCACAACCTCCGAGACGTAAGCCCGTTGAGTTCATGTGGCTTTAGCACTTACGCATGACCTTCTTAGCTGTCATTCGACGCGGCCTTCATCCCCTCCGGATGTGATCAACCCGGTCTCCCTGCAATTACATTCGGGGTGTGTATAGCCCTCCCATCCCGTTGCCAGATCGCTGACGGGGCCCTCTCACAGACCGGCGTTCTCACGGGCACACTCAACGCGTTTGCGCATGCTCACAATGTCACCATGCCTGGGGGCGCGGACAGCTCTGTCGCCCTATGCGGAGGCTATCTCCTGGTTAGTATACTGATCGTCTTCCGAAACATCTTTGTGATCACTGTTGATATATGCGCATGGCAGGGAGGCGGGCATAGGCACGTATTAACGGCGAGCCATCATGATCCTTCAAGTCTTACGATCCCTCAGCGCATTCTCCAACGCGTTCGGACTCGCAGTCGACAGAGTGGTGAGCTCGAACACCACACTCTTCAATCTCCGCTCACGACTTCGTCAGCTGCAATTCAAAGTCGTCACGCCCGACGGCGTACATCGCACTGTGAACGCATGCTCGCATCCGGACCTGTTTTCTTTGCCTTGCGCGGGGGCCGGTCCGGGTTCTGCGCGGTCCTGAATGTGACGATGAAGGTGCTCCCAAAGTTAGAGACCTCCGCGAAGAGACACATCAACGTCGACGCGGCCTTCAGCGAGATCGTCCGCGAGATCAGGCGATACAACAAGGTGCATGCACTCTCCGGCCCCCTGCTCCCGCTGGTCTCGCTCACATCTCATGTCACTGTAATATGCAGAACCAGCAAACAGGTCGCCCGGGTATGCACGCGGACTCTTCCGGGATGTATCACCGCGGTGCAGATGCAGGCCTCCCAGACGACGAGGCGGCGGGGTGCTACGGGGGTTGCGTGGTGCTGTAACGATGACAGCAACACCAACGCGCTATCGACATTGGTGTGCTCGGGCATGCCAGGATATGGGGAGAATATCGGATCATGGCCAGTCCTGCACATCGGGTAGACACACAGCACTGCAAATATATATGTGTACGAGTGCTACGTCAGGCAGTAACGGAGCGACTTCATTTATGATGGAAACTGACAGACAGCAAGCGGTGAATGAGAGTGGGGCGGGCGCGGAACGTTCGCGTCGAACGCGTGATAACAACGGAGAGCGAGGCCAAGAGCAGAGGAGAGGAGAGCATATACGAGCGGGCGATAGAGAGAAAGTAAAAGTACATCCAAACAAATGAGGGCACGTCAAAGGCGAGAGTAGACAAAACGGACGCGTAAGATGAGATGAGTCTGACGGGTAGGGATCATTTGACGAAGAGCAGCGGGACGAGATGGGAGATACCGGTACGGATATGTCAACAGTCACGATCCATCCGCGATCAGTTGGAAGAGACTCACGCTATCGGGGCTCCCGTCTGCGCGAGTGTGGGTAGTTCACCGCATACGCTGCTTGCCCTTCGATGGGAGCTGGCCCTGCTGCTCCTCCGGGGAGCCAGGGGCAACCTCCTCGAGAGAAGGAAAGGGGATCGGCGGGACAGCCGGGACAGCCGGGACGTCCCCGGCTGCCAACTCGTGGTGGACTCCGCGGATAAGGTCGATGCCCTCGACGAGTCGCTGCTTCAGACTCTTCTTGCGCATACGTTCGATGGGATGAGAGGAAGCGGGAGAGGGCTGCTGGGGGGAGGCGGGGGATGATGGCATGTCCCCGTCGAACAGACGAGACTGGAGTAGCATCGAACGGAGTGCAGCTATGTTGTCATTGAGCATGTCAAATCTCGCTTCGAACTTCGCGTCCATGGTAGCGAACTTGGCGTCGAACTTCGCGTTCATGGTAGCGAACTTGGCGTCGAACTTCGCGTCCATGGTAGCGAACTTCGCATCCACGCCGCTGCTATGGGCAGCCAGTTTCGCCTCCAGGACGTTGGCAGTGCTGGTAATGCGGTCATCGAGGTAATCCATTCTCGCGTCCATGTTGTTGGAGAGGTCGGTGATGCGATGATCGAGGACATCCACCTTGGCGTGGATGATTTCGGCGGTGCTGGTAATGCGGTCATTGAGGGAATCGACCTTCGCGTCCACGTTCTTGGCGAGGTCAGTTATGCGCCCATCCATACCGTTCACGTCCGCTGCGATCTGAGTGACGTTTGTGTTGATCTTCGCCACTTCGGTCTGCAGCCCGCCGACGGTAGCCTGCAGCCCGCCAACAGTAGTCTGCAGCCCGTCGACGGATGCTGTGAGCTGACCGACGCTCCCCTTCAGTTCGTCGACGGTGTTCTCCAAGGCCCCGACTCTGTGATCCAAGCTCCCGACCTTGTCCTCCAAGCCCACCACGGAGTGCGCGAGCGAGTCGATACGGTCACCCTGCCGCTCAGCAGTAGACGCCAAGGCGTACACATGGTTATTGATCTGCTCAGCGGTGAGGGGATCGCGATGAATGGGCCCCCCGAACGTGTCCGTGCTGAGCCTGAGCACATCCCGAGGAACAACTGACGAGACACGTAAGCACAGAGAAACCGGATATGGAGGGGACGCATGCACGCACCGGATTGAGCCATTTTGTTTCGAGTAGCGGGGGTCGAAAAGGCGAACTGGACGTAGATGGAGTGCGAGGGGGAGTTGAATGAGAGCGCAGGGAGATTCTGGAGGATTATATGGGTGCGCGTCCTCCGCCGCCGGTCGAGCTTATCAATTGCGTCTTCGGACTTCGTCTGAGCGGGCGCCATGTTTGACGGACAATAGAAATGCTTCGATGAGACCTGTGGACGAAACGGGCGAGAAGAATGACTCGAGGCGGAAAATTAGTGAACACGCGGTAGACGCAAGGAGGTGAGTAGCGCAAGCTGATCACAGCCTCTGGCGTTTGTGCGCTGTTTGGCCCTCTTTGTTGCGTCCCGTTCCCAGGCCAGCGCGCGCGCTCCGTCCTTCTGCGCGCAATCGAAGCCCTCCACGCCCTCACCCTCACACGGGGTAGGATTCGGCGGGGTTGGATGCGTCGTCATGTGTGCTGATTGTGGCACGCTATTATGGCAGAGGGAAGAAGGGAGTCAACGGTAGCGTGGGCCGCGCAGGACGATCCCAGACTTCGTGCTTCGTGAGGCACCCTCAGTAGAATCTGAATTCGCCCTATTGTCGACTTCAGCCTATTGTCAGACGGGGCCGCCTCTGTATACTTCGTGAACGTGAACTCAGAGCGACGAGACAATTGAGCCAGGGGTCCATCTCGCCCGACCGCCGAGGATTCTCGTGGGCTCCATATGGCATTCTACGTGCAAGGAGCCGGATCATTTATCGCTGGCAGCACGTCTTACGACAGAGGTCAACGCTGACACCTCTTGACAACGGCCCGAAGTTTGGCACGAACTAGGGTCATTTTGACTAGTGCCTCCGAGCCTGGGTTATCGAACCTCAATTTACAAAATGTTTTGCCAGGTGACGTTCGTACGTCGTCCGTTCCATTGGAACTGTCGAAGCCCACACAATTCCCCGAGCACCGCCGGAGCTTCGCCACGCTCGATCCCTGGCGGTCACAATGCGCGTCGAGAACGCGGATGCAGTTTGTGCAAATGATCTCCGCCCGAGTCATCTTACTTGGCGCAGACGATGATGTTATCAATTGAACATGAGGCCTGGGTCTGATATCTGAAGCCTGAGCCTGGAGCGGCCTGCATGTACGAACGACGAGCGCAGCAGCACGCGCTGTGGACGCACCACCAGGATGATCTACGACACCTTCCTTATGCGGACGCAATGATGGGGGATGGGGCCCCCGGGCCATCTGCTGCTGCTCCAACTTCGCACCTGCCACCCCGGGTCTGTACACTGCGTCTCCTGACCACCGACGAAGTATGACACTATTATGACCGACAGGAGCGACCCCGACCGAGGGCAGTCCTGGTCCGCCGAGCACAGGATGACGCTCATCCAAGCCCAGCCAACCCCGCACCGAGAAACGGCTGAACGGGAAGACGTAGGTGATTGTCCGAGCATCCATCACGTCCTGCAGTGCATGCACATTCATTACACCTATGTCGCTCCGAGTCGGTCACGGGCGAAAACGTCTGGGAAAGAAGGAAACGTACCACACTCCAGGAGCTGGCCTTCACGCACACCGCCTTCGGTGACTAACAACACTGTCCCTTGGGGGAGCTGCAGGACACCCGCATGCAAGTCCTCATCCTTGCTCTCTGGGACGAATTGGCTCTTGTTCAGTGTGTCCAGGGAAAGCGGAAGAGTATATGTAAGAGGGAGGAGCAGGTGCAGAAACGCAGACAGCGTCGGCGCGATAGATCGCGTAGACGGAGCTGTAGACGACGAGGGGAAGCGGGAAATGGTGAGCGAGGGAGGATGTAGTGGTGGATGGCGCGATTGTCTGGGCAGCCATGTGAGCAGACCTGACTGAATGAATCAAATATCACTTACACCCTTGCGACACACGACAAAAGGGCCCATTCCGCGGCAACTCGGTCACCGCCTAGGGCTTCATCCGCAATCCAGGAGATAAGTTCTTGTCGGACATGCACATTGTCGTCGGCGGGGGACGGCAGCAGCCGAGGACCTTCTGAACTGATGATATGAGCATCTCGTGTATGCCGCTTGACCCTAGGAAACGACCGCGCAAGATGGTGGGCCCGAGAGAAGAGCACATGAAGTGTCGGCGCGTCTGGCAATGTTGCACCAGTATTCTGATCCAGGCTACATCTAGTGATACGCGGCACGGGTGAGTCTCATAGTTGAGACGACACGGTTCTGGAGGACGAACGGTTCAGATGTCAAGATTCCGACAAATGTGACGATTTCAGTGGACTTGAAGGATTTTGATCCTTCCCTGTTAGTGTTGCTGCAAGCTGCCAGCTGGAGCAAGCCGGCTTTTGGCTTGGCTTGAGCGAGCTTGAGCTCATCAGAGCTTGTCCGGGCAGGCTTGCAGAGCTTGTAATATATTTCCACGCTTCCCATTCGCTGAGCAGCGCTATTGCCTTTTACGGGTCCTCGATGTTCGACTCGATCTTCTGCCGCAGCTACACGGAGCGTCGCACAAAGATGGCGCCGGATCTCCTTTCCGAGCTGCAGATCCTAAAGCATGCGTACAGGCAAGACCGGCGCTCGTTCACAACACAGGTTGTTGCCAACAAGCGCGACTACTCCCTCGAGGGGAGTGTAACTGAAGCCGCCGCGTAAGAGAGCTTCTGACAGCGGGAAAATTCGCGGAGTTGGATAAATTGCTATCTGATACTTAGGGCACTATCTGTACTGGTACGAAATACTATGGCGTGCCCTATTGATGTCTACACTACCTTCCGCTCGACGTTGAGCGATCCCCGAGCTCGTCGGATACGATAGGACCCAGGCCAGTACACCAAGAGCTCACATCTGGCGAAGACCCGTTTTGGGCCCTTTCCGGGGGTCCCAAATTAGCTAAATTTCGGGGTTTTTCACGCAAGTTGCGCCCGGCTTCGCCGGATTCGGGGAATTTTGTCATGTAACATCCAATTTTATGTATACACTATGGTTTTGTGCTCGCAGAGCTCGATCGGGGAAACGCAAAGATTTAACAACTCAGACTGTATGTCTATTCGGTGACTATGCTGATACAAGAAGTTTTAGTTACCCGATTAGTTCTATTACAGTCCGAGGTACTAGGTCTGGACATGCACTACAGTAAAAGTCTAATAGTGGTCAGTACTCAGGAGAGTTAGTAGCATAACCAATCTAGACGCTGAGGCGTCCAGTAGACATGCTTCAAGACCTCCGGCAGTCCAGGTCGCCTCCACTGGCATCCAGCTCCCCATGATGGCGACACAATTCTGATTTTCGGGGGTCAATGAGATGAGACTTGCCCCAATGAGCAACCAGTTTGGGGTTTCTCAGGACGTTACTTTGGCCTCTACGACCCCCAAATTCGGGGGAATTGACCTAAATTTCCTCCAAGTTCCGGGCCCTTCGGGCCCATTTTCAGGGATTCCGGCATATGGGTGTTTGGTGTATTGGCCTGGGTCCTGATACGATGGGCGCCTTGTACCATTTTTGGTAATTGGTGAGCGCCTAGCTTGCAAGCTGGCTGGCTGGGCGGGCTGGCTCGAGCTCATCAAACAAGCTCACATCAGCTCCCTGGCTCAACTCAGCTTAACTCAGCTTGCGGCAACACTAGATTCCCTGTCATAAAGCTGAATTACGTGTGAATTTATAAGTACCGCCGAGAGTGGTCACAAGAGACTTGCTTTGACCTGGACTCCAACGTGCTTAGGATCCGAGTGAGGATATTTGTAGGCTCGCGAGGAGGATGCCGTCGACGAAGACGCAGAATAGGCCGCATCTTCACCCAGGTGAATATATCAGGGAGATACTTTACTCGACCATCGCGAGACTCACCCGTTGGGGCCCCATCAAGTTCCTCTGCCGACCAACAGGACTCCCCGGGAACACTGGTCGCCCACAAGACACTGCACTCGCGCAGGCTGGTGTAATCGACTGCCTGAGCGTTGGAGCCGCTCCCGCCGTCGGCCTCGCACATTCCCCAGCCGCCGCAGCCTCCGTCCGGGAACTTGGAAAGATACATTTCAGTGGAGAGGGACGTGTCTTGGACCATTGCGCGGAAGCGCACAAGGGCACGGTCCTTGTGAGACTCGGGCGGTTGGCGGACATCAAGGATGGGAATCTAGATGTATGTTGGCGCAGTGCGAGACATCTCAGGGGCCGCACACGTACTTTCGTGAACGCGTTCGGAGACTCGAAGAGGTTTTGAAAGTGTGCAGCCACGAGGCGGGGGAAGCTGAGCGAGTCGTGCACGCGATGGAGCTCTTGTACGACCGCGGATGGATTCTCGAGAGCCTGGCTTTTGTAGTCGGCAGTCATGTTCAGCTCAAGCAGCGACACGCGCGGCGAGGTCGTGGTCGTGGTCGAGGAAAGAGAAGCGAGCACGCGCTCCGAAATGGTAATGGAACGCGATCAGTCACGCACACCCGTCCAGAGCGTCACACAGCACATGGCGTCCAATATAAAGCACGTACGATATTCACAGTCCGTGACACAAAATGACAGTAGTATCGAACATAAAATATCGGGCGGGCAACAATAATATCATCGGGGGTAATTCACCCTATTATCCTGGCAAAAGTATGAAGAAGTGTTCGATCGTCCTCCTGTCTTCACTGGTCGTCGGCGTCGAGCGCGTCGTAAATCGGGCAAAGGTCCGACCACGCCTCTGCAACAGATCATAATCAGCCATGGTTGTTATACCCTGCCGACGATTGACACTCACGAGGGACCGGGTTTGCGGACTGGGTGTCGGGAATGTCCTCGGCCATGACCACGGCAAAGCCTGCCTCCAGATGGAAGTCGATGTGGCAGTGGAGGAACCACGGCCCTGGGTTGTCGGTCTACAGAGGCGTCAGCACGCCTTGTAACACACGTTCATACTACGGAGTTGCACCCACCCTGAAACGGATAGTAACATTGTCCCTGGCGTCCGCGGTACCAGTGCTAACGACATCACGCCAGATCGGGTTGTCGTAGTTGTACTCTGTGCTGCCCGCGCTACGAACGACAGCGAAGGTGTGCTGGAGCGGAATGAGCAACCAGGACACACGCCCGTAACACACTGCGTCCACTCACACCGTGCAGGTGGAAGGGATGGGGAGCACCCGGTGCACCCGCAGATGCCGGGAACGTGAGCTCGATCGTCGCGTTCGACGGCAGGGAGTAGATACTGCCGTATGGAAGAAGGTCGCTCGCGTCTTGCGCGCCGCTCATGATCTGAAGCAACACGGGCGCAGAAGGAGGCTGGAAAGTCGCGCCGTTGATGAAAAAGTTGGTGCCATTCTGTGGAGATCGCTCAATGAGCCGGTGTTTTTCGGACCACGGGCGTTACGTACGAAGGCGAAGGCGAAGTTGATGGCCTTGTCAACGCCACCCGAGACAGGAGAGCCAGGCTGAGGGGTGGTTGTGAGCACATTGCTGGGCTGAGATTGTTTTCTGCACTTACCACCGGCATCGCCTGCAGGGGGTAGAGGTCGGTCTCCTTCAGCGGTTTCGTAGACTCGCCTTGCGTGCTGGTCGGCTCCTCAGGAGAAGCCCCATCATAGCGGAGGATCGCGGAGTTGAGGCCACCAGAGAAGCCCGTCGTGCCAGACAGTGGGTCTGCACGGATCCAGTAGTTGTCGATAGCCTGGTTCGCCTCAAGGACGAAAGAGTAGCGCTGGCCGGCGAAGATCTGCAGCGAGTCCACCTCGAGTGGTTGCGTGTTGACGGCGTCAGCCTCGATGACGGTCAAGTTGTGGTTGTCGATACTGAACGTGAAGGCGGGGTCACAAGATAGTGATGCAAGACGGAAACGATACCTGTATGATATCATAGTAGCCGTAAGTATCTGGCTAGAGCATACCAAAATGAAGCAAACCCACCGCTTGCCGGACGTGACCTTGATGACAGCCAATTCAGCAGTTGGGGTGTCGACCGAGCGACCACGGCCGTTTATAAGCGTAGCATCGGCGCGACGACTACATAAGAATCAAGATGCATTAGACATGGTGCAGGATCGTAACAATAATTCCTTACGGAAACGTAGGCCCGAGTTTGGCAGCAACGTGGTACCAGTCGGCGAGGGTGATGACAGTGTCATCTAAAATGGCAGCGAGCTTTCAAGTTAAGTTGCTGCTTCATTGAAGAATGCATTGCACTGACCGTTGTCCAGGTCGTAGAGGCTAGCATGAGGATCATTGGGGTCATATACAACCAACGGCCCACGAAGACCATCGCAGTACTGAGTCGACAGGTGGGCATGATACCAGAGCGTCCCTATGCGCACATCAGCAACCTTGCCCAGGAGCATTGCATACGCTATTTACCAGCTTGGTCAGGGACCTGGAAGTCATAAAGGAAGGAGTGACCGGAGGCAATCGGGCACTGGTTCACGAACGCAGGGCCATCCGCCCAATTTGTCCCCTTCTGGAAGATCCCATGCCAGTGCTATGATGTGACCACGGACATTATCGTCAGTGCAGCCCACCCCCCTCACCGAAGTAGAGCGCTCACGATACTGGTGGACTTGAGCATAGTGTGGTTCGAGAGCTGGTTGACCACGTTGATCTGGAAGCGGTCGCCCTTCTGGCCGGTAATGAGAGGTCCGGGAGTCCCGCCATTGGCAACCACAGCTGCACGCTGGAACCCGTCTGGGGAGACGTTTGCGTTGGAGATGATGAGGTCAGTCACGGGACCGATCGCGGCCAACGTGTTCAAGGCGAGCGAGACGGTCACAGCCAAAGAAACGAAGGAAGGAAGACGAAGGCCTGCCATCATGCAACGCACTTCGTTCTAACCCTTGAAGAAACCCTAGAGAAAGCAAGAGAATGAAGTCGGAGACTTGGAACGAGCAGAAGACCAAGTGCGACGCGCGAAGGACGAGCTGCCGCGGATCCGACTAAAGTGTTCTGAGGTGGTGAAGTTTCACGTTCCCCGCTACCACGCTCTTATATAGCGTGTATCGAAACTCGTGCCAAGCTATGCGCCCGCTCCCGATTCATGTCAACGTGTTATGCCGATGGATTCAGTCATGTCCGGGATGCAGCTGCAAGCGTACGAGCCGAGCTGTGGTCTCGGTTGTTGTGTATCGCTCCGGCGGCTTGCAAGTGTCGGCACGGAGCGTTGTGCACAACACAGATCCTAGCAGACCATTGCGAGGCTCGCGCGAGTTGACCTTGAGGCGATAGAGACAACGTGCGCGAAAATGCCTCGTCCGCAGACCATGCGATGGACAAGGGCACTGCGCGTTGGGTCTCGACTGTGGAGTTCTTCGCCGCTTGTGCCCGCGGCGGTGATGGGCCGCGTTAGTCGCTCGTTTGCGATCGACAGTGCGAGCCGGTGTCTGAGAGCGTTGGGGCGCAGGCAATTGAATCACTTCTCGGGGATCTATGAGGACATTAAGCGTGATTTGCACAGCTTTCGAGGAGGTAGATTGAGGCAGGCAGGGTAGCGGTAGGGTTGACGTCGTCGTGATACGAGAGCTTGAAACTGGAGCTTGTGGGACAACCCCGACCCTCCCCGCCCGAGAACAGTAAGGACAAACTGAACCGGGTCTCTTCTATGATGCGTCCAGCATGAAGTATGGTGATGCCGGGGATGGTCGGGGGACGTTTCTGGTCCCCGGTTTCCTCGTAACTCAGGATGCTAGAGCCTTTCCACATACATGACACTACGATGGCGAACAAATTAACGAGTATGTATGACCTCTAGTGCGTAATTTGTCAAAACTGCAACTCTCAAAAGGACGCAATGGGAAACCATACATTCACACATTATTCGGAAATTCTTGCGCAAATCCAGGATTAAACAAGAAGCCGTCCTCACTGCCGCCTACGTACATGTGTACAGCGAGTCCGAGTGGTAAGTCGCGAGGCGATTATTTCTATGCGGTGGACGAACTTTGTTCTACGTTATAGGGAGTGATTGGACGGAAGTTGTGGGCATGGGTGTTGTTGCTGGCCGCGCAAAGGTTATGGCCCCGAGGTACTTGCGGGGTCGCAAGCGAGCCAGGCTTGCCCACAGGAGAACATATCGCGATCGGGGAAGACTTCTAAGATCTCGCACACGATGCCTTCTGTCTCTAATTTGTAAGTTCTCCGAAGTTCGCGCTTGCCATCGACGGTCTGGGCCCCAACAGACAGAAGGGTAAAGTCTGGGTAACGCCGAAGATGCCTGAATATCTGGCCCAGCGCGAAGCGTTCGTCAAGCAGAAGCCGTTCGCACTCCGGCGATGTGACCGTGACTGAAGACGTCGCGACACACAGGACGCGCACGCCGCATCTGAGGTGCACTTGGCGTGCCTGCTTGATGGGATTTTGTGGTGATGCGCCCGTGCCTCTTGAGCCCGTTTTCGAGTATATGCATTCGATGTTGATGGTTCTGCCAAAGAATGCACTGGTTGCAGATGCGAGGAAGGTGGTAAGTCATTGAAGAGATTCAACCATACGGGATACGGCTTGTATACCTCAATAGGCGCTGCAAGTCCCCCTGAGCAACTAGCATGATCCTTTCTAGCCCCGTGACATCTTCAGGACAGTCGATCTGTTATGATATTGAGAGCAATCAGTTCGCTTCCTTGACACGCACCGCGCACCAGACACACACTTCTATGCTAGTAGACGCGCCTGTGTACGTGTCCCGTGCCAGCGCGTTTGGTACGGGGGATGATGACATCTTGCAAGACCGTCCGAGTCGTACAGTGCGTAGTACGTTTCCTTCGCCAGAGTGGGCTTGAGATGTCGTGGATATTTGCGAGAGCATGGGACCTACCTACGTTACCTCCAAGATACACGTCTTGATACAACGTCGAGTGCTGGCGAAAAGGAAAACGTTGGTTTGACTTTCACTTGTGCCGGCGGAAAGGAAAATGACGGCTTGATAGGTCTGCGACTCTGCGGCTGAGACCTGGTGATTGCCAATACTTGGAGATCTGGCCCAGAGGTTACAGATGTGTGCACGGAAGTCCAGGATGGGACGACATCAGGCCGAGTTCAGCCCTCGCGCTGCGCGCTAAACAGCCGACCCGTACTCTTACGAAGTCTTACGGTCGGCCACAGGCCCTCTAGCATAGCGCCGCACATGAGTAGAGCATAGAAAGGCAGAAAACATATCAAGACCGGCGAGATGCACACGCAGGTCGGAGGCGTTGAGACCGGGCGGGAGAGAGCAGTTGCCGCCGTTGGTGGGATTGAAGCGGAGCTTGAAGTGTAGTACGCGTGCCCACAGGCGGTCTGCTTCTGTAAGGACTCTCTGCTCGCTGTTCAAGGCGACCGCGGTCTGTCTTGTCCCTCTCGTCGTCTACTCCCCCTCCCAAACCTTTCAAAACGGCTTCTGGCAGCGGCCCCGCCAATCGACGGATGACGGAGGCCTCAGCCAGGGCGCGCACGCCAGCCATGGACGGCACCGCCAGTCCCAACATACATACCATCGTCAAAGCCCAGATCGTCTTTCTGCTCTCCACGCTCACGGAGGACAATTTCGAGAGGAATCAGGTCGAAATCCGGTCGGTGAGTACATGCTCGTTTCGTGTTTCTTTATGCGGCTCACTTATGTTTCACCATGTTCAATTTGTGCGCGTATACAGCTGTCGGAGCAGCATGGCATTGACACGTACCTCCACTTCATCCGCCGCCTCATTGTCCACTCTCACGGCAGACTCACCTCTACCGCCTCTCCCGCTGCGTTCGACCAATCCGCCGCCCTTACTTTCCGCTTGCTGGTTCAAGAAACCCAACGACTTGCACGCGACCCCTTCCTTGCCGACAGGTTTCGAGATGGTATCGATCGCGGGGAAGGGGATGTCTTCCGCAACTTCGACTTCATCAAGTTCGCCGATCGCATTGGACTGAGGCCGCTGGAGAGACTCATATTGGCGTCGTCTATTCTCGCGGCTCCCACGCGCAAAGAACTTGCAGCACAGGCAGCCTCAACGATTCGCGTCGACTTTGAGAATGCGGTCTTGGCGTTGTGCCAGCATCCTTCTTTCGACCATGCCGATCTGAGCCCAAACCAGGTCGCCAAGCTGTTGTCCAACCTGCTCGCAGAGGCACCCTTGGATGCTCCCGTTCTGGATGCAACACAGCGAAAGGCGTTGATTATGGCTGCCCAGACCAAGTACGGTTTGGAGATCGTGTCACCAATCCTGCAACGTATCTTGCCCAATTTGAGGTAAGGACACAACAGTTGCACCCAAAGCGCCTATTGCTCATACGAGTCTCCGTTCTACAGCTTGCCCCCTGGAAGTTCCCTTGTGCAGGCACTCCTGCAACTGGGTCCCGAAATAACTGGGGATTCCGATGTTGTGCGCGCGCTTTTCGTGCGCTTCGGTCTCACGGAAAGTAATCCCCCAACGGACGCTCAGCTCGTCGAGGTGATTACTGCGCTGGCGAGGCTAGCCTCGGAGGGGACACAACTGCCTGACGTCGGTTCTGTTGTACGGGCGCTGAGTAGCCTGGTGCGTATATGTATTCCACTTATCATCTCGTTCAACGAAAATTGACGTGAGATTTTCGGCCAGAATGGCGAACTCAACTGGCCTGCGGCCATCGAAGCGTTTGATATGCCTGACCGACAAGGCGTGGACATGCCCACTTTGAAGCTCTTGATAGCGATCCTCATGAATGCGCCACGAGATGACAGGCAGCATGCGGTGACAGGATTCTGGCACCTATGGTCAAACACACTCTACCAGCTCCGCCTTCTTGATGCGCTTGTCTCGCTTCCTGCGGATACATTCAACTTCGTGAATCTACCTGGGCGGAAGATAGTCACAGTCGACGATGTTGCCGCAGCCAGCCCCACCATCAAATCGCTTGCCGCCAATGTACAGGGACACACGTGGAACTCGCTGGATCTTTTCGAAGTACTTGTACAAGCAGCAGATCTGGAGAACCTAGACGTCGAAAACATGGTACGTGAGATGCTCGACAAGGCCGTCAAGATCAGCGCAGAGCTAGTTCATATGGGATTGCTACAAGTCCCGGTAAGTACCTTTGCAATATCTGTTGAGCAAGTCTTGACTGTTATACAGCAACCCACTTGGAACGAGATCCGTTTGGAATATACGCAGCGCTTACTCGCCATGTTCCTCGCTGGCCACCCCAACCATCAGCTAGTGTTCATGAGAATCTGGCAGATAGAGCCCGCATACTTGACCAACGCATTCCGTGACTTCTATGAGGAGAGCCCGCTGAACATCACGAGGATCCTAGATGTCGCTCAGGATCTTAAGGTACGGATTTCGTTGTCATTCCGCCACTCAACATAATTGATTGCCTTTCTGCAGATACTCGACTCCTTGCTAGAAGTCCGACCTTTCACGTTTGCGCTCGATGTGGCCGCTTTAGCGTCCCGCCGCGAGTATCTCAACCTGGACAAATGGTTGGCAGACAACGTGTCGACTCATGGCGCGGACTTTTTGCATGCTGTCATTGCATTCTTGGATCTGAAAATGGATAGCGAGAAAGCACAAAGAGTCTCCGATCCACCTGTCGACTCAAGTACTATGCAGCTTTCCCCTCAAACGATCACAATCTTCTTGCGTGTTCTACGAAACAGGTACGTTGCCGCACTATCTGATATAGCGCATGTATTGACCGGTGCGCTGCCTAGCTCTACTATCATGCATGAGAGCGACATCGACTACTGTCTCGAAGTCAGGAATGCATGTCTACAGATCCACCCTCGTCTGATGAACCTCACTCCCGGTTCCGACACGGAGCCCGGATTCGCCGTAGTCAGTTATTCTGCCGAGATCGAGACGGAAGTCGACGGCATCTACAAGCAGATGTACGACGAGCAGATTACTATCGACGACGTCATCAAGCTGCTTCAGCGCAACAAGACCTCCAGCAACCCTCGCGACCACGAGATCTTTTCCTGCATGCTCCACTTCTTGTTCGACGAGTATAAGTTCTTCCAGAACTGTTACCCCCCTCGCGAGCTCGCTATGACCGGATACCTCTTCGGCTCGCTGATTCAGTATCAACTCATCGACTTCATCCCCCTCGGCATCGCCATTCGCTATGTACTTGACGCCCTTGGTTGCCCTCCTGAAACGAACTTGTTCAAGTTCGGTCTGCAGGCGCTCTCGCGCTTCGAGTCTCGTCTGGCTGAGTGGCAGCCATTGTGCCAAGCACTCCTCAAGATCCCTCACCTCTTGGAGGCTCGTCCGGACCTTGCGGTGGTCATACAGCGCGCATTGGTGAACAGTGATGGCTCCAGTAGTTCTGCTGACCTCCGCACTCTGCAATCGGTGTCCATGCCTGAACCACCCCCCGTATTCATGTCAATTCAGGCCGACAGATTGGAGGGCGAGCCCGAGACACCACCCGAGGAGGTCTCAGACAAGATTTTGTTCATCGTGAACAATCTGGCGCCGTCTAACTTCGACTCGAAGCTCTCGGAGATGAGGGGGTACTTCCAGGAAGACCATTGCAGATGGTTCGCAAACTATCTTGTCGACCAGCGTGTCAGCACCGAGCCCAACAACCACCAGCTATACTTGCGGTTCCTCGATGCGTTGAACGTCCAGCCTCTATCCCGCTTCATACTGTACGAGACTCTTGTCAAGTCTGCAGCCCTCCTGAACTCGGAGAGGACTATGCAACTCGGTTCGGAGCGCGCGATTCTCAAGAATGTCGCCTCTTGGCTTGGAAGTATTACATTGGCGCGGGACAAACCAATCAAGCACAAGTACTTGTCGTTCAAGGACATCCTCATTGAGGGTTACGACAACGGAAGGCTGATCGTCGCAATTCCCTTCGTGTGCAAGACCTTGGAGCCCGCTGCGCGATCCAAGGTGTTCAGACCACCCAATCCCTGGCTCATGGCAGTTATCAGCCTCCTCACAGAACTGTACCATTTCGCCGAGCTGAAGCTCAACCTGAAGTTCGAGATCGAGATGCTTTGCAAAGCGCTCGACGTTGACTTGGACATCATGCAAGCTACCACCATCCTCCGCAATCGCCCACTCACCGACTCCCTATCTGGCCCTCCTCTCCCCGACTACGTCGGCGACATTGACGCCCTGCCTATGGGTGGGTACGACCCTACCGCGCAGACCCCTGCAGATGCTCAGGTGTTACCTCTAGGCCCGTCCAGTCCCTCGGATACACAGCGTGTCCTGGGTGCCCACATCGAGAACATCCTGTCCAGCGTCCTCCCCCAGGTCACATTCAGTCCCCAACTCGCGCCCCTTAACACCAATCCGTCGTTTAAACGTGCCGTGCATATGGCTATCGATCGTGCGGTCCGAGAGGTACATATAGTTATGTTATAGCCTCTGTGACACAAACTTACGTCCCCTCAGATCATCCTCCCTGTCGTGGAGCGATCCGTCACTATCGCTGGTATCTCGACGCGCGAGCTTGTCGCGAAGGACTTTGTGACTGAGGCGAGCGAGGAGAAGATGCGTAGGGCTGGGCATCTCATGGCCCAGAAGCTCGCTGGCAGCCTCGCTCTTGTCACCTGCAAGGAGCCACTGAAGGGCAATCTTGGTAGCCACATTCGTCACTTCCTGGCAGAGATAGGCTTCACCGAGGTGAGTACTACTTTATACTATCGAGACTGCAAGACATCTGAGCTTTTGCCCAGCAAATGGTCCCCGACCAAGTCATATTCCTCCTGGTGCAGGACAATATTGAGCTTGCGTGCAGTGCAATCGAAAAAGCAGCTATGGACCGTGCCGTCATTGACGTCGACGAGGGGTTCGCCACCGCATATGAAGTGCGCAGGCGTCATCGCGATGTAGGTCGCCTCTAGGGATCCATCACTCATACATGCCCAACTCACTCTCCCTTTCAGCAACGTCCTGGGCAACATTTCTGGGACACCACTGCATTGCAATCGCCCACCGTCAGCTCTCTTCCTGACCCCCTGCGCATCAAGCCATCCGGTGTCCAGCCTAGCCAGCTTCGGGTCTATGAGGAATTTAAGGACTACAGTATGTCCCGGCTCCCGCTAAAAAACTTACGAACAGCTGAACTCCGTCTAGACGAGCCCAAGCGTGGATTCACCAGCCGCCCTAACTCGACGGCTTCTTACACCCGCAATGAGCAAGTTGCGTCTTTGTACAGCCCACCGCCGATGTCTGAGCAGCCTTCTCAAAACCTCTTGCGTCCCCAGGAGGCTATGGATCGCTTCAATGTAAGATTCTGCCAATCATGCGCGCGAACTCTATTTAACACCGTGCGTAGGCTCTCGTCAGGGATCTCGAGGCCGTTCTGCTCCAGCTCCCTATCACGTCCCTCGCTGCACTGCCTCCTAATCACGAAGTCCGTCACCTTGTTCGCCAAATTCTCTTCCTCGCCGTCGACTCCCTCGACCGTACACGCACACCACTTCTCATGTCCCAGAAGATCGTGCAACTTCTGTACAGGACCCCGTCCCAGCTCGGCCGGGAAATCTACGTCGCTCTCCTCGATCAGCTCTGTCATTCGTTTGAAGAGGTCGCGAAGGAGGCAATCACCTGGCTTGTGTATGCCGAGGACGAGGTACATGACATGACGATCGTGATAATATCCTACTAACATTCCAACAGCGCAAGTTCAACGTCCCCGTCACTGTCACCCTGTTGCGGAGTAGTCTAGTCAACATCACGCAGGAAGACCAGCAGCTGGCCAAGCAACTTTACACCGATCCCAGATCAAGTCTGCAGACCTTTGCTGCTGGACTCATCCGAGAGTGTCTCGCTGCTGATCCCCCGCTTGCTACGCAAAGCCAATTCTCCTACTCCCTAGAGATTCTCACACAACTAGCGCAGTCCAATAAGGCTAACGATGAGTGAGTATCTCACCGTGAAGTACATTCATGCTTTGGTTGCTTACAGCATACCTCAGGGTTCTTCGTCTTCTCGACGACCTGCGCGGGGTCCGTCGTCCGGCTCAAGCAGCTGCGGACATCCAGCCAATCCGCCAGCCTTCTGTCAAGCCTGAGACAGAGACCTTGCGTGAGAAACTCTTCATCTGGTTCCAGCAATGGGTCAACATCTACCAGCGGTCACACTCGCCGGAGAAGTCGTTCGTGCCCTACATCACACAACTCACCCGTCAGGGCATTCTCAAGGCGGAAGACACGTCATCCTTCTTCTTCCGCGTCTGTGCGGAGTCGAGCGTCAACAGCTACATCAAGCACGTCAATGCTGGGGAGTTTGGCTTTGCCTTCCAGGCGCTGGATGCCATGTCGCGGTTGATCGTGTACATCATCAAGTACCACGGAGACGCGTCGGGGGTTAATAACGACCAGGCGAAGGTTCACTACCTCACGAAGATCCTGTCCATCTTCGTGCTGGTCCTCGCCAACATGCACGAGGAACAGGGCCTCCACTTTCAGCAAAAGCCGTTCTTCCGGTTCTTCTCCAGCTTGCTCAATGACCTGCACTCCATCGAGAGCAGCCTCGGCACCGCATACTTCCAATTGCTGCTAGCCATCGGGTATGTCTCCTTATGCCTGAGAGGTTTCAGCCACTAATTCTTGGTACAGGGATACATTCAGCTCGTTGCAACCCACCTACTTCCCAGGGTTCGCCTTCTCATGGATGAGCCTGATCTCTCACCGTCTCTTTATGCCAAAACTGCTCCTGTCTGACAACCGTGGGGTGAGTAAAATCAAGGCTAGTCGTTGCTGCGTTGTCTAAAGCACCTCACTTTAGGGGTGGGCCGCTTTCTACAAGCTCCTTCTTTCCCTCTTCAAGTTCTTAGGACCCTTCCTCAAGACGGCTGATCTCCAGTCGGCCGGCAGAGATCTCTACAGGGGCACACTTCGCCTTCTCCTCGTCCTCCTCCACGACTTCCCTGACTTCCTTGCCGAATACTACTTCTCACTATGCGACGTCATCCCCCCGCGTTGCATTCAGCTCCGCAACATTATCCTCAGCGCGTACCCCCCGAACACCATCCTTCCTGACCCTCATCTCCCCGATATCGACTTCGAAGCCATCCCTGAGATGGGCCCCATTCCTCCTATCCTTTCCGACTTTGCGGCAGGCCTTCGTGCGGGAGATCTCAGGTTGTATCTGGACCAATACCTGTTGAACAGGAGCGCCCAGCCCACTTTCCTGACTTCACTCAAGGATCGTCTGCGGCTCCCGGCTCAGGACGGCGCTCCTGAGACCTACAACTTGTCCCTCATCAACTCCCTTGTGATGTACATTGGTGTGTCCTCGGTAGCGCAGGCCAGGGCTCATAGTGCGGGTCCGTTGTTTGTTCCTACCGATCCGGGCGTGGTGGCCCTACACTACCTAGCGACGAATTTGGAGGTGGAAGGTATGTTTACGCGCCTTCACCAGTAGAGCTCTACTTAGTGTTCTCGAAACAGGCCAGTACCACTTGCTCAGTGCGATGGTTCTCCATTTGCGCTACCCGAACGCGCACACGCACTGGTTTAGCTCGTTGATGCTTTACCTCTTCCACGAGGTGGACACTGACAACCTCAGGGAGGTCATGACCAGAGTCCTGCTGGAGCGGTTCCTCGTTCATCGCCCCCACCCGTGGGGAGCACTCGTGACGTTCATCGAGCTTCTCCGGAACCCCAAGTACCACTTCAGGCAGCAGGATTTCGTCAACGTCGCTGCCGAGGTTACCCTCCTCCTCGACAACGTATGTGCAATCGTGATGTCCAATGATACGCAATGACTCATTCCACGCCTATGAACAGGTTGCGAGGTCCATCTTCAACTCCTAGAGCACCGCATCCACTATGATCATCCGCCGAGACACCGGTCCCACATTTTGCTGTCGCTGTCGCTATCTGTGATATATATCCCGCTTGTCCTCTTTTCTCTACTTTTGGGCTGTGTTTTCATTGCACTGTATTGTAACAAGATTTCTCCCTCTCGCACTGTTACAAAAGGCATACGTGACGGCTTGAACTTTGCTTACGGTCGGCCCTGACGAATCCACCACGCCTCTCCACGACCTACTCTAAATGTGTCATGTATATTCCGTAGCGATGTATCACCCCATACATACCTCTTGTCGTAATCCTAGAATGCGGACATGCCCTCGTTCCAACCCCAGTCGTTACCCCAAACCCTGTGTACCCAAGTCAGTGTCTATATGAATCGTCTTGTTCCAAATGAAGTCGCCCCTTACCCGGCACCCTCTACTCCTCCCGCGCCCCGTTCTTCCGCCTGATCCCCGATGACAATCCAGTCTGGCACCGTGACGCCGGTGCGGAATGGGAATAGACGCAAGCCCCTCTCCATACCTGCAAGATCGCTGCCATACACGAAAAGTACAGAGGACGACGAGTGTGTCGGGTGGGGATGCAGGAAGAGCGCGGCTGTGCTCGGTTCGTTCAGCAGGCGACCGCGCAACTCGATATCAGAGCCCCGGACACGGAACGCAGTCTTCTCTCCGCTAAGAATCGACTTGGCGAGCTCGCCCAGTGGTCCATACTCAAGTATGATCAGATTTCCCGGGCCTAGAGACGACTGGCCGAGCCTCTGCAGCGCTTCCTGGTTGTCCAGGATATCGGCGTCCAGCTTGTGGTGGACGTTCAGGTTGTGGGCGATGCGCAGTGCAGCGTATAACGCCGGTCCCCGTTGCTTTGTCGCTATCACGATGGTGAATGGTCCGGCGGAACTGAGTAGGCGGGCTATTCGCCCTCGTGGAGCCGGTTCGCTAACCTCCCTCGGCGAGTATGGCTGTGTGGGAGCACGTTAAACGGTTGTAAGATTAGCACCCAAAGGAGGATCCATACCGTCCATTGACCTTCTTCTCGAGAAACGGCCAGGGTAAAGTCGCTCAGGCTCCATGTCCCCTCATCCAGCTCGAATCGTTGTCCATCGAATACGAAGGGCACATTGCGTACGTTTACGGGGAGTGCTCCGATGCGAATGGAGAACGCCTTGACGTTTCTGGTGCGGACTCGGATTGCTCCCTCCTGGAGGTCCACAGTGAGCCGTGCGAGCCTGTCAAGGTATGTAAGGAACGCTCTAGCGCCAATAAAAAGAAGACGGTGTAGTACCTGCCGGGAACACTGAGCCTATGGATTGACCAGCCATGCAGCGACCCCGAATCAGCAGGTATTGCAACGGTGAGCGTGAATGATTGCGATGTCGGCGTGTCCTTGCGACCGGATTGTCCGATGACCGAGGATACAAAAGATCGTACTTGGTCGTTGGCAAATAGAGAAGGGTACCAGTGCAGCTCGCCAGGGTCCTCTCGGTATCTTTTCGTAGTAGCGTGTCAGATGAACCAGAAAAAGTGATCGTCATATCACACGCACGTGATGTTGGCGTTCGGATTCCACGTCTTCAACACCGAAACAGCTTCACGAGTGTGCCACACTGGAACATTATCGTCGTCACCCCTGTCGTAGATGAACGAGTATGAACAGAAGAACAATTATTGTATACTGCGTACCCGTGTATCGCAAGCACCGGTGTATCAACTAGATTGGACAGGAAGAGGTCGTTGTCGTCTGGAGTCAGAGAGGAATCCAGAATGGCTCGCAAAGCTGGATCAATGTAGTGGGCAGCCCTGGAACGAGTCAACAGTGAGATAACACTGGCAGGGTCAAGAAGTCATATGCCGACCTTGACTGTACCCATGGAACGTATGACTGGGATTTGATATATCCAGCAGCGGGGACGACTGGATGTGCATCCGAATCTCGCTCATGAATACCGGGAGCTACTTGTCTTCACACATTAGACTCACCGCCAACCACTCTGTCCGGGTATCTGGCCGCGAGATACCAAGCACCTTGGCCGCCGTTTGAGTGACCCATAAGCATAACTTGCGAGCTAGGTGCAATAGCCCACTTCTGCCACTCGTTATGTGCTTCGAGAATATCGTGCAGCGCATCTACAGTCTCCCACGCATCCTGCGCACTTGGACCGTGCCAGTCTAATCCCTGTGATGACTGTTAGCAGAAGGTATATATTGCGAAACCACAGGACTGGGACCCACCCATGCCGTGCGGCCTGAGGGAGTGATGATCCAGCTGCGTGGCTGGCGCGGTATAGCTTGAATCCAGAAGTCATGCGCAAATATATCAACCCCCGCGCCATCTATAATGTCCTTCAGCGGTTGTCGGGTGCCGGACTTCCAAAGATTCCTGACTTACGCAGTGCAAGGATTGGAGGTTGGGGCAGACCGACGTTAGGTTCGTCCGGTGGGGCCACTATGAACGCTGTTGGGGTTGAGGCGGCATGGAAATAAGTACCCTTGATGCTATAGTGTTCATCTTTGATAGTCGTCCAGTGTATCCGATTTTCGACTGGTATCACAACTTCGACCGCGGATGTAATCTCTCCCGAGACAATTTCAAGGGTAAAACTGACTTGTGATACGTCGATCGGCTGGATCTGAGTCAACTTGATTGGAACTATACGGTGTTGACCAGGGGCAAGCCGCGTCTGGTGCACCAAGTCGAAGTCTATATACTGAAGTATAGTTAGTCTCGATCGAGGAGAAAGCGCGGGAGTCATACTTCAGCGAGGTCTTCTGATACGATAATTCGTTTCACTGTCCACCATCCGTCAGTGCTGTAGAGGCCTACGCCCAGAGCATCGCCAAACGCCCATCCATCGATAAAATCGCTATAGACGTCATGAGAGGGATCCCGAGCAACAGACGATGTTGGTTCCTTGATGTCGACCGTCAAAGCGATGGAAAGTTTGGGCACATTTGAATCATCGTGGCGAGGGTCTCCGAAGAGTCGGATCTGTGCTCCCGCTGTGAATATGTTTCGTTTGACCAGGTAGCTAGAATAGAGCGGTCTCACTTCATAGTCTCCGCTGACGATGATTTCGTAGCTTGTAGATTCAGAAAGCGACGGGAACACGGGTAGAGCAACCACATTAGGGGGTGACTGCCCCATAGCGTAGATATTTCCAGCATGCCATTCGGGCACCAAGCCCTGCGAGAGCGCACTTGCAGGTGTCCCGGTGGGAATTATGGTGAAGAAAGATCCTTGCAATAGGTTGATGCGCAGCTGTGGTGGCCCTTTTGATTGAAAATTTGGCCGAGTGGGTGGGTGTACGGTCAATGTAGAGCGTAACACCGTATGATGTTGCAAGGCTGCCCAGCCCTCGGTCGCACGAAGCGACTCCCACCTAGACAGAACTGTTGAGTTACATGTTCCCTAGATGATAAAGTATGTTTCTGACCTTATGTCAGGGAATGAAACTTCCAGTGATCCGTTTTCGTTTGATTGGGCTTTCGACCAGCCCACAAAAGCACTGTCTGCATACGCGGAAGGGTACGTTGCATTGAGGTCGACAGGTCGAGAGACTGGTGATCACGAGCTCTGCGTTGGGTGACACTCAAAAGCACGAAGAGGAAAAACTGTATTTACGGTCTAAAGGAAAAGAGGGCGAGAGAAAGTGCTGCTCGCGCGCATGGATCGGGAACGGGCCAAGGACCTTCGCCGCCGGTGTCAGAGCTACGCCTCTTTCTTGCAACCATTACCGTGTACTCACATCCCATTCTCGCGATATTGACACTTGCCAGTCTTCGTAGAATGCCTCAGCCATAGAAGGCGCCAAGACTGTTTGAGCGTCGCCAAACCAATTGGGCGTGATAGCCAGAGTCGACTCTGACTCCCAATGCAAGATGGAGAACAAGCCGACCAGCTGAGAGAGACGGTGAAAAAGCATATAGGCTCTCCAGCACTATACGCGTGGTATTGCTGTTTAGTCAGCCCGCTGTCTCTTCTTGAGCTGGGCGGAATATGACAAATCCGCGGTCGTCGTACGTGGTTCAGGTGAACGTTGTTGACGACTGTGTTGGAATCCTAGTATATACTTGCACACGCGTGTACACAGTGACCTGCATGGGCGCATACTTATCGCGTCTCGGATTGTTCACTCGCACTTTGCAGCAGCCATCAGCGTTTGATGTGAACATGGTAGCTCATTTTGTCGCCTATTTGTTCGGTGGGACGAGAGAACTTGTAGGTCGAATTTGAAGGACATATCATTATATGAGGGCCCTAATGGACGCCGAATCGGCGTGGGCGTCTAAGCATTGGCCGAGCCCGCCTCGCCCCAAATCGGGTAGGGCCTCTCTACAGTGACCGACCACCTCGACCTCGACTGTCTCTCTCCTCCCACTGGGGTCGCGCCGACGCCAACATGTCTTCAGTGGCCACACGCTTCAAGGCGACTTCTGGTCGCGTACACCTCTTCAACCTTTCGCCTGCACACGGCTCGCAGTCCACGGTACGGCTTTGCTCGCGCATGACACTCTGACCGTTCTAAGATTGTGTGCAGCAAAAACGTCTTGGTCGTGGTCGGAGCTCAGGCCTCGGAAAGACCTCGGGTCGCGGACACAAGGGTCAGAAGGCGCGTGCAGGCAATGGGAAGCCCAAGGCTGGGTTTGAAGGTGGCCAGACACCTCTCGTCAAGCTCTTCCCGAAGAGAGGTTTCGTGAACCAGTGCGTGTCATACTGTTGGTCCCCCCTACCTTGACTAAGTCAACCTAACCTTCATCTGTAGAAATGCAAAGGTATACGCACCTGTGAACCTTGACCGCATCCAGCATTGGATAGACCAAGGCCGCCTGACGTCCTCCCCGGAAAAGCCTATCACGGCCAGGGAATTGCTGCTCAGTGGTTGTATCCACAACGCGCACGACGGTATCAAACTTCTGGGCAACGTGAGTACTCTGCACGGCCGACCGTGAATGATAGCATGACACCTTTCGTCAGGGTTCGGAGCACTTGAAGACGGCCATCCACATCACGCCCTCGCGTGCCTCTCAAAGCGCCATCCGTGCCGTCGAGAAGATGGGCGGAAGTGTGTATTGCAAGTTCTACAACGACCTTGCTCTACGGGACTGCGTGAAGGGCAGGACAGACCGGACAGAAGCGGCTCCCATACGGAAAACAGACATCCGTGCGTCCCCTTCGTTTTAATCCACCGGACGTGATGTTCACAGAGACCATCAGTATGGTACACGTCATGGAAGAATCGGGGTTATCTGTCGCCCACGGCAATCTCAAAGATGCCTTTGGTGCAGGACCGATGGCGCGAGCTCTCGAAGCAGCTACTCACCTTCAAGACCCAGGAGTACGAGAAGGCCAAGTAGGGCACCTTACTATATACGCTATGTCAATGATAATCACTTCGCTCGCGGACCCTGAAAGTGCCTGAACGCTCACACATACTGGGGAAGAGATAGGCTTGTAATGAATTTCGACGCAGCGGTACGTACCTGGTGGCGCCAAGCAAGAACAAACTCTTCTAGACACCAACCTACTACCACTGCCAGTGCATGCAATGTCTGACCCCATGACGTTGACTCCTGAGCTCCATGCTTTTGCTACGAGACTACAACTTCTCCTCCCCCCACTGCTCTCTACTCAGCGGTCTTCATGGGAACAAGGAATATGCGCCCAAGCGCTGCTAGAGTGTCATCGGTTCCTCAGCGATGCAAGCTTCTCCGAAAGCTCGCTTTCCCTGCCCTATGATCTCGTGCAGTGGCTGTATGCCCTCGCCCACGACTCGCTCGTCCGCCAGGGTCCTGATGGGCGACTCTCCGTCCTGCTGAACGGGGACGGTACATCTGATACGGGTGCGCTCGATCCCGCGTGTGTGGGAGAAACCTTGTACTATTTGTGTGCGCTGGAGGCCCACTCGATGACCCTCTTCCCGTCTCCTCGAGGGGCCCATAGCGCATCCCTGCTGGAAGGCGTCGAGAACATGCTGGCCTATGTTATGAACAATTGTCCGCGGGCTTCCGTCGGTCTACAGCCACACGACATCTTGCTATCGCACCGTACTGACTCTACAGAGATCTGGTCAGACACCGTCTACATGCTCCCGCCCTTCCTCGCCGCCGCCGCGGCCTTCCGCACCGTCTCACCGTCTCACCCCAACCTCTCTGTGGCCGCCACGAACACTTACACCCCGCGCGAACTGCTCGAGATGGCTCTGACCCAGATCACCCTCGCCGCAGACGTCCTCCAGGCCCCGAGCGGCGAGTGGTCACACATGTACGACCTCCGCGCGCGCGCCTTCAAGCGCCGCGCGTTCTGGGGCGTCGGGAACGGCTGGGTATGCTGCGGCATCGTCCGCGTCATATCCACCCTCCTGTCCCCCACCGCGACCCATGCACACGCACACGATCATGACCAGTCCCCGGGCGATGCGCCGCACCTCGCGCCCACCGTCTGTCCCGACCTCGCCACCCTCGGCCTCCAGCCCGCACGCCCCGCGGCCGACAGCGAGCCGCAGGCCGAGGGCCCGCTGCTCCCGCTCCTGCGGCGCGTATACGCGATCCTGCGGCGCACCCTCCGCGCGTGCCTCGCGCACGCCCCCGCGCCCCCCGCGCTCTTCCCGAACGACCTCTCCGACGCGCGCTCCTTCCCCGAGACGAACCTCGCGCAGATGCTCGCCTACGCGCTTTTCCGCCTCGCGGACCTGCACGCGCACAGTGCGCCCTTTCGCGCGCTCCAGCTCCAGCTCGGGGGCGAGGGCGAGGGTGAGGATGAGGGCGAGGGCGGGGGCGAAGTCGGGGGGTGGGTGGAGCGCGCGCACGCGCTGCGCGCCGCGGCGGCGGGCATGACCGACCGGTGGGGATTCGTGCGCGACGTGTGCGGGAGCCCGAACTTCGACGGCCCCGGGACCGCGGCGGAGGGCCAGGCGTGGGGCGTCCTGATGGAGGTCGCGCGCGCACAGTACATGTGGCACGAGCGGCAGGCGGGGCGCGGGGACGCGGACTGACAGCGACAGTACTGAGCGAGGCGTGACCGCTTGACCGAGTACTGGAGGGTTTGGTGGACGAGGAGGCCGGTGCGGGCAGCTCCCGATGTGTACGTGTGGTCCGCACGGGGTATGCACCAAAGAAGATGTAAGAACTATAACTACTAGATACAGCAAAAGGACCATTAACGCGCGCCGCCGTCTACCGCCGGCGGGCGCGTTCCAGAGTAAACATAAGGCGTAAGCAAGAGAACAGCGGGTCGCGCGAGCGACACCAGCATCGGGAGGGTAGAGGGTACACATGGTAACGGGACTGACAGAAGACTGGCTACACGGGTGGGCGGCCGTAGAACACGACGCGGGCCGAGCGTCGCTTGCGCCAGCAAGGGCACGTCGAGCCCCATCTCGGCTTACGGGACCAATGTACTGCGATGGATGACCGCGACGGACATGGAGACCGCGATGGACCGCTACACGTCCACCACGGCCACATGCACGTCCGTCTCCAGGCTCTTCCGCGACGTCGTGACGCCTTCGAGCGAGTCGTCTACGTCGGTCGAGTTGATCTGCCTGTATACGCCCGACACATCAGCTGCTGCCCCTGCGGGAGGACAGAAGGGGGAAGAGAGGACTCACGACTCGAGCACGATGTTCGTCGTGAGCGCAACGCGCCGGGAACGCGTGTCGGTGTGCACTGCGATGCCCAGCGACGCGCCAGAGCGCCCGCGTTCGTGCATCGAGGGTTGCCTTGCAGGTGACACAACCACTGTCAGCTAAATGGAATTTCCGGGGGAAGGAGGGGGGCGCGTACTGCTTCGTGCCGTAGTATTCTTCGGGGTCGAGTGAGAGGACTGCCTCGGAGGACATAATGACGCTGTGGGTTCCGTGAGTGGGCGCGAGATAGGGGTGGACGAGGAGAGTACACGCTTGCCTGACAGTAGTGGCTTGGGAATGGGAATTTGATAGGATTAGCACACCTTGACAAGCTTAGAGGGAGAATGACATTACCCGGCATCGAGAAGATGACGTTCATAATGACTGTGCGAGCGAAAGTGAGAGTCCGTCGCCAGGTGAGTCGTTATGGAGAGACGTACCGTTCAAATTTAAGATGGGAAACACCTGTGAGGACTCGTGAGTAAGAGAGCCGAAGTCTACGAGGACTGTACACACCGCTGCGGGGATGTTGATCAGGAACGTTCCCGCGCAGTACCACAGACACTGCTCCGACAGCGTCGTCCCGATCAAACTCTTCAGCGCTGCTTTGCGCCACAGCCCACAGATCGTGAGCACCAGGATGACAAAATCCATCAACATAGCTGGACGTGGGTCAGACTACGCGCAAGTTAGGAGAGGGGGGAGCGGGGGGCGACTGACTGTAACTGTAGAAGATGAACATCGTGACGTTGCTGGAGCGAACCACGATGCATGCCTCCGACACGGGGTCCCACTGCGAGGTAACGCTCTGCGCGCCCTCTGTGCACGCCTCAAATGAGCAGGCGGAAATCAATCCAGCGGGGTGAACTGTACATACGGACGGCGACGAGAGCGGCATGTCCAACGCAGCCAAAGGACAGGAGCCAGACCACGATCTTGTTCATGTCGCGCCATATGATGTAGCTGTTCGTCACGGCGGTCTGTGATCCGGCTACGCGATCGTCCAGAGGGATCGACATACCTTCTGAGCCCCAAGTTCAAGGTCGAACAAAACGAAGAAGCGCTTCCTAGAACCTGTGACCAGTTCGGCTTCAATAAGAAGCCCGGATAGAGCCAGCCATGTGCTTACTGCTAAAGTCTTGTACGCAACTGCAAGTAGAGTCCAGCGTGGAGTCTGTGAGGGAAGTGGACACAACGACACTTACTGTCGCAGGATATCTTGTTCTTAAAATGGTCCGAAATCACACTGTGGCCAAGTGTGAGTGGTCAGCTCGGGAACCCAGGCAGCGTCATGGACTGTGCTCACAAGAACATTAGAGTGACCAGGATAGCATAGCGCCCAAAAAGATAGGGGACCTAAGATGACGGCTTCCTGGGTCGGCGGCGGATTCACGCTGGGTCAGAGTTTGGAGGAGACTGACCAGAGCAGAGCTGAATCGGCGTCTTCGCGTCAAAAGAGACCACTCGATTGTCATACGCGTGAGGAAGTGGTTCCTACAGAACACGGAGGAGGCGTCAGCGTCTCGAGCTGGCTTAGGCGCAGCGCATGGCCGATGGCAGTGGGAACGGAGGGACGGCAGGAGCGGTACGGACCCGAAGAAGCCGAGGAGGAAGACGGCATTTTGATTGTAGAGAAAGGCACAGAATGCGACGACGGAGGGGTCTTGCCAGTCCACCATACGGAACTCGCAGAGAAGATGGGTGGAGACGGCCGAGGCGGGGACGAGGAGTGATTATAGAGCCAAGTAAGATTAAGTAGGAACGCGTGCGCGCTAGGAGGGGCACAGAGATGTCTGGGATGATCTGCGCTGCGTCAAGGCAGACAGCTCGGTGCGTGGGCAGCGTGCATACGGCCGAGGAGGCGAAAGGAGAGAATGACGGGAGACGAGGGCGTGAACGAGAGGAGGACAAGACGAACGGCCGGGGTTTGTCGAGGGTCTCTCGCTCTCCGTTTGGGATTATACGCGATCGCTTACACAGATCGCTCGAGACTCGCGGGCACCAAAGGCTATCGGAGCACGGCGCCCTTCGCTGCCGCGACCATCCACCGCGGACTCTGCGCGCGGTCTGTTCTGCACATGCTCGAGACCTCTGACAGACTGCTCTTCCACGTACTTGTATCAATATTCTCTCCGCAGAGTCCGAGTCCGAGTCCCAGTGACCCAGTCCGCGGACGCACACAGCAGCCTCCGAGGGTCACGTGCTTCCGATCAGCTCTACCCCGCTCCCCGCAGCCACACGCAGCTCATCCCGTCCTTCCTCTCAATATTTTCACATATTCCTCGGACTTCTGCACACTCGCGTTCAGCTCGCCTCTCGTCTGTATTCTGCCCCATGGCTGTTGGCGATCCGGACGCGTTCACCCTCTATGGCTGGATAGTCTGCGTCTGGGTCCTTGTCGTCTCCTTCCAGGTCCGTTTCCGTTGCCTCTCTACACCTCCCCAGCCGCTCATCATCTCGCTCACTCTCACAGTATGGGTTTCATATATCCAGTCTTAACCAAATCTCCGGTGTCCTTACTTGCCACAAGACCGAGCCCGGCCTTCCGCCCACCTACTATGGCCTCCCCACGTGCATACCCATGGACAACGCCACGTTCTCCGTCCTCACCTCCGTATACACCGTCGGTGGCTTGCTAGGAAGCCTCGGTGCCAACGTCGTCATGGACCGCTGGGGGCGCAAGGGAGCATGTCTTTCCAGCGCCTTCATTATGGCTGTAGGCGCGGGTTTCATGGCTGTCGCCGCCTCACTGTCTCCTCTCATTATCGGCAGGTGAGCTCCGTGCCTTGATGTGTTTGGGATTCATATAAACTTGACTGCCCCAGACTCCTTACTGGTGTCGCCGCGGGGCTCGGTCTCTGCGTGGGCCCCATCTATATCTCTGAGATTGCCCCAGTCAAGATCAAGGGCGCCGTCGGTCGGTCCATCTTCCAACTATGGGCTGAAGCATCCGCCCTCCTGACCTTGCGATCCACACCACAGGTGTACTGACCCAGTTTGCCATCGTCGTTGGTATCATGATCACCCAGTCCATGGGGTTGCAGCTTGCTACCCCGCGTACCTGGCGTTTGGTGCTCCTCTTCTCATCTGCTCTATCACTAGCCCAGCTGCTTGTCGGCCCCATCATAGTGGAGTCTCCCGTCTGGCTGAACAGACACGGACTGCTCCGCGATAAGGCCGCGAGCGCTCGCAGGCTGTGGAAGGGCGGACATGTCCTCCATGGCCCGGACCGTTGGTGCACAAGCCCACCGTAAAAATATCTATACCTGATATATCTCACTTAGATGCCAACGAGGATGCAGAAGACCCCCTGCTCGGCACTGATGAAGAGAGCCGCTCTCTGAACCCGAATCACCGCACGGACGAGCACGAAGCGGCGGTCACTGTGCCCCAGGTCCTCATGCGGCCCGAGTTTCGCAAACCGCTGGCCATTGTCTGCTTCTCTATGCTGTGCCAGCAGCTATCCGGTATGACGTTGTCAAGACTGCGTCGATTGAATTACTCACCTCTGACTACTTCATCTCAGGTGTCAATGCGGGTAGGTTGATTCTCAGTCGCTACCAAGGGCCTCTCTCCTTATGATCGCCGTGCACAGTACTCTACTACAGCAACAACATCCTGTCCAAGGCGCTTCCGGACCTGGGGCCGTACGTCTCGCTTGGTATCACTATCGTCAACTTCTTCATGACGGCTGCGCCGATATTCTTGATCGACGTGAGCGCTCTCCACAGACGAATGTGGGCTCCTGTGAGCTCACTGTTAGTTTCGCTGTAGCGACTGGGACGCAGGAAGCTTTTATCGCTTTCGGCGACGGGCGCCATCGTGTCTCTGTTCGCGGTGGGCTTTGGATTGGACAGCGGTGCGGTCATGCTAGCCAGCGCAGCTATCATCGCTTTCGTCGCGTGAGTGCACTCGCCATCTTCTGGCTAAAAGGGTGGACAATACTGACGTGCGGCTGCGTAGCTCCTTCGCCATCGGAATCGGCCCCGTGCCGTTCGTCATGATTCCCGAGGTGTCCCCACACCAGGCTGTGTCTGCGCTCTCTTCTGTCGGCCTCTCGCTCAACTGTAAGCACCTCGGTACCCCTCCTTGCACGCTGTGCAGGCTCATGACTGTGCTTAGGGATCGCGAACTTCCTTGTGGGGCTCGTCTTCTTGCCCCTGCGGGACTTCCTCTCGGGCGGGGACGTCGAGAAGGAGGGGCGGGTGTTCTACGTGTTTGCCGCTCTCCTTGCGTTCTTCACTTTCATGCTGTTTGGGCTATACAGAGGGTAGATCGGATAGACTCGGACTTGAACGTTGAACTTGCCCCTCCCTACCGTAGTCTTGGCGCTCTCCCGGGCACTGACTGTAACATACGCACACGTACGAATACATGCGCCGCGTTGGACAAACTCGCCCAGGGTTTCTGTGACTTTCCGGCTCACGTCACGGGCTGGGATGAGACAGACTGCTTACGGCGTTCCAGCGCTCACGGGCTCACGGGCGACGGGCGCTTGCCTGCGGAAGGCGGAGACGGGCGACGTCGCACCTGAGCCGCCCGACGCTCACAGCATCTTCCTCTCCTCCCTCCTTCTCCCCTCTACTTCAGATCTGCCTCGGCTGGCCGGCTGCTGCTCTTGCCCTTCTCGCACCACTCGCACTCTTGCGCATCCCCGATAGCCATTTTCAACCATGGGCCTCTTCAACCGCAAGAAGGGCGGTGACGACGGCGCACAGAAGAAGGAGAAGGGCAGTTGGCGGCGACCCGCAAGTGAGCTCCCTCCCGCCCTATCTCTCAGTGCTGCTGAGGTTGACGACGCACGCGTCCGCCAGATACGGCGTTCAAGCAGCAGCGGCTGAAGGCGTGGCAGCCCATTCTCACCCCCCGCACCGTCCTCCCGACGCTCTTCATCATCGGCGTCATCTTTGCGCCCATCGGCGCGCTGCTCGTGTGGGGAAGCGGTCTGGTAAGTGTTCCTGAAGATCATTCTCCCCGTCCGTGCGTCCCGCATCTCACCCGTTCGCCCCGACAGGTGAGCGAGATCAACGTCGACTACACCGACTGCGAGCTGCTCTCGCCGCAGAACGCGAGCGTCACCGACGACCTGACCTTCACCGACGTCCCCTCCTCCAAGTTCGCCTACAAGCTCCGCGCGGCGGACTCCAAGGCGCCGTTCACGACGCCGCAATACGCCTTCATCGACCGCACGGGGAGCGCGAGCGCGCCGTTCGACGCCGTGCGGCAGTGTGTCGTGCGCTTCGACGTGCCCGCGGACATGGACGCGCCCGTGCTGCTCTACTACAAGCTCACGAACTTCTTCCAGAACCACCGCCGGTACGTGAAGAGCCTCGACCAGAACCAGCTCCGCGGCGACTTTGTCAGCGCGGACAAGCTCAAGAGCGGCGACTGCAAGCCGCTCGGCCAGATCGACGGCAAGGCGGTTTATCCCTGCGGGCTCATCGCCAATTCGCTATTCAACGGTGCGTGTGCTCTTGCTGCACTCGCAGTAGCAGCAGCAGCAGTAGATGTGATGCTGATTCTATCATGCCGCCGCCACAGACAGCTTCTCTGGCCTGTGGGACCCCACGGACACGACGAAGACATACAACTTCTCCGAGTCGGGCATCGCCTGGCCGGGCGAGGCGAAGAAGTACGCAAGCAAGCCGGGCTACGACCTCTCGCAGATCACGCCCCCGCCGAACTGGGCGCTGCGCTACCCGGACGGGTACACGACGGACAACCTGCCGCCAGACCTCAAAGCGGACGAACACTTCCAGAACTGGATGCGCACCGCGGGCCTCCCGACGTTCACGAAGCTCTTCGGGCGCAACGACGGCACGAAGCTCCAAAAGGGCACGTATCAAATCGCCGTCAACATGAGTGCGTGTCATTTCCTGCTTCACCCCCTGTTCTTATCTGCGCCGGTCGATTTGCGTGCTGACTGTTCGAAAAACGCACAGACTTCCCCGTGCGCTCGTTCTCGGGCACGAAGTCGATCGTCATTTCGACGGTGTCCTGGATGGGCGGCAAGAACCCCTTCCTCGGCTGGGCGTACGTCGCCGCCGCCGGCCTCCTCGTCCTACTCGGCATACTCGGCACCATCCGGCACCTCGTCAAGCCCAGGTACTGCTCTTCCCTCCTTTCTTCTCCCTTCTCCTCGTATCACATACCAGCCGAGCGGAAACTGACATTCCACGCCGCGTGCAGAAAACTCGGAGACATGTCTCTGCTGTCGTTCAACCGGTGACCGGTGACCAGCGTCGACTGCACAAACGACGAGCTTTTCCTTCACGACGACGAGCCTGCCCGCCGCTCCGGTGCGCCGTGGCAGCCCTCACGCCGCCTCGTATTTATTTCGGACTACATGTACCAGCTGCCCTGACCTGTGCCGGCGGAGTCGGAGTCTTTCGCGTAATGGAGTATTATCTCATGCTGTATTAGAACCACGTTCTCCCTAGTTTCCACTACCACCTTCCGATTTGGTCGCGCCACGGCGTGCCCGAGTTGCGTTCGCGGTCAGAAGGTGTGGCGTGCACAGTGCACACACGATGGGGCTGAAAGGAGGCTGATGTGTGCGAGCATGAACCCCGGGCGCCGTACGGGTACATGTATGTGATCCAACCAAGCCAAGGACGGTCTGGATATGAAGAAGAGAGGGAACATGTCGGGGGGGGACGGTAACCGTGTGTGCGGCAAACACGACGAGAATAGGTGCGCGCTGCGATACACGCGGCGCTCACCGACGAAGCATGGGCCCCAGCTGCACCGCGACGAAGTGCGCTGCGATCAGCGTCGGTCGCGCGACAGGGAGAAAAGGACACGCACGTTCTGCCGCTGCTGCTTCAGCCAGCTCGTGGGCTCCGGCCGGCTCAGGTGCTTCGCGCTCCCGAGCTGCTGGCGCAGGGAGCGCATGCTGGCGTCGTGCACCACGCTGAGCATGAGCGTCTGCTCGCGCCGGTAGCGGATCGTCTGGTCCGCGAGGAGCCTCTGCACACCGCGCGGCGGGCTGTCAGTACAAGGGGGACGGGTGCGAGGGGCAACGGGGGGAGGAGAACGGGGCGGACCTTCTGGCGCGCGATGTCCTCCTCGAGGATCTTGATCTGCGAGCGGTAGCTGTTCTCTGCCTCCTCGAACGCGTCCTGTTGTCGCCTGCCGTCAGCTCCTGGGGCGAGTGCGGGCAGGTCCGGTACGCACCGATGGGACGCCGCCGGCGCTTTTCGCGTGCTCTTCTTTGAACAGCTTGTCTTGCTGTTTGATGAACTGGCTGCGGGTGTCAGCCACCAGAGGACGTTTGAGCGAGAGCAGACACGCACCGCCTTGGCCTTGACCAGCTTCTCCTGCGCGGTCTTGTACTGCTCCTTGAAGCTGATGTTCTCCTCGTGCAGCGCGAGCATGCGCTGTTTGATGTCCTCCGGCACGTCCTTGCCCGATATCGACGCGCGCAGGTCGCTTCATCCGCCGCCGCAGCCGCATTAGCACTGGAGCTCCTTCAGAGAGTGCACGAAGGAAACCCACCCGATAGCGCGCTCGCGCTGGAGCATCCGGTCACGTTGGTCAAGGCCCTCGCTCTGGAGGTTGACCTTTTCGAGCAGGAGGCCGTTGATCTGTTCGAGCTGCATCTTGTTCTTGTCCGCGAGCTCCTTGATTTGGGTCCGGAGGCGCTCGACCTCGGCCTCGAGCTCCACCTTGTCCTCGTTTACGGACTCGCGCAGCGTCGCGAGGATGTCGAGCTGGTCCTTGTTGACCAACGTCACTGGACGGCAAGGGAATATCAGCTGTGGGCAACCAAAAAAAGGGCGACTGCCTACAATCGGACTTCGCGATGGTGAGCTCCTTGAACATCGCGTCAAACTTCACTTCGAGTTCGGCGTGCTCCTTTCGGAGCTTGTCGAGCTCATCGACAGTCTCGTTGAGCCGCTGACGAAGCGCGATAGCTGCTTCCGCCCTGCAAACCGCTCATGAGCACGGTCGCTGCTTCGCGCGGCCAAACCACGCACCCGTCGCCCATCGACTTGCCGCTCCGTATTTCCTCGAGGTCATTCTGCAACACGAGCTTCTCCCTATGCGCGGCGAGATAGTCTGCCTCATAGCGCGCCTTCATCCTGTTCGCGTCCTCGAGCAGGTTTTCGAGCACGAGCACGCGGCTCGCGTCCGCCTCGTTCTTGCGCACCGCCTCGAGCTCGCGCTGGAGCTTGCGCACCTGCAGCTTCAGGTCCGTCATCGTCGTGCCCGTGATCGCAGAGTCGAGTTCCTCGCCCAGACCCGCCATGTCCGAGTCCGCGTCGACGTCGATGCCGAGGTTTCGCGGCGTGGCGTCTCCGCCAAGCAGCTCCTCCTCCGTGAACTCGGTCGTGTGACCCTCGGCCTCGTCGTTGGGCTGTGGCCGCGCGCGAGAGGCGGCAACGGGACGCTGCGAGGACAGCTCGAGCTCGCGCACGCGCTCCTGGTAGAGCTCGAGCGTCTCGGAGTCCTTCGCGCGTTCCTCCGATGTGAGCTTGAGCTTCGTCTTCGTCTGCTCGAGTTCGTACTTTAGCGCGTCGATCTCTTTGCTGCGTGCGGACCCCTTCGACTCCAGCTCGGCGATTTGTGACTTGTAAGACTCCATTAGGGGCTTGAACGCGGCGACCTTGCGATACTCTTCCTCGAGCGCGGCGTTTTTGTCGACGAGGTCTGCGTTTTGCTTCTCTAGGCCCTGCAGACATGTTGAATGAGTTCTGAGCCAAGCAATGGTGACAGGGGCTGTACCTTGACTTGTTGCCGCATGTCCGCTGCTTCCTGCAGCTTCTTCTTGTACTTCTCCATCACGTTTTCGGTCTTCTGGAGCTTGTCAGCGGCATGACGGTACCTGAGCAGCTATCAGTAACACAGAACGCACAGTTCTCGTCTAGACATACTCGTCAAGCTGATCCTTGAGGCGGGTGGCTTCGTCCGCTCGGACTTGAAGCTCGTCCACCTTGCGCGTGAGATCCGTCACAATCACCGTCTGCTTGTCGAGTTCGGATTCCGCCATGGCGAGGTTATCTTCGCTCTTCTGGCTGTGATCCTCCTCGTATGTTAGATTCTCTGGCCGCGCGCAAAGTGCCCACTGACGCTCACAGGTCGGTGCGAAGCCGGTCGATCTCCGCGCGGAACATGGCGTCCCCTCTTGTATCTACCTTTCTGTTGTCTGCTTCTCGCTGCGCTTGCCGTAGCTGAGCGAGCGCGTCGTCCTTCTCCGACGACACGTCGTCATAGTTGGTCTGCAGCGTCCGATGCTCTTCTAGCAGCGTCTGATACACTTTCTCTAGAGTCTCCTTTTCTGACAATATCCGACTTCGTTCTGACTGTATTTGGTAATAATGGTCATCCCTGCAGACGTTCGCAGGGATTTAGCCAGCAGTATCCCGGTCCCGGTCGGTTAGAGGCACGCACTCCGTAATGCTGACTTCCATTCCGGCGTCCGCTGAGCTCCTAGCTTTAGACATGACCTACCTCCCGCCAGCTCGGTCAATTCGGCCAGAGGATAGAAACAGGCTTGACAGACCTGCTCGATGACCCGCATGAGCGAGTGCTGTTCCGACTCGGACAGCTTCTGTATTCGCTGGATGATGTCCATGTTGTTCTCACATTGCACGGCGATCGCGATGGTCAATCGACACATGGTGAGCGTGGCGTTCACGTTGTAGTCCTTCGCGATGCCTTGCAGGTCGGGCACCTCGAGCGCGCTCGTGGGCTGGTGCAGGACCTCTGAGAAGTACTGGGTCATGAGGCGATAGAGCCGCTTGAGGGAGCTGAAGCGGATGACCCAGTTGTCCGACAGCTGCGCCGAGGGGCGGGCGGCGGCGGGTTGGCGGAAGTAGTCCGCGTCGCTATGGACGGCGCGAAGGTCAGGATGGACATGGGCGTGTGCGCGCTGACCGTGCTCACACGAGAGTCAGGATATCGAAGAGGGCTGCGCCATCTGAGAGGTCCCCGATGGTGGTGACCGGGCGCGAGAGGTCGAAGGTGGCGAAGAAGGAGAGGAACGCATTGAGCTCCTTCTTCTGCGAGTCGACAGACATGTCCAGGATTCGCGGGCGGAGCTCCAGCCCGACGGGTATATGCAGACGAGGTATACGGCGGCGAGCAGTCTGTCGGTCGTGCCTGGCTAGAAGGTGGTGGTGGACGGAGAGAGGGAGCGCATGAGCCTCCAAGACCGAGCACAGTCCTGTACACGTCCCGGACTCCGGACGCCGCGGCGGAGCGCTGAGCCAAAGTACAGTCACTCCGAGTCCGGCTCTCTGTCTCTTCAGTCGTCCGCGCCATGACTGCAATACAACCTCTTCCGTTCCCTCACACACCCGGTGCAGTCTACGCTAGTGACTAAACTGGTGTTTCACAACGCAATGGCTCCGCTAGAGCCCATCACACTAGACGGAGGTGTGCTCGAGGGTGGCGGCCAGCTCCTTCGCGTCGCCGTAGCGCTCTCCGCCATCCTCTCCAAGCCCATTGCGATCAACAATATTCGCAAAAACCGCACCCAACCAGGTCTGAGACATCAGCACGCCGAAGGTGCGTATGTGCACCTCGCGCGAACCTCACGTGCTGGTACTCATCTGTTCTCATCCCCAGGTCTGCGACTCGCTGCCGAAACATGTTCGGCGCGTTTGGTAGGATGCGAGATCGGCTCCAGCTCCATCGAGTTCTATCCCACCGTAAGACCTCAGACATCGAAATCTTACGTCGCAGATCCTAGGACGGCCGGGTCCATTGCCCTCCTGCTCCAGGTGTCCCTGCCTTGCCTCCTCTTCCCTTCTGCCTCCTCCGACACGCCAAGCGAGCTCGTCCTTCGCGGAGGCACAAACGCGACTCACGCGCCACAGATAGACTACATCCAGCACGTATTTCTTCCCTTCATTCACAGGCACCTCGGCCTACAGCCAATCCTCGACATCGTGAAGCGCGGATATTATCCCAAAGGCGGGGGCGAGGTGCACATCTCGATCCCTCCCATCCGCGGCGCACTGCCTGCGGTCACGCTCACCGAACGAGGCTCCGTGAAAGCCGTCCGCGGGAGGTCGTACGTCGCCGGTTTGCCAAAGAGCCTCGCAGAGTCCATGCGCACCGCGGCCGCGAAGGCGCTCGTAGAATCCGGCCTAGACGGGGGGGTCATTCACATCGACGCCGTGCGCGAGAAACCGTCTGATGCCTTCGGGAGCGGCTCTGGGATCGTCCTGTGGGCTGAATGCGAGGACGGCTGTGTCCTCGCTGGAAGCGCGCTCGGGCGCAAAGGCGTCGACGCCTCTGGAGTCGGGCGCGATGCTGCCACAGAGCTTATCGCGAACCTCGCTCATGGCGGGTGCGTGGACGAGTACATGCAGGTGCGCGCGCGCGATCCGTCGCAAGCACCCTGCATAGCTAAGTTGTGTGACGTTTCCAGGACCAGATGATCATCTTCCTCGCACTAGCACGAGGGAGGTCGACGGTCAAAACTGGGCCTCTGATTCTGCATACGAAGTAGGATTGTCCTGTCAGCGCGTCGCACATCGTTGCTGACAGCCTCGTAGAACAGCAATCTGGGTCGCGGAGCAGCTGACCGATGCCAAGTTCCGCGTCGAGGCTTCCGGGGATATTGCAGTCATAGAATGCGATGGCATTGGCTATAGCCCTTCTGAGCTGCCCCTTCCATAATAGGTGGACGGCATCCGCCTTACTCACATATGCAGATGTACTAGATATTGGAATCTCGCGGTGCTTGCCTGTTAGCGGCCGAAGGCAAGGAAAATATCGTGTTCGGGGCGAGGTATAGTAGATACATACATAACGCTACACAACTTCATACCATGAAAGTCCTTTATTCAGATATCCACCTGTACTGCTTCACGACGTATCTGACCCACCTCCCGGGCGTCCCGAACGGACAAGGCAAGTCGGACTCGCAGAGCACGTCACCATTCCGGGGGTCAAGCCTGTCCTCGTCCGTCATGATCTCAACGTGCACGAGCGGCTCCAGCAGGATCAACATCCCGCCCAACACCCCGCGCGCCAGTTCGTACTGTGTCTCGATATAAAAGGGTGTCGGGATCGACCCCCTCGTCGCGCACACCTTCTGGTGCCTCAGCCAGTCCTGTCCACAGACGAGATGTCAGCGTCAACTGGAACGCGAAGCCGAGCCTGAGAGCGGAGAGCGGACGACGTACATGGTCCTGGCATTCAATGTTGCAGTACCACGGCCTCACGTCGGACGCGCACTCGCACGTCCACGCCACGGGGTCAGCGCCCCAGGCAAACGTGGACGTACACTTCCGAGCCCCGCAGTCCCCAGCGGGACGTTCCTCAACGACACCGTGCCCCATCTTCGCCTCCGCCTCCGCCGCGGCCCGCTCGCGCAGCCACCGCTCCAGCACGCGCCACAGCGGCCGATACAGCGGAATCGCGCCGAGGTCGATCCCGACGTACTCGACGAGCGTCTTGAACGCGAAGCCCGCGAGGAGCACCGCGGGGCTCACGAAGTCGATCGCCGCCGCGTGCGTCGCGTGGCGCGCGGCGTTCATGATGTTCTCAAAGTGGTCGTCCGCGTGCGTCTGGTACTCTGGGCGCGCGAAGCGGCCTGTGCTCTCCTCCACAATCGCCTCCAGGTGCTTTGTGGGGGCCGTGTACTTCCTGTAGTACGCGTACGCCGCGATGGAGTGCGCCTGGACGGTCAGCGCCTCCATGTTGAGGGTGGGTGTGCTCGCCGTTGGGTCCCAGTCGTCGATGGTGTCCGGCTTGGGGCTGATGATGGGGTCCAGGAAGAAGAGCGCGCCTTCCTCGCATGGCTTGCCTTGTGTCTCCGCACCAGTGATGTACCTGCATAGAGCACAGCGATGAGAATCAACACCGACCCATCTCGATATACGGTGACAGGCACGTACCGCAACGCTCGCTCTATCCCACAGGCAACCTTGTTACCCTCGGCGAGCTGGCGTTCCAGATTCACCACGTATTGACTCGGGTGAGGCTGAGAGCGCGGGGGCGGTTTGCGGCCCGTCATTCCAGGCATAGACCGGTAGTCGTAAAGACAGATCTCCACAACTCGCCTTTGTCTGTCGGTTTGGGCTGGTGGTAAAATGAGTCAACCGTTTTCGGTCGGAGAAATGAAGACGTACGGTTCATAGCGTCAGAAGTACTGTGTTTCGGAGTCTGGAGAGGAGTGTTGTGTTGGAGGGTGGTCACTCATCCCGAGCGACGCTCTGTTATACTTATACGGTGGAGACGCATTGTCGTCCCAAGCATCCACCCACACGCGGCACGAATATACATGGCAGCAAAGCGTCGTGCGGAGGCGCTGCTGTCGACGCTTGGTCTCCCGTCCGAGCTGCTATACTAGCGAGATGTCCAAGCGTATCCGCAGCACGTCCACCCCGTGCGTAAGATCTGGTATATGCTCCATTGTTTAAGTTCTTTAGAAGGGGTGGGATGTGTTTCGACAGCCACCCCCCTCGAGGCTGGGTGGCTCTGATGGGCTTGGTCCAAGGCCATAGCGTTCCGCTTCAATAGCCTGATTGGGTGGACGACCGGCCGTGAAGCACGTCACAGCTATGTTTCCAGCGTCCGCAGCGCTGCACGGCGTGCTGTTCAAAGTCAAAAATCGTGTCAGCATGGTATCTTTCTTGATTGCAAATGCACCTCCTACCCACTAACAAACAGCACGAGACGTTACCACAAAGTGGTGTCTCCACACTGACAACGTTGAACGTTGACTCAACGTGGAACCTTGAAGAAGTTATATCGACTCGGAGTCGGGTGAAAACGTGTTTGATATCGCATTCGGAGTAACTATGCGCACGGAGCGAAGTGCTTGAAAAAGTCTTGACAATGAGAGATTGAGTCGTGGCCGGCGGCGCGCCGTAATAAGCGCCTACCCGGCCCTGCCAAATCCGGACGGTCATCCAAGCTTGACAAATGCGTATGGCAGTAAAGCCTTATTCACCGTTGGTCCTACTAGCAGTAGAAAGACCGTCGAGAACCCATCAATCTGACATACCCGCCTCCCCGCCCCGCCTCGGCCCCTTGATCAGTACTTGGTGGGCGCGCCGGGCGGCGATGGGGCAGCGCCACTGCGCAGTAAGTAACGGCTACGCTCAAAAGGGGCGTGGCTCCCGCCGTTAAACCCGCCGGGTGCGCTCGCGTCAACCGTGCCCGGCGCGCAGGAAACGTGGACCCACAACCTATATATGTATAGATACACACACGAGCAGGTTGCGCTCGAGAACGGACTTCCGGTTGCCCTCCTTGTACTCTTGCGAGGGCTCATACGCATGACCTTACGTGCCTCAGAAGAGCACCTATGACACCGTGTCAGCCGCGTCGTGCCTTTCGGGTATCCCTTGCCACTGCCAGCGGCAGGTGTGAGTGTGAACTTGAGGAGCACGAGTACGTACGTATCTCCCGCCTCGCGTCTGCCGGGATGTACCGACCCATCAAGCGCCCGCAGCTTGGCAGCGCATCCAAGAGTAATGTGTCCGATCTGATGACACACTTGGAGAATCATTGGACCCGTGGTGCGACAATGCAATCCAGTTGTTATCCCCAAATCTCGTAGCATAAAAGAAGTATGATTCAATGTACGAGGTCTGACGACGTTACCAGAACAGGCAACTCCCAAAAACTGAGACCTACCATAGAAGACACAACATTCTGAAACGCCTCTCTCTCTCCACGAGCCACTCACCAGTCAGACATCGAACACGCGAACCAAGCGTGTCCGACGCCCAGCGCGCTCTCGCGTACTCGTACACAGTTCACCATTCGAAAAATCCGCCCTACACAAGAACACAGGACACTACACCGCTAAACAAATCCGGGCTATCGACACGTAAAGACTGAGCGCGAAGTAGTTGGAGGGGGGGGAGTGGGGGAGGAGGCGAGTAGTAAAAGTATTACAGACACGAAGACGAGCCCCCGCGCTGTGCCCTCGCGAGGGAGCACGGCGGGGAGGCCGGAGCGAACGATTAGGCCGCGCCACGCCGGTTGGGTATCGCCGGGTGGCGGGAGTCCAAGGAAGAACGACACACAGAAAATGCAGACCCGATAGGAGGGAGAGGAGGAGGGGGCGAAGGAAGGGCGTCTCGTCGATGCGGAGGTGCGTGGCGAAATAGTCGTGAGGCGCGTGCGGGCGTAACACGTGAGAAAAGGGAGTAAATGAGTGCGTCGTCACGCCGGCATCGGCGAATGGGGATGGAGGGAGGAGCTGGGATCACAGGGCACCCGTCCACAAGGCGGCCACGACGGTCAGGAGACCGGCGGCGTACGCCAGCGGGGTGGGGGCGATCTGGCCGAGTGCGCTGTTATCACTGCCGGTGTTGTTATTGAAGGTGCCTTGGGCGCCCTTCTCGGAGGCCACGGGGGCGGGGTGTCCACAAAGGCCGGAGTTGTCGAGCTTGCTATCGGGGACCAAGATGACGGGAACGCCGCCCTTGGAGTATGCGATCTCGATGCTGCCGTTGCTGCCGACGGCATACTGACTGCAGGTCAGGATGCTGAAGTAAAGCGTCAGCGTCGTCCATATTTTCCTAGAAAAAAGCTGATCGGTATATTCACTTGGTGGTAGAGGACCCGCTATCCCAGGATGTGTGAGCAGATATGGTGACGTTCTGGGGCTGAGGATAGGGGGGGCCGTCAGTGAAAGTATCGTAGGTAACAAACAATGCAGATCACAACAAGAACTCACAGGGGAACCGATGTTGGTCAGGATGGTGACGACGTCACCCTTCATGAATGCGATACCCTCGTTTGTCTGGCTAAGCACTTCCATCTGGCTCGTCGCCCAGTTATCCGTGCCGTTCACAAGGAAATTCCGGAGCTGATTAAGGGTGTTTAGTGGCACGTATACAAACAGCAATGAAGGAGTAATACCTGGTTCAGCTTGGTGACGAGCTGGTACGTAGTCGTGTTCGTGTACTTGGACGGCCACAGAGGCTCGCGGTTCATCTGCATGGGCGGTATTACATTAAATCTATTTCACAAGCCCCGACCGCGCAACACGTACTGGATCAGCATTGCCGTTGAAGCCCTGCTCCTGTCCATAGTAAACAATTGGGATACTGTATGGCACGACGTGAGCATTTCGTATGAGCAAAGACTCGTGGTTCAAAACACACCCGTCAGACATGAAGTTGAAGATCATCGCGTTCCAAAGGCTCTGAGGGTCAACGGAGAGACTCGCCCAACGAGGGACATCCTGATCCTCAAGGAAGTTGCCGAGCAGCGTAGGGTCCTAGGTAGCAAAAGTTGATGTCTATTTAGCAGAAGTCTCGTTCAGGGAATGCGTGGGCATACCGAAGACGTCTGTTTGATCTGTTGAATCATGTCCACGACGGCACTCATGTTCTGCGGGCCAGGAATAGTGAAGGCCTGGACTAGAGCGTTGTACATCGGGTAGTTTAAGATCGCATCCAACGACTGCTTCCCCTGCCACTGAAGGGCTTGGCTATTCACCGGTAAGCATGCAGACATCGCATCGAAGAACGAGCGCACTTACCCAGCATCCGCATCAAAGACCTCGCCAATGCAGTAAACGCCCGCTGCGCCGCAGAATTTGGGCCAGAAGTCCATGTTGACATGTCTAGACGTAGCATTAGCATTCTGTTCTATCTTTAGACAGCACCATGCGGCAACCTACTTCGCCGCTGGAAGATGGAAGCATGAGTAAGTCAATATGCTTACGGGGCGGGGCTCCGAACACTCACCATCAATACGCAGACCGTCAATGTTGAACTGCTGAACGAGAGCTTTGATCCAGTCCTCGTAGGCAGAGACAACGGTGGGATCCTGGGTATTGACGTCCGGAAGGGTAACATTGGTGTCACCAAGCCAGCAGTTCTGTTCGCTGGTCGTGTTGCCCCACTGGATAGGGCAATACGAGTGGTACTGCGACTGCGGGATGCGAACGGCAAATAAGCTTCTGTCACGCACGGAAGATGGCCATACGAACCTGATCCTTGAACATGAATGTAGACAGATCGGGGTTCGTATCCAAGGCCATGACGTTATTTACAACAACGTCGACCATGAGGAACCTAGTGAGGCATTAGGAATGCATACGCGGCGGAAGTAGTCCATCTGAGACATACATTCCGCGGCGATGCACTTCGTCCGAAAGCGCCTTGAGGTCGTCCGCCGTTCCGAAGCGGGAGTTGAGCTTCGTGGCGTCCGCGATCCAGTAGCCGTGGTAGGGATCGCCGTAGGGTGTGCGCGGGCCTTCATAGTTCTGGGAGACCGGGCTGATCCAGACTGAGAGGGAGTATATGCGCGTTTGAGGGCGGAATATGTGCGATGGCTGAGTAGGACGTACTGGCAGTGAACCCTGCTTCTTGGATGTAGTCCAGGTTGTCCTTGATGGTCCTCCAGTTTCCGCCACAGAATTTCTGCTGAGCGGGGTCACAGGCATCGGGGTCCGCCCCCTCCGGGAGCGCGTAGCGGTCGGTGATGATCCTGCGGAGATGTTCAGATGTGGGCGACTGCGGGGAACGCGACGCGACATACTGGTAAATGGAGCGTTTGCGCCATTCCTCCGCGGTTGCAGCGTACGCTGTGGTGAAGAGGGCGAGGGCAAGGAGGAGGCTGAAGAGGTGCTGCATGGTGAGGTGCTCCAGGCGGGGTATGTCTCAGAGCATGCAAGAGAGGCCAGGCAGGAAAGAGCGGCAGAGAAAGGAAGGTGGTCTGAGCAGGGAGCTCAGGGAGATGGTCGGGGGAGGGAGCCCTGAGGCGGAGAGCTCAGAAAGGGCTGGGATGGGCCAGCTGGAGAAGACGAAGAGAAGGAGGAGGAGAGGGAGGGGGTGGGAGCGAAGGAATAAGTTATGAATATGTAATAAATGAAGGAAATGATTGGACAGAGAACGTTGAATTGGAGGCTGAGGCCGGGGAACTGGAAGGGAAACTGGAAAGAATCGTGCGAAGCCCCAGATCTCGGCCGGCGGCTGTCCTTTTCCGGGTGACACACATCGCAACTGCTAACAAACTACAACACAGATTGACTAGATCCGATCTCCCTCTCCTTTCCTGGCCCCTCACCGCCACCAACCCCGCACTGTCCACAGAGTCCAACGCCTCTCCAACTTACAGCAAACCTCTCTGGGCCGCCCATGCCCTCGCTGTCCGTCCGCTCTCTCTCTCTCCCCGGCGACTGCATCTCTCCCCGCCCTATTCCCACCACCGGTCGCTGTCGCCGCATCTTCGCGCGATCCGCATCGTTTCCCGCCGCCCGGATCACCTTGCCGGCTGCTACCGACCGCCTTTTCTCGTTCCTGGACACCAGGTCGAGGTCGGGTGACACACCTAAATTGCCGTTTCGGGACGTAAATCTGGAAAGTATTCCCTGTCGCGGCTTGTACCCGCACACGGGCCCATGCTTTGCCTGCGCTGGCTCTTGGCGTGCGCGAGCCGGTGACGAACCCTTTGGAGGTCAGTCAACTTAGCGCTGATCCTCGGCCGGAATGCCCCGACGAGGATGAGACGCCCACTCAGAGCAGGGCCCGGGCCGGGCCGGGCGTGGCCGTCGTGGGAGACGGTGTGGGTGCATAGACGCCCGTCGCTTTCTTTGCATCCCGCGACGACGATGGCTAGCAGACAGGGTGGAAAGCTCAAGCCCCTCAAGGCCAGTTCGCCTCCCTCCATCGCATCTCTCCATTCCTCACCCTTTCCTCCAGGCTCCCAAGAAGGACAAGAAGGATCTCGACGAGGAGGACGCTGCCTTCCTGCAGAGGAAGAAGCAGGAGGAGGCTGCTCTCAAGGCTGCCCGCGACAAAGGTGCGCGATCGGCTCTCTACTTCGCTCCCGTACACCTCCTGACGCTCTCTCCAGCTGCCAAGGGTAAGGCCATCTTGCGCGATGACCAAGTACTGCTCCCAGACATTGACCTCTGTTCGTCCCCCCAGGCGGTGCGCCCGGCGGTGGTATCAAGAAGTGCGCATGCCTCTTCCCTGCCCTCTGCCACATCCCCGTCTGACCGTTCATCAGGTCTGGCAAGAAGTGAACCCGCGCCCTGGCCATCTATCTTTCTTGCGGCCCCCGAGCACATGCATCCTGTCGCCTCGTGGTTCCCTCATATCACCATCTTTTGCTCAGCTCGTACCCAAGGCTTCTGCTGTTGTTCAGGCTGTACGATAGAGTTTCCCTCTGTGGCAATAGAACGACCCTCTGATCTCATCCTCGACTGCCGCTCGCGATGAGATGAACGCCATGACAGGTCTGCCCTCGGCGGCAACGCGTTCTGCATAATCCATTAGCAACCTTCTGCTAACATCGCCAGTCCCACCCGTCCCTTCCTCCTGTTCCCAAACCACCCTCCCGCCAAAAAAGAAAGCACCGTCTTCACCGCACGCTGACAGCCACAGGCCTCGGCGGCGGCAACACCGCGCCCACATCAAACGGCACATGAATCGCACCCGAGTGGTCCCACGGCCCCCTCACAAACTCCCTGCTCCTCTTCCTGCCCACCCCCGCGCTCGAGGCGGCCACGCTCGAGCCCGCCGACGTCGGCGAGCTCGGCCCGCTGCCGCCCGTCTCCAGCGCGGTGAACAGCCCCGCGACGGACGCGGGCACGCCCACGCCCGCGCCCGCGTCGGGAATGACGAGCGCCGGGAGCGCGGTGTGCGTCATGCGCGCGCGGGGGACCGGCCCCGCCGCGGCGTACGCCAGCGCGGGCCCGTGGAAGGCCGGCCGGGGGAGGGACGGCAGCGTGTGTTTCGGCTGCCCGCGCGCGGGCAGCGGGCCGTTGTGCAGGCGGAGGGGGGTGGGCGGCGAGCGGCGCGGCATGTCGAAGGGGGGTAAGGATGCGCGTGGGCACGAACGGGGTGGTGGTATACGGATAGGCTGCACTGAGGGGGGGGAGGGATGAGCTTTGGAGGGCGTGCATGGGCGCAAAGCGCGACAAGGAAACCTTACAGAGTGCGCCAGACACCAGGTCGATGGGCAAAAGGGGGTCGAAAAAGACGCAATGCAACCGCGTGTGGGCCTGCTCGTATTCAGATATGCGCACAAACGGTCGGGGGAGGGCACTCGGGTCAACCGAGTCTGGGTTCCGCGTAGAGCGATGGAGAAGAGGAAGAGGATATAAGCAAGAACTTGAAGAAGAGAAAGACGACGACGACGACGAGCAACGGACACCGCACGAGAGACAGCGAGGAACAGAGCAGTCGAGATGCAACCTGGGTTTCGCAGCCGAGCGAGGGCGTCGTCGTCGCTGCTGGCGACCACCGATCGCAAAAGCAGTCTGATCGCGCGTATCCCAATAGGCGCGCGTCGCCAGCCTGCCCTCCCGACACCGTCACGCGAGTTCTCTCCTACTCCTCAGAATACGATATCATATACAGTACTCACCGAACGATCAATTATGTGTCGCTGTCAGCAAGAAACGGGGGGAGGGGCGGGCAACAGGGCGTCCCGAAGGAGAAGGCTCGATCCTCATAGCCCCCACCGACCGTTCCTCAGCTGGGCTTACTCCCATCACGATTGTGTTCATGGGTAGCCTGCAACGCTCACCATGATAACATACATCCGTGGCCGAACGAGGCACTCACGAGCCGCCATACTTAGGTCGTCAACGGGACTTGTGAGCTGGAGGGGCGAAGATGTGCCGCGTACGTGGTAAAGAAGCGTCGCTTTCGAGAAGATACCCTGAGAGAACCCGCATGCAGAGATGGTAGGCCTGTTGTTCTATGTACAAATGCTTGGACATGGTTGGAGGAGGAGCCTGGTATGCATAGTCCAGCGTGAGGGGGTAGAGAAACATGCGATGACACGACAGTATGGGATACAAGTGGGGGGAGACATAGATGTGAACGGTTGCCACCAGCGTGCGACTACTCCGCGTCATCGACGATAGGGCGGTAATACTTCACAAGCTGTACCTTGAATACTGCAGACAGCGCGGAATGAGCGGGCTTTAGGCAGAAATAGCGAGGAGGATCGGGCACGTACGATCGGGAGAATCCCAGATGGCTGCAGCATCCGGGTTGAGTGGGGACGCATTGTTCGGCTCTGAGGAAGACCATGTTGAACACACGGAAGGGGAGAGAACCCGGGGTCACCCACCTCCTAGTAGTGATTGCAAGGACAGAAGAATTGTTTGCACGCTGTAAACGGCAGACCATTTGTCCTACAGGTGGCGTGTCACCGAATGGTACCCTATTGGCGCGACGCCGTGCTCACCTGCAAAATGTCCAGGCAAATCCCGCCACCGACCAAATCAACATTGGGGTGGAAGCACGGCGAGTCAAACTTGATAGTAGGGGCAGACATGGGGTACGTCGGTGGGAACGTAATAGAGATTTTGAACTTCAACCCGGCGTATACCTGTGGTATGCCTTCCGTGAACTGAAGCCGTGTTGAGAGCGCACGGATAAGACTTACAGTGCCGGCAGGGCCCTCGATAGTCCCAACCCAGTCGAAAAGGTTGGAGTCCGACTTCGGGAACGCAGACTACACGTAACATTAGATCCGCGTTCTTGTCAACGCCGCGACGCGCACTCACGATACCAGGAGAGGCGGACATCTGTAAATTTGGAACACTAAGTATCAAGATTCCGCAGGATGTACCACGGGTGGCACTCACCATAAGCGTCATCAACTCATTACTCAAACTACGCAGATAAGGTCAACCTGACACTTGGCGACTAGGAAAAGTCTAGGACACGCACCGTTTGGTGACGCTGCCCGAAGACTCTGTTCCTGCGCCTCCTGCCGTGGGTTTGGTCGATGCACCAGTACGGGGAGCGAGAGACGACATGATTTGGTCCATTGGAAGTGGTGAAGAAAAGAGTCCAAGATTTTACAGAGCAGGAGGAAAGAAGGGCCCGAGACGCGTTGGTGGTCGTGAGTAGAGTCGAGTGGAGGAGGCCGCATGTCGCGCGCCACGCGCTTTTGAACGCGTCTCGAACATTGGTCACGTGTACCGTATAGAGCAGAATGGGCGCTTTCGCGACCACAATCGTTCAATGGCTATACCCCATTCCTGTTGGATGGGAACGTTTGGTCACAACAAGGCAAAGCTGGGATGGTATAGACGAGGCTTTTCCAAGCGGGACAATCGAACCGGCGAGGTTTCTGAACGCTACGACCCACGGGGTACAGCCCGAGATGTTTGACCGTGGCCCCAATGTGTCACTACGCCAATGGAGGAGATGTTTGTGCCCGCACGCCATATTATGAAAAAGCATCAGTACAGAGCGGGGTATCTACAGTATCAATCCGACCGTCCGTCTCGGTATGCAGTCCGACAACGATCTACTTGCCCGCAATAAGTGTCATGAAAGCAGGCAGGTACTGTTCACATATCGACGAGAAGTAGAACTCGTGCTCCGAGTTGTGCGCCTGGACAAGGTTATGCGCGATCTCGTGTGCGAGCGTGAAATACCTGAAAGACGCCGCGTCAGTCAATCTGAACGATGAGGTACACGAGGCTGGTGCCAACTGACCAAGAGATAAAAGCGTTCGTGAGCTGTCCCCGGCTAACTTCCGCGTCATCTACACAACGAAACTCAGCAAGTTCGAGGATATTGGGATGTGGGGACGGACTTACGCCACTGTTCGAAGAATCGCAAGTTAAGGAAGAGACTTGCGTTGCGATTGAACGCGATCGTGTCCCCCGCGCGGTCATAGAAGATGTGCAAGCTGGATGGCGTAAGGGTATAGATCCCTTGCAGAGGTCGAATGGTGTAGAGAAAACGGGCGAGACTCTCGCTCTTGTTTCGCATCAACAGTTTGCCATCCGGGACGTCTGTAGCAAACTTAGCCAAAATGATACCTCCCACAAACGAAACACGGATACCTTTAGCCACAAATATCTTCGTGCCGTCCATATCGCCTTCAACTGCAATCAGTCTCCGTCGTTAGCAAACAACGGATATCACTAACCTACGAGCGTCATGTCTGTAGGATGCCCAGATATGTCGCAATAGCCCTCGTTGAGAGACTCCTTGACTACCTGCATTTGACGCTTATTCTTGAGTACCTCGCTTCGTTCCTCCTTGCATGCTCTGATGGCGAGGTCGATGTTTGACGCTAAGACGGCCGTATGAAATCTTCGCGATGCCATGGAACAGCCTGGAGTACTCACTGATACTACTCCGCGGCGTGGCATGTGGCTGGGGCGTAAGCGGCTGGCTGGGACGGGGAGGCAATAATGGTAGCTCGCTCTCCAAACCGTTATCTTCTGTGGGCGGTAGAGGAGCACTACTTCCGGACGTCGCAGGCTCTTTCTGGAGTCTCCGTTTCACCGCATCCAACGACTGACGGACCATGTTCAGAGGACGCGAGGGTTGCTTCGTATACTCCTCAATCAAGCCGCCAACAGGCATGGGGGGCTCCTTCTCGTTCGAAGGCGGCGAGCTGGGACGTGTGACGTCTGGTCTTGTTTGAGAAGACACGAGTGTGTCGGAGGAGGCGTTAACGGAGGCGGCTGCTTGCTTAGCTTTTGCGGCCTCCTCGGCGGCGAGCCTGTCTGCCTTTTGTTGCCGCAAGATACGATCCACTAAGCAAAAATTTAGCCTATTTCACCACAGGGACGATGACAGTTGAATACCATTGTAGCCTCGCCTGCGCAACGCGCGCAGATCTGTCGACAAGATGGTCATGAACAGCAACGCATCGTTCACTTTAGGTGCGTCGAACAAAAGGCGACACATCGACGTCGATACTCTGAGACAGAGTACCTTTAGGAATCAGTGCCCTTGAGAAGTTGACGGAAGTCACGCACTCGTACATGTCGACCGCGTCATGCCCCGCAAGCCACAACTCGATCGGTCCGCGGCCAATTCTCCTCGCGACGGCAGAAGCATCCTGGCTCTTAGACGCACGGTCCCCGCCGAACTGCAGTGTCTTTGTGACGATCAGCTTGCCAAACGTCTTCACGACGAAGTTCTTCTCGTTGTTCAGCCACGAGTGCGACACCCGCGTCTTCGTGTGCGTGTGTTCGTGCAGGAACAACGGCAGGCGCTCTAGGATCAGGGTCCGGACATCGGCTGCCTTGCGGGAGCCGACGACTTCGTTCCGATTCTGGTAGTCCTCTCGGACGAGGGTGCTCAGTCGTCTGGACCCCAGCACCATATAGAAGGCTGATTCCCGACGTTAGCATTACAGTCCAGGTGTAAAGCAATTCCAAACACAGTACCTTCAAGCAGATCTTCTTGAGGGGCCGAGAAAACCGCATCACCAAATAACTGATACGCGTTTGTGTCGTCCGCGATGACGACCTTGTCTGGCGTCAGCAAGTCGTACTGGTACTCCCAGTCCTCCTCCTCCATCTCCGCAGACATCTCCACACTCGTCCTCTTGCCGCTCGAGCCCTTCTCCTTGCGCACGCGACGCGATCCCAGGAGGACTGCGCCGCGCTTCATCCGGGCCAAGCTCCCTGCCGAGATGAGACGCACGTTCACTGCGATATTACGCAACTCTGTCAGGTAGCTAGAAGGCCAGACATCAGTCACGACACCAACGACTTTTGAGGGAAGCCGCTCGCTCACTTTTCGCGTCCATCAGCGAGGTCGTAGAATCGCCGAGGGTTGTCGAGCAGGATCTTCGTAACTTCCTCAACGGACGGCTCATGCTTGACGCCGCACGCACTAAGGAAGGCGTTCGCCGTGGTGCCGAAGTCGACAAATGTAAACAGCTTGGAGTGGAACTGCGCTTGAGATTCGCCCTTAAAATAGCACTGCGTGGGTGGCAGGTGACGGATACTTCCGTTCGGCAACTTCACAGGTACGAACTCCATCTGCGACAGCGTCCTCAGCTCAGTTGAGGAGAATGCTAGGGGACACCGTCAAACGGGCAGTATCGCGCAGTAATAAATAGGACGTACTTGTGACCCGGCTGGCGAGGATGGTGAACCACTGTTTCGCGATGTCTTCTGTAGACGGTGGATTTGTCTTGAGAAGGTTGACCAATCGCACCCCGGCTGGGTGTTCTTGTATCTTCAAATGCATGAGCGCTTCACCTTTCAAGGACGGGTCGATGACCACGAAGCCCAGCGTGGCCCATTCAGATGCAGAGAAGACCTATATTTTCCCGATCATGTTCTGAAACATAAATAAGACGCTTTCAAAACTAACCTCATGAGGTTTCCCCAAACATGGTTTACCGTTCTTGACGGCAGGGACGTATGAAACATTGGAAAAGTCGATAGGATCGTAATTGGGATACCGAGTGGTATAGTTGTCAAGCAGATACTTCAAAGCCGCAGAGCGGACCTTCTCGTCCTGGCTGGCTGCAAGGCCTATGAGGTCAGGGAGGGGCGGGAATCGACGCAACCCCAGTTTAAACAAGAATTTTGCTGTAAAGTACGTCAGGTGCCAGTCAACACTATGAGACCATGCGTGAGTTGTACCTTCTTCCGATCCACTTCGCCACTTAGGATGTGTTCCCCAATCGATCACTGGAAGCTTCAACTCTCTGAAGACATCCAGAGGTTCGTACAGCTCGCCCGCACGGCCTCGGGGCAACTTCCCATTCTCCGGCAGTTTCTCGTCCGTAAGCCGCTCCCGCAGGAATGCGGAAGTCATCTGCAGCCGCTCGAACTCAACATCTGTTAAGGTCGCCTGCACTGCAACGAGATACTTGATCAGCTCCGCGATCGTCCAATCTCCTGTCTTGATCATCCTATGACTCAGTTAGTAACGTATCCCTGCCTACTGCATCGTGGCGATCTACCTGTCAAAGACAATTTGCAGGTCGACGTGCTTTCGCACACCGATACCCTCCAGGAACCTCTCCAGAGGGCCCTTCACCGTAGCCCCCGACGGGAGCGACACCACCGGCAAGTCATTGAAGACATGTGCACTTTGGAAGTACGCCTCCGCAGGTTTCTTCATGCCTGCCGACGTTGGCACACATGCATGCGCCCTCAGCACCGCCGCGATCTCGACGCGCTGGGGCTGCGGCAGTGACTGCCACGCGCGCCCGACGACCTGTAGGACGCGCTCCGCCCATGGCGCGCACTTTTCGACGTCATGCTCTGCGTCGTGCGGGGTCGGCGGGTTCATCGCGTGCCGCAGCCACTCCAAGACCGAGAGCTCGCGCCAGCCGAACGCGCGTTCGAGCGCCTGTGCGTCAAAGTTTCGTGAGATCGCGGCGGGGAGGAGGTGCGGGGGCAGCGGGCCATCGGTGGGGATGAGCGCGCCAGTGCTGCCAGACTTGCGACTGAGGAAGCTCTCGACGACGGAGAGCGGGATGATCTGCCCCGCAGTGTCTTCTTTCCCCTCGACCGAGAGCACTGCGGCGTCGAGGAGCTGCGTGCGGACGTACTCGAGGTTCGTGGTGGAGCTCTGGGTGTACATGTCGATCCACCACTTGAAGCATGCGATCATCTCCGTTTCGGAAAGCGGGCGAGAGCGCAGCTCCTGCAGGACGTCGACGAATGTGATGTCTTTGATCATGCCGCGCGTACGCAGTCCATCTACCATCTGCTTCGCGTCCCGTAAGACGTCCGCGGGAACGACGGGAAGATCTTTCACAAACCCGGAAAAGACGGGATCAGGATAGCGCACTTCGGCAGCGTCTCGCACGCCGGCAGTGGAGATGACGGGAAATGCCTTGTTTCCAGTGATCATCGAGAGACGTGAGACGTGAGTGCACGAAAAGAAGGCTTCCTCGAGGGCAGTAGAGACTACGCCGGAGGGAGTAGAAGGGTGGAATGTGAAGAACTTGAGTGCGTGGATAGCCCGACCTCTTAGGGATGCTTGCAACGCTGGATCTATCCCGGCTCCAGGACTTGCTGCTGCCAAGGCGGAGCTCCAGAGTTGCTGGATGTGTTCCAGTTCGATCTCGTACGCGGAACGCGCCAGAAAGCCACCAATGTAGAGCAACTCCTTGTTCCACACTGTAGATCGTTGAGCTGAATGCACCTATCAACAGAAGGTAAGACTAACCAGCGACATTCCGATCACTATGACAGCGTTAGTGACAGCGGTCATAGTACTGGGAGGAGACACGACTTACACCAAATCGATGGACTCGCGTTCGACGGTAGGAATGAAGCGTGCTGACATATGACCTCCAATGCCTGTTGTCTGGCCTGTGGAATGGCCCTACATTGTCATATATCAGCAAGCTGTATAAATCCCCGTATTGCAGGACATACAATGAAAACCTTTGCTTGGCCCATGCTGCAAGGTGGGAGACTTAATCACGAGTGCACAAAACGGTGTAAGATGGTCGTACCCGTCGACATCGGCACGCAGTCCTTGGAAAACACTGCCAATACTCCTACCCTGTTTCTCATCTTCGTTCTTACTAGCATCATACTCAGCTTTACCCGTCTATGATATCCATTTAGCATTCGCCCAAGATGGAGATAGCGTGCACATACGTAGATGAGTTCATACTTCATCCGTGTGGGTGGGTTCTTCTTTGTGGACCGGTTCAGCTCAGAAATCATCTTCTTGTCGAGCTTCACCCCGATATCTGCCGCAAATATCGACAACATCACATTGGACTCCACGATCGTCAACGGATCAATCTTAGGCACGGGCGGCGGGGGAGGAGTAGGCGTGACCGCGCGTTGTGTGTTCGCAGTCCCACCGAACGATGAGAACAGTGACGAGAAGAACCCTCCACCACCTCCAGCGGCAGGCTTAGGTGGTTCTTTCTTCGGCTGTGGTTTTTCAGTACCTGCCATATACACCCACTGCATAACCTCCGCTCTGATCGAGAGCGCTGAACAAGCATGTCAGTCGGTGCGGCGATGACTATAAGTCTAAATCACGCACGCGTAGTTTGGATGGTGTTCACTTGCATGGTGTTCAGAGGGCTTGACGGCTTCAGGCCTTTCGGAATACCCACCATCTTCGGTGCTCCCGGAGCTTTCGTGAGGCGGGATAGACGCTTGTCGTCCAGAAACACGCTGACGTCGAGAAGGTGCCTCATGAATGTGATAGAAGAGGCAAGAAAACGCGTGAAGTCAAAGGGAGGAGGGATGGGTGCCAATTCCCTCAAACTCATCTCAAACGACGTCCACGGGTCCTCTACCGAGTCGGGAAGCTTGCCCCGACGGGCAAAAAGCTATGTGGCATCAGTACGGTTCGCTCCCAAACATGGCTGCGCAGCATTGCCAACCTGGTCCTTCTTGTCCTTCCAATAAAAACCCATCCATTGGCCTACACCCCCAGCATTAGGGCGTGTATTGGGTGTGCAAATATATGATACAGCTCACCCCCAGACGTAACGAACGGCTCTTCGGTCACCGAAAAGAGACTGTAGAATCCTGTAGAACGACATTGGCTATTCAGGGAGGTCGACACAAGCCGTTTACTTACCCACACCAAACGCGCCGATCTTCTCTTCGTCCGGGTTGCCTTCAGCTAATCGCACGAGTCAATAAGTTGACCGCTTTAAAGATCATAGACTACTGCGGACCAATCTTCTTCAGCCGACTCCAGTCTTCGTCCCTGAAGACCATGCCATTATTCTTGAAAGTCCATTGATGCACCTAGAAACGATCAGCACGGCGCCCTCCACACATATACAGACAAAGCTTACAACAGCAGTCTTCAAGTCGGGCAACTCAGTCGGTGGCAGAGTCATAGAAGATCCAGCCTCGACCTCGACCTTCCTGTTCTTTCGCTCTACGTACTCCTTGGTCTCAAAGTGGATCTCTACGGCGGTCGCGGTCGCGTCATCTGAGTTTTGTAACAGCTCGCGGAAGACTATAGACCGATCAGTGGCATATACGTGCAGTGCAGGAGCCTGCATACCGGTAAACTCTCCAGAGTATCTCGCGAGTACCTTGTCGATTAGGGCGCGCTGGTTCACTTCCACCGACTCGTCATGGCCGGACTCCCACTGAACAGAAACATAGATGTCATAACCCTGCTCGGGGGCATCGGGTAATGCGAACGTACGAGTGCATCCCGTGCATGAGCCATGTTGTCCGTAAGTGGTTGTGGTACAGCCAATTATTCGTGAGCGTTGTGTCGTGAGTGCGCTGAGCAGGGTATGGGGCGTATACAGTTGGTAGCGAGGCACGTAGTCTAATGGGAGGGCGTTGGAAAGCAAGTTTGACCAGCCGTACAAACACGCCGATGAGACGAGGAGAAAGAGTTTGGATGAGGAGTGCGCGAGGCACTGCGGGTGGACAGAGCTGAGAGTGTCGGATCCCGGAGCTTAGGCTACGGAGAGCGATGCGACTCCGAGTAGTACGGAGCGCAGATACTTGACGCGCGGGTCGCGTCGCGCAGCGGGCGCTTCCACGCGCACTTCGAATAACATGTCTTCCTCTGAGTCCATGCACCTCTGCCACTCCCCACACACTACACTGTCCGAAAGCTGACCACCATCCTCCGCGTGCAGCCCGTGCGCACGCGCAACCACGTTTCTCTGTATATACTAGCCCGCTTGATGGCCGTTCGCCCTCTGTTCACTCCCGCCTCCGCTCTCTCCAACAAATTTGGCCCGCGCATCGGCACACTCTCCATCCACCGCGATGATAGCGTGGTACCCCATGAAACAGAAACACCCGCACTACTGGCTGCTAGCTCTCGCGGCATAATACCGCACCTTTCGCGCGACCATCTCCACATCTCACACGCTATCCAGCATATCCAACTCCCCTTCGAGTCCTTGTAAGACCTCTCTACCTCTCAGCGCCGCGCGAGGCCAGTGACCCCCCAGTATTCCCTGACATGACATATGTATCTTTCACAGTATCAATAGAAACCCTCCTGTGCCGACCCTGGTTGATGGCCTCCATCCGTTGCACACGTTCTTGGGTTACTCTCCAGACCGGCACTTGCTCACCATGACGCTCCGTGATCCATCCGATGGGAGAAGAATGCCTCCTAATGGGAACGAATCTGTATCGGCACATTGTACCCGGGGAGTGCGCAAGGTATGTGGCAGGCCTCTGGGTGGTCACCGCTCCGTATGTTACGCTATCCTGGTCGCATGCATTGCTCACCACATTTTCGCCAGGTGACTGCGTCTGCTTGGAATTCATGGGTACACAAGTGCAGACCCGATATTGTGGTCGCACTCTCAGACACTCCCTTCACACCTCCCCCACACTCTCAGAAGCGGCTCACGAAGAGTATTGAGCGTTCGATCGCATGGGTATCGAGCATGCTCAGGGTTCCGGCTGTTTCTCCCGATGCGAACCCGGGTACCGCCTCCCGGCCGAAATACATCCTTCTACACCTAGCGGGCGGCGCGAACCTAGACGCACGCACCGAGTTCGCGGAGCGTCTTACCGACCCCATTGAGCATAGGGACGCGGTCGAACTCGCGCCTTTCAACACACTTGACGACGGCATCGCTGGCTACGTCTTCGACCTCCTACCTCTGCGGTCTGCTATAGCAGCGGAGTCGCGACCGACAGTGGACGAAGCGGACCTCGCTGGGGGACTCCTTCGTGTTAGCGATCGACAACGCTCGACGCCCAACTTTTCTGCCCGTCTTTCAGAGATGTTGCAGGCGTCTCTGCAAGTCCTACCGCCGGAGAAACCTCGTGTTCTCAATTCGCCTGCATCACCACACGAAGTCCTTCGGCTAGTGCGGGACGTCGGCGTGGACCTTGTAGACTCATTTTGGGCACAACGCGCTGCTGACATGGGGATCGCGCTCGACTTCCGCTTCCCTCTACCAAATCCTGCTGTGCTTTCCCCATCTACTTTCTCTACACCAAGGAGACAGGACGGCAAGATGGACCTTGGACACAACCTCTTCGCCCAAATATATGTCCATGACCACGTCCGCCTCGCCTCCTCCTTCCTTGACGGCCTCTCTGCTTCTCAATCAAAGGAGATATCTAGCGATCCTGTGTGCGAATGCGGCGCGTGCTCCCCCCTTTCGCCGTCTTCACGGATACCCCATAGCACTGTTGATACGCAAGCCTGGCAAGACTCTATGTGTCCGACCTCGCCCGACAAAATGCAACCGCCGTTCACGCGCGCGTATGTGCACCATCTGTTGCACACGCACGAAATGTCCGCGCATGCACTGCTCGCGATGCACAACATCTCCGTCTTCTCCGCGTTCCTCGCCGGTATCCGCTCAGTCCTCGCGCGCGACGATCCGGAGGCAGATTTTGCGCGAGAGGTTTCCCGATTCGAAGAGACGTACGACGAGGAACTTGGTCTCTGGGATGAGGCGGAGGTGATGTGGCTAAAGGTCGAGCGGGCACGGGGGAAGGGGCGGCTCGCGCGCGAGGGCAATAAACAAATCCAATCAACCATTGGACCCGGTGCAGACATCTAAGACAGATGCGCTTGAGATTGGAGCCGGTCTTTTGTAACGAGTGCTCCCGCGAGGCGTAGGGAATATTTTTACACATGGGTGAGTCGCGGACAAGCAGTGCTGCGCACGGGTCGGAATGCGTCCTGACCGAGATCTGTCGCCAGGCTCCCCAGGAAAAGTATGAGAGACTCCGCAAAACTACCATTATCTGCAAGTCCTTTGGTGTCCTTTCTTATGGAACATCTTGTCGATAATATGTGGTATGAATATGCTGGATTCGGGTCACGGTGACGGCTGTTTTCTCGGGGTGCTTGATCATTGATCATACTGAGTACTTGTGCGTTCGATACCGATTCACCCATAATATGTATGTGAGCTGGAGCTATTTAACGCGGAAGAGACTATGAGGAAAGGGCGGATTTATGGCGTCGGAATATGTGTGTAGCGAATGCATACAAGTTACGCTAGATTAAATCACGGAGGGCCGCGCAGCTAGCGCCTCTGGGCGCTTCGGAGCCCAGGGCAATTCCCACGAGCTGAGAGGGGGCCCGGGTGCGGAGGCGCCGGAGGAAGGTCAGTTACGACTCGCAAGCTCAGGCCAACGCAGGCCATGTCCAAGTTCACCCCCACCCCCGCAGAACTCGCCCTCGTCAACCACATCTTCGCCCAGGCCGACCCTCAGAAGCTCGGCGTGGTCACTGGCGATGCTGCGGTAAAGGTCCTCAGCGGCTCTAAGCTCCCACCTTCTGTGCTCGCCGAAGTCTGGAATCTCGCGGATGAGGACAACAACGGCGTGCTCACCCGCAAGGGTGTAGGTATCGCTGTACGCCTTCTTGGGCACGCACAGCGCGGAGAGCGCGTCTTGGACGCCCTTGTGAGCAAACGTGAGCAGCGCTGTCGTCGTTTCTTGTGCTGGTGATCAACCTTGCCTCTACAGCTGGACCTATACCCACCATCGAGGGCATCCCACCCGTCGTAACCCCACCAAGTACTGGCATCCCCCCTGCCAAGTCACCACCACCCGGTCTGCCACCCATTACTCCCCAGGACAAGTCCAAGTTCTTGAAGTTATTCCTCGGATGCCACCCGGTAAATGGCCTCTTAAGCGGTACGTCATCTTCATCTCCCTCGTCTCGCACGCGCATGTGTGCCCATTCTCTCTCGATCAGGCGAGAAGGCCCGTGACGTGTTTGTCAAGTCCAAGTTGCCAGTCGACAAACTGTCGCAGATATGGTCGGTATCAAGCACTGCTCCTTGCTCGCTCCCCAGACGCGTTAATACGTTCCTTTCAGGAACCTTGCGGATTCGAAGAACCGTGGGTCTTTGGACGCGACGGACTTCACGATCGCCATGTACCTCATTCAAGCCTCCATGTCCGGACAGTTACAGACGCTACCACCAACACTACCCCCATTCCTATACGACCAAGCCGCCAACGGTATCGTCCCTCAAGCAACAGGCGAGAGCGGGCACGTCAGTCCATCCCTTACCGGCGGGTTCTCCAGCCGGCCTCTGCAGCCTCAGTACACGGGACAGACGTTGTCCTCCATCCAGCCGCAGATGACCGGTCAGACGTTCTCCTCGATTCAGCCACAAGCTACCGGACAGATGAGATCAGCCCCGCCCTTACCCGCCCGATCTGCTGCGCCCACGACTTCGAACCTCGGATTTCCCTTCGTCCAGCAGCAGTCTACGGGCGCTACGCCACAGTGGGACGTTACTGCGCAGGAGAAGGTTAATTCTGACCGTATATACGATAGCCTCGATACCCTGAAGAGGGGTTACATTGAGGGTGATGTCGCCGTCCCATTCATGTTACAGTCTAACCTCCCCGAGGATGTGCTCGCTCAGGTTTGGTAAGCAACTTACCTCCCTCGATCCTCAACGCGACTGATGTAGGGTCCAGGGACCTTTCGGACTTGAACAACGACGGCCGCTTGACACGCGACGGGTTTGCAGTAGCCATGCATCTCATCCAGGGAAAGCTTGCGGGAAAGGAGATCCCAACTTCCCTTCCGCTGTCATTGGTCCCTCCTTCAATGCGTGGTTCCGGCTCGGCTCTCGCAGGGCCTCCACAACATCCAGTACCTGAGGCTATCAAAGACCTACTATGGGACGACTCACCACCGTCATCTGCGACTGCACCTATCCACCCGCCGACCTCGTTCTTGCAGCCTCAAGCTACCGGTACACTGTCCCCGCGCCCAGCACCTACGTTGTCCCCTCCGCCTGCATCGGATCCCTTTGCTGGTAGTCCGTTTGGCGGATACCACAACGCTCGTGCGTAACGCAATGCCCTAAAATTTGCTGCAGAGCTAAAAGATCTATCTCAGCGGCAGCTCCTGCGCCTCATCATGACCTGCTTGGCGATGACGATGAGCCTCACGTCAGTTCGCCGCCTCTGCACGACCACTCCGCAGAGATCGGAAACGTCAAGAACCAGCTCAGCTCGACAAACCGCTCGCTCGAGACGGCCAAGAACGAGCGCGCGAGCCTTGAGCGTCAGTTGACGGAACAGGCTGCTTTGCTAGCAAGCCTACAGACCCAGCTTTCGTCCGCGAAGGCTGGGTATGACACTGAGACGCTCCTGCTCGGTACACTGAAGGACCGTTATGCCTCTCAGACTGCCGACATCCAGAAGACGCGCGAGGAGCTGATTCGTGCGGAGAGCGAGCTGAGCGCGACGAGAGTCGAGAGGGCCGAGGTCGAAGGCTCCGTACTACGCGACAAGGAGGAGGTCCGCGACTTGCAGCGCAAGATGGCAGAAGTCGGCACACAGATCGAGGCGACCAAATCGGAGGTGGAGAAGCTCAAAAAGGATGCCAAGCAACAGAAAGGCCTTCTTGCCATTGCCAAGAAGCAGCTCGCTACCCGTGAGGCAGAGAAGGCGAAAGTTGAGAAAGAGCTCGAGGACGCCCGGGCGGAGCTACAGGAGGCTACGAAGGAGCGTGAGGAGACCGAGGTGCAACTCACCAAAGTTGAGGAGCCTCGTGCTCAGCTCACGAATGGGCACGTCTCACCTCCACCGAACGTCCCGAGCCCAGACCCTTCCTTGATCTTTGCGGCCGCTCAGCCTCTCCCGACGTCCCCTGAGGTATCGCCTCCGGTTGCAGGCAAGAGCACAAACCCCTTCGAGAGACTGGCAAGGTCTGCTAGCCCACGGCCAGAGTCGCCGTTCCTTCCGTTCGCTGCCTCGTCTACTTTGCCGACTCCCATTGCGGCCGCTCCTGTAGTCACACAGGAAGAACCCGCTGAAGATCCTTTCGGATTCAAGGCGTTCACGAGCGAGGAGCCCGCGACTCCAGTCCCTGAGCCTGAGACGCCGAAGCCTTTGGCAGCCCCCACTCCTTTGACCATCGGCTCACCGCATGCGGAGGAACTCGTATCACCGGCTGACACCGACCTGTTCACGACTCCCCCAACTACCGCCACTATTCCTGAGCATATCTTCACTCCTAAGCCCGAAGAGCCTTCCACCTCTTTCCCTGCGCTCGATGATACTGCGACGGACGAGAGTGCGCCGACCCCGACGGGTCCGTCGACTGCTACGCTCCTGAACCCGCAGCTCGCCGCGGAAGACACGGATCTCACCCACGAGCTGAAGGAGGTCGAGGAGTCTGACAGTGACAGCAGCGACGACGAGGACAACGAGCCGCTCACTTCCGTGAAGGCAAAGCTCGCTGTGGACTCGGCGAAGCAGACCAACGTCGCAGCCGCTGGTGCATCGGCGTTTGACGATTCCTTCGGAATCTCGGACGCGGCTCCGCCGGCACTCGTTGCAGCGCCGGTCTCTACGACGGTCGTGGCCTCTAGCTCTGCACCTGCCGAGTCCACTCCTGTGCAAGCTTCCAGCGGCCCAAACGACCTTGCGAGCATGTTCGAGACCCCTGCGGTGTCCAAGGAGCCACCCCCGTCCGCACCGATCCCCGCTGTCGTGGACAGCACAAAGACGAACGGATCTGCGTTCACGCCTAGTGCGGGCGTCAGCGAGTTTGACCAGGCCCTGGGCAAGCTCCCCAGCCTCGACAACAGCGTGGCGTCGTCGCAGTTCACGAACCTGACGTTCGACTCAGCCTTCGACGACAACTTCGACTTTGCGGCGGCCACGGCTGCCCAGCCCGTGGCTAACGGCGCCGCATCCGAAGTGGCGGACGCAGCGGCATTCCCCCCGCCCCCAACGGCCTCTCATTCGTCTGCGCCTCGTCAGGAGAGCAGTTTCGACGATGTTTTTGGGACGAGTGCTAGCGTTGCCTCGGGAGCGGCCGCTGTCCCCGCTCCCGTCCCTGCCCAGTCAATCTCGATGTTTCCGCCCCCTAGCGTGCCCAGCGCCCCATCCTCCGCGAAACCGCTCTCCTTTGATGACGCATTCGGCGCATCGAACGGGGCGGCTGCCGCCAGCAGCGCGGCGCCCAACCTGAATGCGAGCTTGTCGTCTCGCAGCAACGGCGGCTTCTCGTTCGACGACGCCTTCGGCGACGAGCCGTCGCTCGCCCTGGACAGCTCATTCACCAGCCAGACGTCGGCGTATCAGCCCCCTCCCGGCCCACCCCCAAACAAAGCGGGCCCCACGCCGTTCCCGACGTCCTCCGCCGCGTCGTCGCCGCGCGGGTCAAGCTCGACGCAGCCTGGGGGGCGCCGCTCGGAGTCCCCCTCCGCGCAACGCGTCTCCTCGCCTACCCCGCGCCACTCTTCCCCACCGCCGCGCCATTCGTCACCCAAGCCGCGCCCGTCGACGGGTGACTCCACCAAGGAGAAGGCCGCCACCACACGGCACAACAGGCTCAGCGTAAGTCCTCCCCTCCCTTCGAGAGCTGCAGTGGTCGCGGTAATGGTGTCGTGATATGTGGCTGACGTGCATGTGTGTGCGCCGCAGATCCGTCTGCCATTCGGACGGAAGAAAAAGCACCTTGATGCGCCGCCGGTGCCGCCGCTCGCGCAGCAGCAGATCGTGGAGGACCCGACTCCCGCTGTCGAGGACGACGTGGAGGCGGTGAAGACGCTGTGTGGGATGGGCTTCAGCCGCACCCAGGCAGTGTCTGCGCTCGAGGAGCACGGGTACGACGTCCAGCGAGCCCTTAATAGCTTACTAGGAGCGCCCTGATCGACGCTCGCACGCGCTTCTGGCGCTGCAGCGCGGGGCCGCGCTTGACAGCGCCGTGTTGACGACTGGCTGGTACACCATAATGCGTTTGAGACCGTCTGAGACCGCCTGCTTCCCCTCCCTCTTCGTTCTTCCTTCCTCTTTCCGTTGCCGGATATGTGAATGATTCCATTCCTACGATGACCACGGGCGCACACCCTCGCCCGTCCCCGCCGCTCGTTCGCCTTCTCTCTCTCCCATCCTCCCCCCTCTGCCTTGCGTGCTGCTCGCGCCACCCCCCGTACCCTCGTTTGGATAGCCTTATGATGACGCGTTCCTTATTCTTTCTCTGCCGTTGCGTTGTTCCGAGACCAAGACTAAGTAATCCCCTATTCCCGCCAATGGACGCTCCTTGTTTTGCCCCGCAGCGAGTCTCCCGTGGCCTGGGTGCGTGCTTCCGTGCGCCGCCCCCGTGTGCCACATACCCTCCAGGCTTGTACAGCAGGGTCGCGACAAGGACCCGTCATAGGACGTGCGTACAGGCCTCCCTATCTTAGTATCTATCATGGATCGACATCTTGTCCCTCGACTGTCGCATGTAATACACGGATGACCGTCAGTGCGAGCGGTCGGCTGTGCTCTCCGAGACGACGCCCCTGGGCGCGTCCTGGAGTGGCGAGGAATGAATGAGAGTCGGACGTCGTCATGCGGGCGAACATTTGCTATTTCACTGACACATGGACAGAGGGCGCGTGGGGTTGGGAATGCTTCCGAGGACGGGCGATGCTGAGATACCGGAGGCGTTCCCACCAGGCGACTTTGCGGCTTCCTGGCGGGAGGCTCGTGGATGTGGTGTTGCTTGTCCGGACGGTCGTGTGCGTGCTGCAGCAGACAATGGCGGCGGCGGGGGACAAGTGTGCATTGTGCGATGGAGTGGACGTCCGCTGGAAGATACGTATACGTACTGGTGAGTGCACAGCCCCGGCCACTGCGAGAATATGGCCGAGTGTTGCGCCCCAAAGAGCAGCAAACAGAGCTCTCCGCCCGATTGTTCTCCGTCCAGCCCTCCACGCCTTAAAAATCCCCGGCCACGCGTGCACAGACGGGCCCATCGCACCCCCCGCCGACCTGATCAAGCCCTGCCGTGGCCGTCGTCGCCCGCTTCACAGCCTGCGCCCGCAGATCTGCGCTAGTGGCAGCTGTCTCCGGGCCCGACTCCGCTCTCCGCTATATATACTGCGACCCCCGCCCCGCTCAGGTCCAAGCTTGAAGTAGCAGCATTGGCACCGTACCCGACGCGCACCCACAACCGCTCGAACCGTCGAACCGAGAGCCGCCAGAGCTTGTACTACACCCCCCTTATGACGTTTGACATCTTCGTCGTCGGCTGCGGTAAGACACTGCTTTGCGTTCGTGCGCATGCGACGCTCATCACGCCCTGTGCTTGCAGGCGGAGGCCCCTTCGAGGACAATTTATCCAGGTGGGTCGAGCCTGACATGTCTGGACGAGCTGGACGCCCATGAACATGTGCAGTTACTTTCTGAAGCCGAGCGGCTCGGCCTGGAGGGACGGCATCATCGCTCTCGAAGCAGGTATAGCATCAACATGTACACGTGAAGAATAAAGAAAAAGTCGCGCTGACTCGCTTTCTAACCGTGCAGGTTCGGGCCTCAGCGCCCTCAACAAGCTGCTCACAGCGCATCCCGACGTGTTTGCGCCACCAGAATCCCAGTCCGAGGTGGACGCCCCCGTAACGCCTACTGCAGCCGAAATTTACTCTTGGATACAGTATGTTCAACAGCACCCGAGCAAATCTGCATTGCAGGCAGCCTCTCACACCGGTTCTCTTCTCCAGGTGTTATTTGATCACCCACGCGCACTTGGACCACATCAACGGCCTCATCCTCTCTGCTGGGTCCACTAAAGGGCCGCCTAAACCGGTGCGCGGCACCAAAGAGACTCTAGAGGTGGTCGCAGACGCCTTCTCAGGCAAGCTCTGGCCCGCGCTGGCCAGCTGGACCGAAACGCCCGACGTCGCATACATCCTCTCTCCGTACGAACCCCTTCCCCCTTCTTGCCACTCGGCACGCTAACAGCATCCACAGGCTCTCCCTAGACGACCCATACGTCCCGCTCACCGACACCATCTCCGTCCGGACATTCCCCCTCAGCCACGGCACGCCCCCCGCCTCCCGCGCCCCCTACGCCAGCAGCGCCTTCGTGCTCCAACACACGCCCACCGCGCGCGAGCTGCTCTTCCTCGGTGACGTCGAGCCCGACGCCCTCTCCTCCCGCCCGCAAAACCGCGCGCTCTGGCGCGCCGCAGCGCCCAAGATCCCGCACGCCCTCGCCGCGCTCTTCGTCGAGTGCTCCTGGCCCGCGGGCCGCGCCGACGCGCTCCTGTACGGCCACCTCAGCCCGCCGCACCTCGCGCACGAGCTCACCGTGCTCGCGCGCGAGGTCGTCGCCGCCCGGGAGCGCGCGCGCGCGAGCGGAGAGAACGGGGACAGGACCAGGGGCGGCAGTCGCAGCCGCAGCCGCAGTCGGAGCGAGTGCGAAGATTCGGACGAGGACGCGGCCCAGCAGCAGCGGTCGCGGAAGCGCAGGCGGAAGAGGGTCTCGGACCCCGACGTGGACGTGCGCGGGGCTCTCGCGGGCCTGCGCGTGTTCATCACGCACTGCAAGGACGATCTCCACGGCGCGTTCGACCGGCCCATCCGCGAGGTCATCGCCGACCAGGTGCGCGCGCTCGTGGAGGAGCAGGCGCTGGGCGCCGAGATCATCGCTGTCGAGCAGGGCATGCTCATCTGTGCGTTTATTGCTCCCACTCGTCTGTCTGTCGAACCGCGTGTGCTCACGCCGTGCAGCTATATGAATGCGCAGGACCCCGCAGAAGAGCCCTGAAACGTCCTGCAACCATGTATCATGAATCTCATCGAGGCGAACGCAAGTAGCGCCCATCTGTAGCCATAGCCACTGTATCCATACTATTCCATTCCGTCTCACTCTCCGCTCATCCTCACCGTGTACCACTACAACTGAACTGCTGAATCGCATTTCCAGACGCTCTCCATCCCATACACATGCATGTGCTCCCGAGCCGTGCGCGCTCCATAACAATACTATTATCGCGGTCGTAAAAGTCGTAGAGAGGTATATATGACTGTACAGGAAAGCAGGAACGAGCCGCACGCCGCCATGACGCGCCACGCTGCAGCGAAGCAGCTCTACCAGGGCCGTCCCGCGCGTGCCGCAGGGGCGGCGCACGGCCGCCGACGAAGTCCACGCAATCTCGATATATGCAGTGCAAAAGGACAGCAACAACGGATCCGGAGGTCGAGGAGAGGAAATTATGTGCATAGCAAGACACGCCTGAGGCTCAACGCGCAGCGGGCCTTATGACGACGACGTCGTCGCATATAATTTGACGACGCCGTCCGCGCCCGCGCTCGCCATGACGGGCAGCGACGGGTGGAACACGACGTCGAGCACGCCCTCGCGCGCTTTCTCGCGGTGGCTCGTGCTCTCCTGCTTGCACGCCTTCGACCCGAGTATGTCCCAGTAGCGCACCGAGCAGTCGTGGCTCCCCGAGACGAGGTTGAAGCCTGCCGCATCGAGGGACAGTGACGTAACCGCGTCCAAATGCGCGGTCATCGAGTGCGTGCACTGGCCTGTAATGGATGAGATGCACGATGAGTTCAGGTTTTTGGTGCGAAGAAGTCCAGATACCGACCGGTGTTGATGTCGAATATACGAATGTGCTTATCCTCGTGGCCAGTGATAAGCAGCGGCATGGTAGGGTGCGACACGATGGCGTTTGCCTGCGCCGACACGGAATCATCTGCACTCGCGGTCAACAACCCTTCCCCACCTCACCACGTCGGACTGCAACCACTCACCACCCTCGACAGGCTCGACGTGGAGCTTCATGAGCTCCTTCCCGGACTCGATCTCAAAGACCTTGATCACTGAGTTCTGGTAGGCCACGGCCACCTTTTTGAGGTCGCTCTTGATTGCCTCCACAGCTGATGCACCCGGCAGGTCACCTTCCGGGCTGAGGTCGCCCGACGTATCAAGGCCCTCATACGACCATGACAACTTTAGCGAGCCGCCGCCTGAGGGGCCCGAGACGTCCCAGACCTTCACCAAGCCCTCCGCACCACAGCTGATGAGCGTGCCCTCATCCCGGGCGAGCGCCAGGTCCCACACTGCGTCCGTGTGCCCAATGAGCTCTCCGCGTGCTCGGCTCGCGTCATACGGCGCGTACGTCGTACGAGACGGGGCAGGCAACGCCCATACGCGGATCGAGGAGTCCATTGAAGCGGAGTATAGAAGGCCCTTCGAGGGCGAGTGCACCAAGCAGGTGATGGCTGCCGAGTGCCCGCGAAGCGTGAGCTGCGGCTCGACCTCCGTTGTGGCTCTCGACCTGTGATAAAGCTTAGTCCATGAACGGAGTGGGGGGCTACGCAAGGCAGTACGCACGCCGGAGCAGTCAGACTGGCGATATCCACCCGCCAGACTTTCACAGTGCTGTCGTCACCCGCACTCGCGATGCATAGCTCGGTCGGGTGGAACGCAATAGCACGAACCGCGTCGAGGTGACTGAAGAATACGTTAGCTTCGAGGATGAAGGTTTCGGGCGGGGGATATTGCGCTCGGAAGAAAAGTCACGACACTGACTTCCTGAGGGTCCGCTTCGCCTTCCACACCTTCGTGCTCTCGCCGTCGCCCATCATGCTGCCGGAATCATCATCGTCCTCCACCTCTTCCTCTTCCTTGCCATCCTCCTCTTCCCTCGCATGCCGCTCCCACGCATTCGCCCCGCTGATGTTGTTGTTGAGCTGGTGGCGCGTTTGCTCCGAGCCCTCTTGCGATAACCGGAACCTCTCCTTCCAGTCACCTGATTCATCCGACATTGGCTGTTCGGGCTCCTCTCGGTCTTTGCTCTCACCCTGGTACGGCTGCTGGGACGACTGGGGCTGTTGCTGATATTGCTGTCCCTGTTGACTGATACCTGAGGGCGGCTGGACCTGATGTTGGCTGAACATGTTTGGAGCGAGATTGGGTCGGTCGAAGGGGTTGACCTGGGATCCGTTTGCTGCAGGGGCGTTCGATGGGCCAGATATCATGCCGTTCATGGTGGCGATATCTTTCGCTTCGGGCATTGTCTTCTTGGGACGACCGTTGTAGCCTAGCTGTTCAAACGAAGGAACGTTTGGGATCTGTGGAGGCATAGTTGCGGTGGCTAAAAGAGGCCGATTGGGGAGCGGGTTCATCGCCTGTGGCGACGTAAGATATGACACTTCTTGTAGACATCTGCAGCCAAGTCAATCAAGTGCGAGCTTGAACGACACCGAGGACATACTGCTTCAAGAAGTCTCTACTCCGGGTCCGGCTTTTTGGGTCGCGACCTGGTGCAGGTCTCCCCAAAGTACCTATCGTCGCAGCGTTCGGGTTGACGCCAGTCCACGCTGTCTGACCCACCCAGGTCTGCGTACGGCTTGGCGGACCTCCGGACGCAACGCCGTTGGGGAAAGAGCCCGTAGACATACGATCGGGGGGTAGGGGCATGTCTAAGAGCGCGTGAGTGCTTTGCAAGGGTCGCACGACAACGGCACGGACCTTCACTGCGCGGGGAGCTCCCGCTGCTCGCGTCGTCTTTCTGTGACGCGAGGGCACCCTGAGACTGCAACGAGGCTAGCTTCGCAGGGGGGACGGCGGGCTGCGTGAGCTGCTTGGAGCTGCGACACGACACGTCAATGTCGTGCGCGAGCCCGCCGGCAACGGAGAGAGCAGGAGCGCGTACCGTTCGACCCGAAGGGCGTACTCGAGCATCTTGATGCGGCGCATGAGGTCGAGCTTGACATTGTCGAACGAGCGACGCTCGCCCTCGAGGAGCGCGATGCGGGCCTGCGGGGGGGCGCGCACGACCCACAATGAGAAACGCGATGAGCTCCGGTGACATGCGACGTCGAACTCACCCTCATCTCCGCCCGCTCGATCTCCCACTCGTTCCTATCGCGTTCGTACCGTCGCCATTCTGTCTGGAGGTAGTGGAGGACGCTAGAGAGCGAGTAGTCATGGCTGGCCTGGGGAATCTGCTGGAGTTCGGACGTCTGAGGGCCCTGCTGCTGCTGCGGCGCCTGGGGCTGTTGTTGTTGCTGTTGCTGGCCAGGCGGAGGCTTGTTGGGACCTGCGAGGGAGCCCAGCATGGGGAGTTGGATGGTGTTGTGGTGGATCGAGTTTTGAGGTGGAGGTGGTTTCGAGTTGATTCGCAGCGCGGCGCCGTTGATCATCGTGACCTGTTTGGCACAAACAACGCTGAATATCTCTGCCGACTCTGTCCCTCGACCAAGTCCGCTCGCTTGTCTCTGTCCGGCGTGCTCACAGGGCTCCTCGTCGTCGGCTGCAGCGAGAACAGCGTCCTCGGATGCGCCAGTCCGCCGAACACTCTCGGCCCAATATTTCTTCTCTCCGCCAGCGCCGCGAGTCCTGCCTCGTTTCTCTGAAATCTACGCCCGTTACGTAAAACCACGTCTCACGTTCTGATCAGACGTCCGCGTTCACAGCACTCATCTCTGTCAAGCTTCGTAAGGGCATGAATAATGACCCTCTCCAAACTCGCTGCAGGCTTGCCAGGAAACACAGATTATATAGGTACATGGCCCCGGTTGGCCTTGGCGGTCCACGACATAGAATGTATCCCCCTCCACCAATTCGTCCATAGTATGTAAAGCACCTAGTAATGAGTCTAGAGGGGGGACGTAGCTATCAGCTCGTAAGGCGGAGGGGGTGTATCCGAGCGCGGGAGGTCCTCATCCAAGTCGTCAGGTAAGGGTGTCATCGCGGGCTCGACTTGCGCATCGGACGCCGGGCGCGTTGGTGGCTGAGGCGTTTCTTGGGATACGGGCCTCGAGGCCTGCCTCTGCAGTTGTGGGGAAGGGGAAGGGCTCGCTGTTGAGGACGAAGCTAACAACGATGCAGGAACGGTGGTGGGCAACTCCTTCCCTGCAAGTTTCTGCCGAATGAGGTACATGGCGACGGCGAAGTCATCCTTCGTCAAGCGACCGTCGTGCTCAGAGTCCGCCAAGTCCCTAGGCACGCAAAAATTCATGCTCGGAACGCGCCGACGGAGTGGAGAGAGCTGACTTACCAAATGGTGGCCATGACCTCGTTAGGCAGTCTCGCGCGCGCAAAGAAGGGGACTGCTATATCGGACAACAAGTAGCCCTTCCTTTGCGTGTCCAATTGGTCGAAGAATCTGTCGTATCGTGTCCTTTCCTCATGAGTAATATTCAAATCCGAAGGACTAGCAGCCGGGACTGGCAAATAGCTTGTTGATGGATTGTGCGGAGACGCAGGAAACGGAGATGAAGGGGCAGTCGAGAAGGGGGAGGCAGGAGGATTGAACATCGAGCTATCACCGAGTTGGGGAGTGCTGCGGGAGGTGCGGATATTTGGAGGACCAGGCGTGAGCCCACCAGTACCTGTCTCGATATGGGATACGATACGTAGAGCTGGTGGTCGCGCGTGGGGAGGTGTGCTGTTGTCTGGCGCGATACCATCATATGCGTCGTCATGTTGTGCAGGTGGTTGCGTCGGAAGGAGTCCTGGTGGGAGAGTGGTAGGGAGGTGGTGCCCGTCCTTCCTAGATTTCATGAGCAACAAGGCAGCAGAAAACTCATCCCGGGTGAGGTAGCCCTTTCGGCCAATATCAGTCAGTTCCCTGGCAGATAATAGTCCCATAAATGATCAAACTTGACTGGTCTAAGAGAACAAGCTTACAATATTCGGGTAGCCGCATTCGCAGATAGACCCGCTTGTCGTAGATACGCATGCACAGCATCGCCCCTCACGCATCCACGACTTCGTGGGTCCAATGACGAGAATATATGTTCGGCCTGCACCCTAATAGCCGGCGTGACTTCCCAACGCGGGCTTGACGGCTGCGAAGGACCCCTGGAAGGATGTCGAGGTGGTGGTACTCCAGAGAAGGGGGATGATGTTAGGGGAGGCAAAGGATGGGGCGGGGATGCCCTGGACGGATGTAACGGTGGCGGTGGTGGTAAATGCTGAAGTGGGGTCGACGCATGGCGAGCCGCAGGCGAAGGGCTTCGTGAGTGATGTGTAGCATCTTCGTATAGTTGTGGGGGCAAAGAAGAAGGTATAGATGCAAGTCTCCCGGTCATCAAAGCCTGAATGAGATACATAGCGACCGTGAAATCTGGAAGATCCAAACAGCCGCGGCGCTGTCTGTCAGCTAACTCCCTGCAGTAGACGCGATAAACGACTGATTATAAGCGTGTGTTGGTGATGTCCACGTACCATATTTGAGACAACGTGTTCCATGGCAGTTTTGATTTCATAAACACTTCTCGTGCTTGTTGGCCTGCAGATAGCTTGATCAGTGGTCTCCGGTAACACGCAGAACTCAAACTCACCACCGAGATATCCATTCTCAGCACCCGAGCCTTTGAAGATCTTGCGGAACTTGGCCCTGTCGTGTGATGTCAAGGGCGGAAGGGAGTTTGAAGCAGCTCCCAACGATGATCCCGCGGTGGATTCATTGGCCAGTGGGGATGAAGGGCTGTCGATGATAGCGATGGGTCCAGCTGCAACACATGTTCAGTCAGGCGAGGACAGAACATACGTCGAGGGAAATAATGTGCTCTCACGTCGGTTGACTAACGCTTCCGTCACGGTTTCCCCCTTTTGTGCATGTCCAATGAGGCGCAGCGCAACTCCTACACCTTGCCTGTCCAGAAGTCCATCTTTACTATCAACACTTGCGATTTCCCATATCCTAGCAAGGGCATCGGGAGCTAGGTTGGAAGCACTGAATATTCGGGTAGCAGTTTGAGGATTGATTTTGCCCGTTGTATCCGGGTCCCCTATGGACATGACCCAGTTCACGAGCGAGTCTTCTTCCGGTGTAGCGTTGAACTCGGCAACTGCAGTCAAGGCTTGTATCTGAAGATACGTTCATATGTGTGGGTTCCTGGCCAATTGGGTCCCGAACCGAGGCAATGCACGCACCAGTCTCTCCGTCTTTAGCCGTTCCTCGGCCTCCTGCTCTATAGCAATTCTATCCAGATCCTCGTACATCCGCAGGCACTCCGTCAATTGCTCATGTGCGACAAGGAGCGCCGCCAAAAGCTGTTCTTCCGTAGTCTCCGTGACTACTAGTGCGGCGCGGCGCGACTTCTCTGCCTCCGAAGTAGCCCATGCGATCTGGGAGCCGATGAGGTCCTGCGATGCCCTTGCGCGACCGAGGAGTTCCTGGCATACCCATTAGGCGTTCGTTCCCCCGGGATGTACTACGCGGAGACATTACCTTGGTTATGTCATTCCGGAGCTCCTGCGGCTTCGCGTAGACGAGCACCTCCTGAAGAAGCTCCGCGTTGTTTCGCCCGACTTTACACACATTGAATAGCCGCTGGATGTCGTCCTCGGGGGAGATGATAGGGTTTCGGGAAGTCGACGGGGTCGGATGGTGGACAGGCTGCGGATAGGAAGGTGACAGAGGTGCAGGGGGCGGACCGTCTGGGGGCAAGAGGATCATGAAGGTGGTGAGCGGTGGGCGGCCAGAACGCGAGCACGTATTAACGGTGATATGGCCGCGACGCGGGCGAAGCTGATCGACTTACAATACTGGTTGTAGTTGGGATAAGCCTGCGATTGCCTCGCGCTGGTGCACAGGTTTCCCGGTCGCAAAGCGGAGGAACGGCGCCGGCGAGTCATGTCAATGATCTCGAACTCGTCAATGGATGGGATGGCGAGCTCGACGGCGACCACAACGACGACGATGCTGGTCCGGTCTCTACAGCCCGCACAGCATCCTGCCGCCGTCTTTCCCTTGCACCGCAGCAGCGGCCTGCTCCTCACTCGCTGCGGACGGTTCCAATTGCGCACTACGGCCGAGGGAAATACTCGCGTTGTTTTCACCTTTTTTTCCCTGGCAGAGCGACTGCTATCACAATATATCAGATCTTCGGTCCGAGCTCAGCAAGTCAACACTGGGTCAATATCATCCGTTATGTAAAGTAGAATGCTATGTAGCGATCGAAAAGTTAGGTTAAAGTTGCTAAGTAACAAGTGTCGAGAACACGAAAAGCAAGGTACGCGCAACGAACGTAGTCTGCGACGGCCACCTTGACGCCCATTAATGCCAGTGGTGCCTTGGAAGTCGGCCCTTGTGACCACTCTGGTCCTGTACGGCTTGCGAGTCCGGGACTCTGAGCAAGCAAGAGGAAGATTCCTCCGCCATGGAAAGCGGTACCTAGGACGTTGGTAATGCACATTCTTGGTCCTAGTTTCAGATAGACATCATGAGCATCGAGCGCTCGCAAGGATGTGGGGACGGTCGATCGACGGAGGCATATGAGCCTCAGCCGTCGCTGCCCTTCTGTCCAAGGCCCCTGCAATACATGTCTTCGACCAGCGCGCCGTGATGGACGGCGATGAGACGAGGCGGCCTGGGATTGTGCGGACTGCCTCGTGGCGTTTGCACACAAGAATGGCTCAAGGGAGTTCACACTGCCGAGCGCCTGTCTTGCGGGCGTACTTTTTCCATCAACGACCATCTTCGCTGTCTGGTGCATTGTCCACTCCCTCATCTTTGCTACTAACCCCTCCATTATTTCCACCTAACGAGTCATCTTCACGACCGGCCTTGTATCATCCTCCTCTAATCACTCGCAGGCACCATCCGGATTCAACATCATGACCAGCTCCTCCTCCACCCCGGACCTTGCCTCGCAAGTCGCAACCCTCTCCCTCGGCTCGCAGCCCTCCCAGCAACGTCTTCATGATACTTACGATTACGAAGGCAACGCAGGCGGCAACGGTAGAAGTCCATACCACTACTCTACATCCCCTCCTATCCCCGCCCAATCCCAGTATAACCCTCTCAGCATGAGCCATTCCCCCCTCAAGAACAAGCCCTCCCGCGCCGGCCTACCCACTGTACGTCTTGCGACCGTACTGTACTCGCTGATGGATGCATAGCTTACTCGCCATCGCCATATCCAGCAATGGCTTGACAATGCCGGGGGCATACCCGACAATCGCTCTCTGTCGCCGCCCAACAACTCTGATTTGTCTTCCTCTGGAGGCTCTCCCCCTCTGGGCCATATGCATGCTCCGCCTATCACTCCCGGGACGCCGTCAGCTGACGACGAGATCATACCCACTGCGATCGTCATAAAGAACATCCCTTTCAATGTTAAACGTGAGACTTTGCTTGACATCATTGTAAGATTCGCCCCTTCTACTATGCCGCTCAGAATTGTACTTACAACAACTAACAACAAATCTAGGCATCGCTGACCATCCCGACGCCTTACGCATTCAACTATCACCTTGACCAGTCCGGCCAGTTCCGCGGGTTGGCGTTTGCCAACTTCCGGCACTCTGTCGATGCAGACGCCGTTGTAGCTGCGCTGAACGGCTTCGATGTGCAGGGCCGCAAGCTCCGAGTTGAGTACAAGAAGGTTCTTCAAGCCGGGGAGAAGGAGCGGATTGAGCGGGAAAAAGCCATCCGCCGCATGCGTTCCATGCAGCTGGAAAAGGAACAACAAGCGATGCAACAACAGCAGGCATACGATGATTACGGCACTGTTCTCTCCACGCCCTTCACACCTCAGCGGTCGTTCTCGGCATCTAACGTATATCAAAGTTCGCAGTATTCGCCTCCCCAGATGCCGCCACTTCCGACGTCCCAGCCCTTCACGGTTGCCTCGCCTCCACTGCCATCCGTCTCTCCAGCCGCTGGACTCAAGTCTTCTTCCACTGAGTTGGATCTCAATGACCCGTCAACGCTTGAGATCTACTCCCGCATCCTCCTTTTCAAGGATGACCCCATGCGCGACGAGCTTGCCTTCTCACGTACGTTGACGCCCAAGCAGCGCCGTGTGGTGCATCTCGTGGCTCAGAAGCTCGGGGTTTACCACTACTCTGTCGGAGAAGGCGATGAGCGTTATGCAGTGGTTACGCGCTACGATCCCAATGCTGTAAGTTGATCGAGCGACCACTGCTGACCGTGTTGTCCCTAACTTCTTGTTGATCCTAGAACGGCGGCCCTGGTTCGCGTCAGACCCTCTCTCGCGCCCCGGCGTCGTACCTCTCCGCTTCGGCACCCATGACCGCATCCTCTCTCCGCGTGAAGAAATCGATGCCGGACATGAAGAGTCTTCAGGCTCAAGCGCCACGCCTCACCACGCGTGCCTCCAATGGCAACATCCGCGAGGGCTATGCTACCATTGCTTCCCCTTCGCGTCGCTCTCCGGGCTTTGCATCTTTGTTTGGCAACGGCGGCGCCTTTGGAAACAATGGCATTCCTCCGGTGCCTACCCTCCCGTCCAGCGTCTCTGGCATGAATGGTGGCGGTATGGATAGCCCCACCGGAGTTGTACGCCAGCCCCGCGGCCCTGGCGTGGGTGGCTTCGAGTCCAGACGGGAGCGCCGCGAGAGTCAGACCACTCGTGGCGGCTTCGAGGCGCGCTCGCACGAGCCCCTGGAAATCTAGAGGGCAAGGCCGGCGCGAGTGCGGCCTAAGGGTCCTAGGCGACGTATGACGAAGTACTCTCTACATGCTACATCCCGTTCGTAAACAGACTCGCCACCCTCGTTCCCTCCCCCTGCTTTCTTCCCGGTTTCTCTGTGCTTTCGTGGTGTTCTGCTCCTTCAAATTCTACTCTGCTCTTCACGTTCGCGGTTGTGTTCTTTTGAATTCTCCACTGTGCCCATCCCCAAGAACGCTCTGCGTGCGCCTTCCCCGTTCCCATTAATCACTGTTGGCGGTCTCATGCAGCGCACGAGGACCCGCTAGCACCTTCCCCTCCGTTAAAATCACATGTCATCAATTCTTCCCCTTTGCGTTCCCCTCCCGTCTGCTCGTGTGTCCTCCCCCTTCTTGCATGCCAAGTTCTACTTACTAACCATCACAGCCCGAATCGTCCGTCCACGTACCATAGTCCAGGTTCCGCTCATGCATTCATGCTCCATTGCTCCATTTCTGCCCTTGTGCTCCCTCCACCAGTGCCCTTTGGTTGTATGATTGAATCGTGATAGCGCAAATTAGAGTAAGCGAGATGAATGTATATATTGGATGGACTGCGCATAAGCAACAGCTGCGTTGATACATGTACCCACGGTTTGGCCTTCCCAGCACCCTCGGGCGTTGAATGTTATCACATTGACTAGACCGCACACCAGAAGTATATCGACGCCACCCGAAAGGTGGGTATATAGACGCCCATAGACACTGACGGAAACCCGGACCGAACATAGAACAGACGCCAGTTGTAGCGGGTGGCAAGTATTTCTCTCCGTACGTCCAGCCGTCACAAATATTGCACCGACTGTTAGCTCGTCCTTGACTCGCACACAAAATCGTCTTCCTACGACCAAGGATGCCGAGTTCAACCGTCGTGCACGCTGCGGTGTTCGCAGTCGGCGCACTCGTCGGCGGGGGAGTTGCCACCGCAGTGTCCGCGCGCAATAGGCGGGCGGATATGCATCCCCCCGTACCTGCGCAGAGCCCGACATGGAACGCGCCACAACCCCCGGTCATTGAGGTGAAGGCTGGAAAGGGTATGGAGATGCAGCCTGCGCCCGGGACGTCAGTCAAGGTCGACTCTGCGGTGCTAAAGTACGGGAGTCCAGGTGCGCCCGTGTGTGCTAGCTCTTCAGCGTGTGTGCCTCCTGAAAGACAACGTAGGACCTGTATCCGACGTGCTTGTCCGGAGGGCGTACGTGGCGGGTTATGACCGGCGACTAAGACATCCGGCATGGGTACGTGTGCACACCCCGTTCTCCTGTACTACCTCCCCACCGAACCTGGACACGTTTAGACAGCAGAACACTTAACCCTCGCGTCCCTCGGAAAGTCTGCGCTCGAGCCGCCAAACCCTGATGGAGCTGGCGACCGTTCTAACTCGCAATTCCGCGAGGACGCGTCCATCCCCGCCATGTTCCGCGCGAAGCTGCAGGATTACTTCCGCAGCGGATATGACCGCGGACACATGTAGGTTATGACCCAACCCCGCAAGCGACAAGTCGATGCTCACTGAGAATATGCGACAGGGTACCCGCTGCCGACGCGAAAATCTCACAAGTAGGTCCATTGCGTGTTCATCCGCGTCGCGCACCCCAGCTCACGAGATCATTCGTCAGGCTGCTATGGATGAGACCTTCCTCTTGACGAACATCGCACCTCAAGTGGGGGCTGGCTTCAACCGGCATTGTACGTCCATCATTTTCTCATCTGCGTGCTCACGTTTACAGCATTTGTGCAGACTGGGCATACCTCGAGGACTGGTGCAGACGGCTTACGGGGTCTTTCGCCGACGTCTATGTCTTCACCATCCCGCTCTACTTGCCCAAGCTTGACGGGGATGGAAAATGGCGTGTGGCAAGTACCTGACGTGTGATACTCTGGGTAGAACGCTCACTGAGCGTTCCGTTCGTAGACCCATGAAGTCATCGGTTCTCCGCCGAGCATCTCTGTCCCCACACACTTCGCAAAAGTAGTGCTTACCTCCAAGCCATCGTCTCCATCAACGCCGGACATTCCGGAGATCTCGACTGGCGCGTTCGTACTGCCGAATGCCATGATTCCGGATGAGGCGAAGTTGGAGAGCTTCATTGTACCCAGTAAGTCTCCGGTTCCTCTCACGGGGGCATACGCTGACAGGCATGGCTACAGTCGACGCTGTCGAGCGCGCAGCTGGTCTAACCCTTTTCTCTGACGCTGTGAAGGCCCAGTCGAAGCACATTTGCAAGACGACCAAATGTGAAGTCATTGTCCGCAGGTTTGACGACGCGGTGAAGGGCTCCTCGCGTAAGGCCATCGCTGGTCCCAAGTAGTCTATCTTTCTGTGCAGTGCCGAATATGTATCTAGGTAACTGCTCCAGGCACACGCGTCCGTCCCGCGTAGTGAAAGCAGTCTAATACCGAGTACTGAGTGGGCGTGTGGTCTACAGCACATTAAGGTGATATATTAGAAGTCAGATAGAATACCCTGCACGCTCGTCCAGTAATCCTTCTCCACCCGAGGCTCGATCTCCTCTTTTGTGAGCCACGCGAAGTCGGTAACGTTCTTGCCGTCTGGCCGGACCTGGCCCGCGAGGATATGTGCCTTGAGGAAGAATGTGTACATCTATTCGGAACGCGGTCGTGTGAGACCAGAGAGTCAATGAGAACATGAGAAGGGTAACTCACCTCTCCACCGAGCGTCTTCTTGGTGCTCTCGGACAATGAGGGTTGGTGGACAGCGATGGGCTTCTTGCCCACAATCCAAGTGTCCATGTTGATGCCACATTCCGCTTCAAGATCACGCGACGCCGCCTAGGAGAGACAGTCGGCCACCACTGACAGATGACCGCTTCAGGGAGACGTACCTTGTGCAGAAGCTCGCCTTCCTGCAGCCCTCCTTGAGGGAATCTCCACACCTGCTTGCCAGTGTGGTCCTTCCCTCGGACGAGGAGGTACAAGTTCCGCTCGCCCTTTCTATCCAAGCTCTTCACGTCCCCCGTATTGTCCGACTCATGCACTCTGGGTGCAGGCGGTTCGACGGGTTCCTCGCCCATGGTCTCCGCCTGGTCGGCAGAAGCAATGAGCACGCCGTCCTCGTCCATCTCAGAAGGCACCTGCTTCCTCCGCTTGATCGTCCATTGGCCACCAAACGCCTCGCGCTCACGTATCCTCTCCTCCTTCGCGAACTTGCGCTCGAGCAGCGAGCCAGTTTTGAAGTAGAAGTCGGTTGGGAACGGGTTGTAGAGGGCACGGCGGACACGCGACTGGTAGGCGTAGTACGCGCGTTCGAAGAGCGTTGGCGTACGTGTCAGGATAGGAGAGCGGTTGAGGATGACAGCAGCATTGATGACCACGTTGGGCGCGGGGACAGCGTCGGCGGAGGAGGATGCAGTGGGTGCCTCTGCGACGGAGGCTAATGAGCGTGACGGGGCATACAAACACGCTGTGAAACGGACAGTCAAGATACCGGACGTATGCTTGTATGTCATATAACATACCCCTCATGCGCCGTTTGCAGACGGAGGCGACATTTCGAGACCACATCAGACCAGGAGCAGACAAGCCAGCGTGATACTTCTGAATTTTCGAAAGCTGTATGAGCAGCCTTCCCAAAGCGGGGGCGTGGGAACACCGGCGCCTGGGCGAGGACTGAGGTCACTGTCCCGATTCGCGCTCGCTCGGCGCCGCTGCTGCTTTCCTCCTCCCCCTCGCCGTCTTCACCATCGGCGTCACCAGCGCGCTCGGTGTCGCACGCCATGTCCATCTCACTCGTATCAAACTCCTACCTCGACGAGAACTCGGCGAAGATACGCGCAAAGCCTGTGCCATGGGAGGTACGCGCTTCAGCCACCTTCTAGACGCGGTTGCTCACCCCGCTCGACTCAGGGTTACCAGCGCGCGGGCCTCATCACCTCAGAAGAGCTGGCTCTCGTCAAGAAGGTCGATCGCCAGTCGAAGGCGAAGATTGAGTCATTGCTCGTCTCAGACGGCCAAACATACGCTCTGTTGTATCTCCGGCTGCTCAAGAAGCTTCAGAGGATCGATACACAGTCATTTATCTTGGTCCTCATTGCGGACGCCCTGACCGGTACGCATTGGAAGTAGGACAGCATGGCCCACTATATCGACGAGTTTATATATCCAGACCACGAAGAGCGGATACCCTGGTTTACCGATGCTGCTCAGTCGGATCCCGAGCTTCCATATGGCTCTCTCCTCAGGTACGGCGGCAGTCAATTTTGAAATTCCAGCGATTTAAACGGTCATTACGGTAGAATATTAGAGTCACAAGATGATTTCGTGCAGCTGAAGGCCACGCAGATCCTTACCGTCCTCCTAAGGTCCGTTTCAGCCGCGTTATCCTTCGGCCTAGTCTGATTGAGTGCGTAGCTCAGAGAAGGTCCCCTTGCAACCTCAACAGCTGGTCCCCTTCCTCAATACCCTGTCCCTTTTTGTTGCCAATACTTCCACCCATAAACGAGACATTGCAGTACAGTGCTTAGAAGCTACGCTATCCCGCCCCGAGTGTCGGAAAGCGGTGTGGGCGAATGCCTCCCTTGTTGGAGGGTAAGCTCTCGAACAAACCGACTCTCACAACGCGCACGCGGTCAACTTACTACGTCTGGTTTCCAGGCTCGTAGAGATCTTGCGGCAAACCCCCACTCCGCAGATGAGCTACCAAGTAGGATTTTGCTTGTGGTTGCTCACATTCGAGCAGGAAGTGGCAGAAAATATGCAAAAGTACGGCCGTTCATATGGGAGTGGGATCAGTGCTCATATCGTTTCAGACGTTTCGACATTATACCTCTTCTCGTCGATGTTGCTCAGGGTGCCGCAAAGGAAAAAGTGATCCGAGTCATTGTTGCGACCTTCCGGGTATGTTATGCAGCTCAACAACTGCTGCCTGATTACTGACCGCAGCCCTTCGCAGAACCTCGTCTCGAAGGCGCCACAGGCTAATCTCCCCGCAATGCTGGTAGCACACCTTCTGCCTTTTGCCAAGAATCTCTCTACTCGGAAGTGGACGGATGAAGACATCGTTGAAGATATCCAATTTCTCCGCGACGAGCTCAGCGCACGATTTGAGAGCCTCACGTATGTCGCCGGCTATGATTATTCTATTGATCGCAGAGCTGAGTTGGTTCAGAACCTACGACGAGTACCGCTCTGAACTCCTTTCCGGGCATTTATCGTGGACGCCAGTGCATGAATCGGACCTATTCTGGAAAGAGAACGCCACGAAGCTCAACGACAAGGACTACGAGCTTCTCAAGTACGCGGAGCGCGACGCATTGAATTCTTTCCGATACTCACCACATCCATTCACCAGGATTTTGATAAAGCTACTGTCAGATTCCAAAGACCCCACAGTGCTCGCCGTTGCGTCGCACGACATAGGTCAATACGTTAAGCATTACGAGCGCGGGAAGAAGTCTGTCTCCTCACTAGGCCGTTCCGGTCAATATGCTGACGTCAACTTTGATCTAGGATCCTGAACGATCTCGGAGGGAAAACCCGTGTTATGGAGCTCATGTCCCATGCGAACCCCGACGTGCGATACCAGGCATTGATTTCTGTGCAACGGCTCGTGAGCCATCCGTGGGCAGCAGTGTAATGCTTCTAGTATGATCATGGACAATATCAATATTCCGTTCTCATTGTTTCAATGCCGCGCCTTCGCTGCACGGTATAAGTCACAGCATGGATCCTGCGTTGAGTGTGTGTTACAGGGGGCCACAAGTGAGAATGTGCATTGCAAAGTAAGTAGAGCGGCAAGAAACAAAACAGTGCGGTACGATAGCAACCGTGGTGATTGTAAAGTAAACAAAGGCGTTGATGGTACAAAATATACAATGCATGGGGATCTCGTTCGCGGGCGGGAACGCTACCGTTGCCACCGGCATTCGTGGAGTTGGGAATTGTTGGCGTGTCAGTCGATAAGATGTCCGCTCAGGGACACGTGTTGAAGTTCATGAAGTCATTGAAACGTTATGCACCCCTTTCAGGTGCTCAAGATGAGACGGCGTGCTTCCTCCGAGCGCGGGCGGATGTCGGCCTTGAAGGGTTTCGGCCAGCATGACAGGCCGGAGGTGTACTCGCCAGAGGGCGTGATCTCCTTGCCGTCGGGGCCGATGACCTTGCGGATGTCCATCGTCGCGCTCAACGAGACGATCGCCAGCCAGACGCTGTTCATTGCGAGGAAGCGTCCCGGGCAGATGCTGCGGCGCGCTCAGCGACCTGTGCCGATGAAAGTCGGAACAGCAGGAGTAGACTTACCGACGGCCGAAGCCGAAGGACGCCTGCGGGAACTGCTCTGGCCCGCCGTGCGGGCCAGGGAGGAATCGTTCAGGCTTGAACGTCTCCGGGTCATGGTACACGCGCTTGTCCATGGCCATGCTCCTGGAGACCATGCAGACGGAGAGAGAAACCCGTCAAGGGTCAACACCGAGCACGGGAACGATAGAACTGATAGCTGACGCACCATGCGTTCGCGAAGACCATCGTGCCCTTCGGGATGAACATGCCGTTGAACGTGTCGTCCTCCATCGCGCTGTGGGGGATGCCTAGAGTGCGCGCGGGTAAGGAAGGGTCAGTCGAGATCACGATCCAGCCCCGAACGATGCCGGAATGGATACTAACCGAGGGGCACGACGGGGCGCCATCTAAGCCGCGAGGCACAAATGGTGAGCTAGCGAACGTATGCACTGACAGGGAGACGGCGTACCTAAGCACTTCCTGGAAGAGCCCCTCCATGTACGGCAGATTCTCGCGGTCATCGAAGTCAGGCAGGCGCTTGGTTCCAACGACCCTATCGATTTCCTCGTGCGCCTTCTCTAGCACATGTGGGTGGAGCAGCATCGCCAGCAGGAACGTGTTGATAGTCGAGTACGTCTGCACGCCGCGGTGGTCAGAGAGCGGGGGCGAGACGTGACGCGGGGGAAGCATTTTACCGTTTCTGCGCCACCTGCGTAAATGGCACCAGCGGCGTGTTTGAGGTCGTCCAAGCTATGCTCTCCTTTGTAGTCGGGCTTCGAGAATTCCTCCAAGTAGGCCAACAAGAAGGAAGGCGGCGCGTGGCCCTCCGCCTGAAGCGAGATCGCAACAGATTAGGAGAAGCAAGTTCGAAAGCGAGGCGAACAGCGTACCATTTGTCTCTGTACCTGCTCAAACGGATAATCGTGGAATTTATGAATAGCCCAGTTCCACTCTGACGGTGAAGCTACGGTCAACTAATTTGCAACTGCGCCAAAGTGGGGATCAAACGTACTGTGGACGACACGGTTGAACCAACAGCCCGGGAACCACCACGGCAAATATTGCACTCCGGGTAAGGGTAAGCAACGGCGCTGACGTCGTGTAAAAGTGCAACATACGGGAAGGGAAGAAGTCAACCGGCGCGGTGCCCGGGTCGCCGGCATCAACGTGCGCGAGTGAGACGTTCTCCGTCAACTTGATGTACTCGTCGTCATCAGACTCGATCTGGTGCCCGTAGGCAATCTTCATAATCACAGCAGCACCGTATCTGGAGCGCTCGCGCTGAGGACGAGAACGTTACGTATACGGACCGGCTCAGGGACGTACCGCCGGATAAGCCAATCGAACTCCTTCGGTCGGTCAACCATGTTTCTGAGCATCTTGTGTACCTCTTCGGTGTGGACGGGGCAGAAGCGGGGGACCTCCTGCTTGCTCAGGTATTGCTGCAGGATACGCCGTTGCTTGAAAAACTGAGGGCCATATTTTAAGAACGTTACGCTGATACCCCATCCCAAACTGCAGATGTTGTTGAGCCAACCGATACGCAAAGTCAAGGCAAAGCGCCTTACTTGTGGAACAGCGGGAACACGGGTCGGTCGCTGTAATTTGCACTACGCTTGTCCATGAGTTCGTTCGCGAGGTCGTAGCTGTTGACGATAACGATTTTTCTCCCAAGAATCTCTAGGTAGAAGATGTCGCCTGCATGATATTCAGTAAATAGCTCCTCAGAAAGTTGCGGATGACTCACCATATGTTTTCGACCACTCAAAGAAGACCTCCGCTTGGTATGTACGAGGGAAGATACGATAATGACCGATTATCGGGTCGGAAGGTGGGCTTGGTGGGAGGTTCGCATTCTTGCGCCGCTTCTGTATTTGCCAGCTCACGACGAAGACGATGAGCGCCACATTGAAAGCAAGAAACGCAGAATAGGTGGAAAGAGAGGGCATTGCAACGGCACGGAAGCTACTCATGTCGTGCCCGCCCGCCGGTCTTCCTGACACCGCTTTATATCTCTCATGTCGAAGGACCCTGAGGGGCACGAGTACCGCGCCCTTCCCCCACCATGTCGTAATCATGAGCAGCCGACATCTGCGATATCGATGTAAGGGGGATGGGCAAGCGGTTCGAAGCCCCGCGATGCCGGGAGCGAATCTGGATTAGCTCGCCTCCTGGTGGTCGCGAGTGGCCACGCAGTGAGGCATCAAAACCGGAGGCAGCCACTGGACGTAGTAGCACGGCATCTAGCCGACGGAAAGGTGCCCGCGTGTTTGTGCAAAAACGGGTATTTGGGTTGCAGATATCAGATGATGAAAGGCACGCATACCAGCCTCCGTGATCCCGAAATGCGGACCACTTTATCCGTTGTGGGTCCACACGCATGCAGAACGGGTCCTGGATCTGGCATGGCTCCGCGCTCCCTTCTCCGCAGGCAGTAGCGACTTTCAATAGTAGTCGCTTGCCGTTGCATCCGCGAAGCGCCTGGCTAGCCCCCGGGTCCAGCAACGGTTGTATGTAACATGTCGTAATACGGGACCCGGCGGTTAGTCTGCGTTGCTGGTATCTGTGTGCTCAGATGTCATGAATGTTTTGCACGGTCTTAATCGATGATCGCTCACCCCCGAAACCTCGATTGCTTGGACAGCCCTTTGGACGCCGACCGCCAGAGTCATCAGGTGGGTGCGGGCGTGCGCAAGCGCATAGGGGAACGCATGTCGGAGGTCGTGTGTTGATGGAGGGGCGAATGGCCGGGCCCCTCCCCGCCCAGTTCGGCCTTTGCGTTCGGGGGCCAAGCCAGACATGGTACAAGAAATGTTGCCGTGGAACGCTTTCGGGATCCGTGGACCTCGTGGTGACGTGGCGTAGTACTGTTACGTGAATGCACGGACGAAACGGCGTCATTATCGGTCTTTAAGGTGTATCGATGCTGAGATCATGCAGACGTTCGTCGGCGCCCTGGTTATCGCCCACCATCTACATGGAGCATAGATCGAGTGCGCCGTCAGATCCAAGGATAGCTTCGTTCTGCGATGGCCACCTGGCAAGCAAATTGACAGGACTATCGGGCCAACAACGCACCAGAACCACGTGCTGCGGATTTACTAGGCGCAATTGGACATTCGTTTAGTCTTGCAACACGGCCGTAATAATTATGAATGGCTGTGACATGTGTGGATTTTGACCACGAAACATCTCTCGCTGGTTCCGACGTACAGGGACTAGCGTGAACGGTGGGACGGCTATTGAAAGGAATATCGGGAACATATCACCCTCGCGGAACCGTAATAAATTGCTTACCGAGAAAAACATGCACGAACGGCGCCATTCTGCCCTGTTTCGGGTCCACGCATGCTGGGTGGGACAAGTGATGCTGACGTGAACTATCTCCGTAGATCTTACGCGTGCACTGACCGATAGCCGAGAGTTGACAGCCAGCAGGGTATTGAGAGGAATGGAGCAGCGGACAGATGACATCGTTGGATGTCGGCGAGGGTGCAACAACATACATAAAGATTTGAGACGCCCTGACTGGACTGGTACCTACGTACACGTATACTAATGGCGCGACTGTATAATACCACGCGGTGAGACAATGGCGACGATGAGCCTTCAGCTCGGTGATGGGCTTGCGAATGAGAATAGCTATCTAACCTACCTATGGACCTACCTACTAGCTACTATGGATGTGATGCGATTCAATGCAAATGCTACGATGTTGGCCTTCAGCCAGATGACGTGATGAACGGGACTGTCCCGGGATGCAAGCAGACAGCAGAATGGGAAAAGATCAAAGGGAGGAAAGAAAGGGGGCGTGAGACGAGAGCTCGGGATGGATGGTGATAGTGGACTGACAACTCGCGACGGGGACGACTGGGTAACGCGCGACAAGACGATATCGATGGGATGGGTGGTGAGACAGTAGAACACAGAAAAGATAGCCGGACTATGTTGTGAGTATGTGATGTATGTGTTGTGTGCATGTGGAGAGTTCTTGGTCAGGTGAGCGATAATAACGTAGAGGAGGACAAGAAGATTGGAAGAAACGGACAGATATCACCGCTGCCGCCCACCCCTACGGTTAGGCAGCTTCTTTATCGTACGCACACCAGCCGTCTGCTGCTGAGGCGCAGCAGATCCGATGGTGAAAGAAACACCACCGGCGGACGCGGGCGGTGGGGCACCGAACGGCGTCGCGGGTGACTGCGTTGTCGCGGAACTCGGCTGTCCGAACGTGAAACTTGTGCCCGACGATGACCCTGGGGGTTGAGGGAGTCCGGCGTTTCCAGTAGCGGGGGACGCAGGTTGGCTACCGAACGCGAACGGGTTCGAGGGGGCGGTGGCAGAAGTCGGCGTCCCAAATCCGAAAGGTGCGGGCTGACCAAACGTTGAAGGGCTGGCGGGCGTGGAGGATGCGCCCTGGCCGAACCCCACAGACGGAGCGCTTTGTGCGCCAAATGAGAACGCAGGGGCGGTTACCGTGGGCGTGTTTGAGGCTTGACCGAAGGGCGTGGACGCGCCGAATGGCGCTGGGGAGATCGGCGACTGCGCACTCTCCACAGCCTTTTGAGCAAACCCAAAACCGCCGCCGGATGACGTGCTCGTACCAAACGAGAAGGGCGCAGCTGGCTTTGACTCCGTCTTGACCTCAGTCTTTGCAACGAAAGAGAACGGCGCCGCTGCGGACTGAGCAGCCTGCCCAAAGGGTGAGACGCCGGATGAGCCGCTTGGGGCGCCAAAGGAAAATGCACCAGAGGGCTTCGGTTGCTCGTGGCCATTCATGTCCATACCACCGCCACGCGTCGGGCTTTCCTCCATACGCATCTCTTGCTCTTGCCTAGGGGGGGTTGCAGGCCGCGCGGAAGCACCAAACAAAAACGATTTGGAGGCATCAGCACCATGGACTCCCGTCGAAGGGCCACCGAAGAGCGAAGACGGGGCAGACACTTGAGGGGCGGGAGAAGGCGCGCCAAACGAAAATGAGGGTTTGTTTTCGGTAGTGCTCACTGGCGGGGTCGCAGGGGCTGCCCCAAATGAGAACGGCGACTTTGCAGGCGTAGCCGGAGCTGCGGCTGAAGCAGGCAGTCCAAAGCTGAAACCACCAGAGCCCCCCGTAGACGTCGACGCAAACAGCGGCTTGGGTGCCTCAATGACAGGCGCAGCAGACGTTGTAGCTTGAGCAGGCTGCCCAAACGTGAAGGGAGTTTTCGGCGCTGACTCGGAGGTAGCGTTCGTCGGCGGGTGGCCACCGAACGGCGAAGGCGTAGACGCTGGCGCTCCAAATAACGATGGTTTCTCAGGTTCACTCGCGCTGAAGAGCGGCTTGAGCCCGGGCTCTTTGGCAGAGTCTGGCTTGGGGGCGCCGAAGGAGAACAACGCGGGCGATGCCGCAGGTGCCGCGGCAGGGGTGCTTGCCGATGGCACACCAAAGTTGAAGGGACTAGTGGATGGCGCGGGAGGCTCTGCGGACTTCGCAGGCGCACTAAAACTGAATGACGAACTTGCAGGGGCGGATGGAGCAGCCGCAAGCGCAGGAGGAGAGACAGCGGGCGTCGGCTTGGTGGCCTCCGCGGTGGCAGATGGATTGGAGAAGAGCGAGCTAACCGGTTGAGGGGAGCTGATGTCCTTCGGCGCCACGGCAGATCCAAAGAGGGGAGAGGTTGTCGTACTCGGCACTGATGGTGTCACATTACCTCCAAACGGAAATGGAGTGACGGAGTCGCCCATTCCAAACAAGGAGGAAGTTGCAGGTTTGGGCGCCTCATCGTGGGGTGCCTCTCTTTCTTTCGGTGCTGTAGAAGCTTGGGTATCTGTACCGAACAGTGACGACCCCCCTGGAGGCTCGAACGAGAAGGGGGTCGCCGACGCTGCGGTGGTGCCCTTGAACTTGCTCACATTCTCAGTCACAGCCTTCTCCGCAGCAGCCACGGGAGCGGGTAAGGCAGCACCGACGCCTGGTTTTGCGAAGATGGATGAAGTAGCGAAGAAGTTCGGAATAGACGGGGCGGTCGAACTCGACCTCTCGGGCTTGGGAGGAACGGGGCTCGGCGGGATGAGCGAGATAGAGGGCACCGGTGGAAAGAGCGATGTCGGCGTGAAACCGGGGGCTGCCGCGGTCGTGCTCTCAGGCTTTGGCGGGGAGGCAGGCGCCTTGGATGATCCAGCCAAAGAGAATAGCTGGGCTGATTGGGTGGAAGGGCCAGCAGCCGGCGCAGTGAGTGAGAAGGGTAAAGCGGCAATAGGGGGCTCCTTGGCCTTTCCGCTGTCATGTATAAGGGGCGCTTTCTGCGACACAATGAGCTCAAATCTATCACCAACGATAAAACGATATTGGAATTTACCTCCGGAGCGAACGTAAAGCCTTTGGGACTCTCGAAGAGAGTCGGCAGCTTCTTGGGCTCCTCAGAAGTGTCTTGTTCGCGGGTTTCGTCGAGCATAGAATCATCACCCTCGTCCTCGTCGAACGCAGCAGAGAACCGGTTTCTCCCCTTTGCGACCGGGCGTGCGATATGGTTGCGCGACGTGTGAGTGCGGCCAACGCGAAGCGAGGACTGCTCACGGCCCCCGACGGGACGAATAGGAAACGCTGGCTCAGATGGTGGCGGCACAATGTCAGTCGCCCTCTTCTGCACATCTACACTCTCATCCTGCTTGTATGATGGCTTGTGTGGACCATCGACCTCCTCGTCTAGGTCAGTTTCAATAGCATTAGCGCGTTCCCGCGCCCGCTCCTCCTCCTCCTCCATCTTACGTTTCGCAAGCATCTTCTTCATCCCACCGCGGCCCGCGTAAGGCTTAGAAACAGTAGGTTGTTCTTCCGCATCCGGCTTGTCAGTGGTACCTAGACGAGGCTTTCGCTCACGCTCTAAGCGCATCAGAACGGGCGCGTGCGTCTTCTTGGGCTTGAACATGTCGGGAATCGTCTGCGATCCGCGGAGACGCGAAGGGAGAAGAGGTGTCTTGTACACATCAAGATCATGCAGGGCCTTCTCTGCAGCATTTACTCGACCAGCATAGGCTGATGACTGGTCAGCGACTTTCAACTTTCTAACTACTAAGGAGGACGTACGATGAGAACTACTCTCAGTGATAGTGCCAGGACGAGCGCCGAAGTACAGACTGCTATGCTGGCGCAAGGGTGATCGACTCTACATGTAGTACAACGATCAACAACAATGCTTGCATTACGAGAGACAATCCGACATTCCCGTAAGAAACACTCTCAAAACACGCCGAGAGCATGCATAAGTGTATGTCAGAATGCTTCGGGGACTACTTCGGAAGAACACGCCCAGGCCACGCGACTCTCATTAAGCTTATGCTTCGGGCTCAATTCCCATTGCAGCGCTCACATACAGGCTCCGGAGATGTCTCCGAGAGTGTTCCACATGTTTCTTACGGGAGTGTCTGGATATTTGTGAACAAAATGAAAGCGGATACGTACTGTATGGCCCTTGGACTCGGCAAGCGAGCCAAGAGTGGTAACTGGCTGCTCTGGGTGAGCGTGCTGCAGCTCCAGGGGCGGCTTCACGAACACCGGGTGGGACATAAGTGACGCCAACGGCGGTGGCTCCGACGCATCTCTGCCCTTGTGCTGCGGAGTAGGTCCAAAGGTCTGACCAGAAGGCTGAGGGGTCAGTGAGTGCCGCGCTCGGAGCTGGAAAGGGGTGTGGCGACGGGAAGGTGACATGGTGACATCACGAGAGGTGGAACCTGGGAGACCACCCTCCATCGACGCATCGCGGGAGAGCGATATGGGGCGATAGACAGGAGGATCCATAGATTGAGTGCGCTGGACCGCTACGGGTTGAGAGTACGACACGCTGATGGTCGGCGAGGCCGTCCGACGGGTGAGATCGGCGTTGTGCATGGCGGGGACCGAGAACGAAGGAGCAAAAGATGACGAGCGGGCATGGCTTGCAGGTGCAGTGAGACGCTGCCTGGGGGTTGATTTCTTCGCTATAAGGCCCTCGGGAACGTCTAGGTAACCCTGAGTGGTACGCGTAGGCTGCCTGAGGGGGACAGAGATAGTCTCGGGGCTGTCGACGCGCTTGCGTTTTGCGCTCGGGCGATCTTCCTCGGCATATGCGTCTTCATCGCGATCCAAAGCACCTGGGTTGCGCCTGCGTTTGCCCGCGACATCCGTAAACTCCGGCTGAGATGAAAACCAGGCGAGTGGAGCAGTCACTATATTTTTGAGGGTACCGAGGAGAGAGCCAGAGCGGGCGAGCTGGCCTCTAGGGGAGCGGCGACGACCATGACGGGTCCTTGGCGAGTCCCTGGACTGCAACGACGATGGCATTGGGCCGATGGAGGGGTAGAGTGAGCGGGAGGATGGGAGCGGCGGGGGAGGCGCGGCTCGCGAGTCGTCGCTCACTCAAGAGCCGTGGCCAAAGCGCTTAGACGCCGACGGCCGTCTGCAGCCCGGAGTCACGTCTTGGTCACGGTATCACGCGTGTGACATACGCGTTCTCGACGCGTTACCGTTGTTCTCAGTCTTCGCGTTCACAAGCCGGCTCCTTGTCCTGAACCTCACCTTGTCTCGTTGTATCTCCGGTCGTCTTTGCTCTTGTTTCAGCTCATGAAATGCCGCGCGAAATTGTAACCGTTCAGCTGGGCCAATGCGGCAACCAGAGTGCGCATCTACCCGTCTCCAGCACGGCCACACGCGCTGACAGCCGTCCGAAGTGGGTTCCGTCTTCTGGCAGAGGCTCTGTGCTGAGCATGGTATCAACAAGGAGGGCATCCTTGAAGAGTGGGCTACGGAAGGCGGCGATCGCAAGGACGTCTTCTTTTACCAAGCAGACGATGAGCACTACATTCCTCGAGCCATTCTCGTCGACCTTGAACCTCGAGTGCGCTGCATGACCACTGCTTCTCTTCCTTTTTTGACGTGTTTTGTTTATGATGCAGGTTATCAACGGTATACTGACATCACCATACGCCAACCTATATAACCCCGAGAATATTTTTGTCTCGAAAGATGGCGGTGGTGCAGGAAACAACTGGGCCCAAGGCTACTCCGCAGGAGAGAGAATATACGAAGAGGTTATGGAGATGGTTGATCGAGAAGCTGAAGGCAGCGACTCGCTGGAGGTCAGAAATTCCACCTTCTTCAGTACATACGCCCTAACGATGTTTCAGGGCTTCATGCTCATGCACTCAATAGCGGGTGGAACGGGGTCGGGTCTCGGGTCTTTCCTCCTCGAGCGTCTGAACGACAAATTCCCAAAGAAGCTCATCCAGACTTACTCCGTCTTCCCGAATGCTCAGGAAGGAGACGTCGTCGTGCAGCCGTACAATGCAATGTTGACACTGAAACGGCTCACGAACCATGCCGACTCCGTAGTCGTCCTCGACAACGGCGCCTTGACGCGTATCTCTGCAGACAGACTGCATGTTCAAACTCCAAGCTTTGACCAAACCAATCAACTTGTCAGCGCCATACCATAGATAACTGGTCAGACATGCTCACAGAATATGCAGGTCTCCACCGTTATGGCAGCTAGCACCCAGACCTTGCGATACCCGGGCTACATGAATAACGACCTCGTTGGCATCATCGCCTCACTCATACCTACCCCCAGATGCCACTTCCTCATGACGTCTTACACGCCATTCACCAGCGATCAGATCGACAAGGTGAGCACTATTCGTGCAGAACAGCACACGATGACAGATGCGGCTCCAGGCGAAACCTATTCGACGCACCACGGTGCTCGACGTGATGCGGCGCCTCCTGCAACCCAAGAATTGCATGGTATCGACGTCCCCGAGCAAGACCGCATGTTATATATCAATCCTCAACATCATCCAGGGAGACGTTGACCCAACAGATGTACGCATTCGGATAGCTTTTCCGATTTATAAGTTGCGGCTTGCCTTATCATCAACCAGGTCCACCAATCGCTCCTCCGCATTCGCGAGAGGCAGCTTGCCAACTTCATACCCTGGGGTCCTGCATCGATCCAGGTGGCGCTCACACGCCGGTCTCCTTATGTACAAACAAACCATCGGGTCAGCGGGCTCATGCTAGCAAATCACACCAGTGTCGCCTCAGTATGTGTTCTTCCTCCAACACTCATAGCTCGTAGTCAGTCCTCATGCATCGGCTACCTCGTAGTTGTTCAAGCGCATGATCGACCAATTCGACCGGCTGCGGCGCCGCAATGCTTTCGTCGAGCAGTACAAGAAGGAGAAGATGTTCGAGAACGGACTCGAGGAGTTTGATGACGCCCGGTACGTCGCATCTCCACCCCGGCCCCTCGCACTCCTTTCCGTGCTCCGTTTCCCATGGTATCAACACCGGGGCCCCGATTAGCCTGACGCCTATCTGATACTCACCACCTGTCACCCCATCCTTCTTCTCTCTCGCTTCTACTTGCACTATCTCCTCCGAGCCGCGCCGAACTGACGGTCGTTCGCTCCTCTTTCCCTCTGCATAGCGCGACTGCCGAGGAGCTGCTCAAAGAGTACAAAGCGTGCGAGAGCGCCGACTACATCACATACGTGCGTCCGCTTCCGCTCCCACCCCATCCGCCCGTCGCTAACGCCCTCTGACGTCCCCACTCGCATGTGTTCCCGCCGATCCTCCACTACGCACCATCTTCCGCCGCCCGCGCACACGATACTCGCACTGCAGGGCGCTGGCGAGTCCGACGCCGCGGCCTAGGGCAGACCGCACGCACCCCAGGCTTGCGGTATACACCGCATGAGTGGCGCGCCCGCCATCCGACGCCTCCAACGCTCTCAACACCTCCGACCGCCATCGCACGACATCCGAAGCTGCTTGACGTCCGACACACCACGCCCCGGTACGGACAGCCCGGAGTCGGACAAGACAACAGAACACCCGGCACTGTCCCGCGCCCGACCGCCCGCCCGCTCGCCCGCCCGCTCGCCCGCCTGTCCAGTGTAGGGGCGCGGGCGCGGGCATCAGGGGGCTCTCCAAGACGATATTGATGCATCTGTACTTATGAACCGGGCCGCCGCAGTCTGCGGGACCAAACTTTGTTGTATCCTTAGCCTGATAGCGTGCGACCGCCCGCGCGAGTTCGACGCATCCTGCAGGCCTGGCGCGTACAGCGTGCGCGGGGTTCTAGCGTGCCGCCCGTTTCCTGCGTTTCCTGCGTTTCTCGGGGTGTGCGTGCGTGCGTTTCGAATTCGGATGCAATTCCTACTCTGCGGGATCCAGGCTTTCCGCCGCGGACGGAAAGTGTGCCGCCTGCCCGCGGGGTTCGCGTTGCAAATTGATGTTAATGCATATCGCTCTCACTGATATCGACGGCCATGGCGCACGTCGACGCTGGCCCTTGCGGAGTCCAGACAGGATGTCGCCGAACGCCGATACAGCGGTGGCGTTGTCTCGTCAAGGCATCCAGCGACTGCACGTAGGTACACGTCGAATTCGCAGCCTTGCACAGGCTTGACACGGTCGTTGCAAAGCAAGGGCTGAATTCGATTTCGGACCTGCGCCATATGATAGTGCTCCGCCTTCAAGACCACCCCCGCAGATCGCAGGCGGAGCGGACGAACGTAAATCAGCGAACAGTGATATGCGTGTCCGCCGCAAGAATCAACAGAGTGTGCGCACGACGCAGCGTCGCGATACACACCGGAATTTGACGGAGGGCTGCGGACGCCGCGAGACGGATGTTGACGCGGCACCAAGAGACACAACGCTACCAAGCTCCAAGCGTTTGCATCACCCTGCATCACTGCTCGGTACGTACAGCATAAACGGATATCTGGGGTCCCCAGACGACATCGTGCCAAGCGCGACGAGAATCAACGGCCGGGGGAGACGGCAGCGGACACGGATCAGATGCATGCGATTAGGTGAAGTGCGACGAAAACTCTACAAACACAGGGGGAGGGGGGGGGCGACGACAACGGTGTGGTGGTGATGGTGGTGGTAACAATGATGATACTCAGCAGCGAAGGGGGGAGGAGAGTGGCGGCGAGTCCGTCGTAGCAGGTGTAAGCGCGGAGAGACCGATCTACGACTTCTTCGGGCCCTCCAGCTTCTTCCCAATGTCTGCGCCTGTAAGAAAAAAACAGCATGTGCGTCAGTACCCACTCCTTACTGCTTTACGCAAACAGTGGGGAGGCGCACCTCTGAGCTTGACACCGAGGACGCGCTCGAGCTTGGCGAGGATCTGCGCGTTCGGGATCGCCTTACCGGACTCGTAGTCCTGCAGGATGCTGGGCTTCTCGTTGATCTTCTGCGCGCAGTCTTTCTGCGACAGACCCTTGTCCATACGGCCCTGCTGGATCGCCTGTTGGCCATAGGCCAAAGCCCCAGTTGAGCGTTGCGCCGACAGCGAAAACGGCCAAGACAGTGGGCGACACGCACCTTTCCAACGGACGGCGCGATCTTCGGCGGGGGGGCGACCTCGTTCTCGCGGTCAAGCTTCGCTATCCTCTGGTGGTCCGTCCCTGCACGCACACACAAAAATCTCCGGATCAGCGTCCCCAGCCACACCCACACATACGTATATGATCGCAGGAAAAAGTGCGCACCTTGATGAGCCTTGTTAGAGCCGCCGGTAACCTTCTTGTCCGTCCCGACGACGGCACCAGCCCGCCGCGCCTGTGCATGCCAGCATGTCAGCCACGGCGCCCCAGTCTCTTATCCTCAAATGCAAGCAAACTGGAATAGCACGTACGGCTGCAGCAAACGCATGCGCACATCAGCGATCTGGTCTAACAACAGCGGCTGGGCAAAACGTGGTGCACGCACCGTTCAAATCAGAGGCGTTGCGGGTGACCTTCGCGGCCTTGGCCTTTTGGCCGATGACGAGCTTGCTGTCCCATTCTACGTTGCTCATATTGTCTCAAGATCTAGTGTCTAGGGGTTGTGTTTTTGACTGGTTGAACGCAGGGGGAGACAAGTGCGGGGGAGAGCAGAGGACGACTTGGATGATGCGGGGGAGCGCACGTTGACGGCGCGGCCGCTATATATAATGGGCGCTTGATCGCGGGCGCCCTGAGTCATCCCTCAGCCTGCGCTTGCGCGAGCAAGTTCGGAGGCGGAGGCTCGTACAGAATTCACTTCCGAGGGCTCAGGTACGCTCACACATTCCGCGCGGGGGCGGCGCAACTCTGACTATGGCTGACTGAGCCATGTCCGGCGCGTCGTGTGCACCGCACGAAGTGCCGGAAAGGAGGCGAAGATTCTGGAAGGACGCACAGGTGCGGTGCATGCTTTGGCATCTTCGCGCGCTCGGTTTGCGCTGTAAGAATATTCAGTGTGTCGGGTGCACGGGGATACAGTGCCTGTGTTGAAGCATAGATCTAGATTGCGAATATGGTACATTGCGGATTACGGACGTGCTGAATTCCAGACCCGGGGGTGTAGCTCTATTGTCTATTCCATTGTCCTGCGGCGTAAGCCGCGTTGTATTTTGCATGTACCGTCTTGTGCGCCGTCCAGGCCGTCAAGGGCGGCGCGCAAAGAAGAGCAACACGGTTACCGCTGCACCTGCAGCAAACCCGAACGCGGTGGGGAGGAGGCACGCCGGCACCGCGGTGTGTCTTGGTGCATTTTTCGCGGGCCCGCCTACATCTTCGAGCCTTGGCACCTGGTTCTTCTCCCAGCCCTCGTCGAGCAGCCGCCCGATCATGTTGTCGTCGAGCAGCGCAAGCTCGTTGATGTCCCAGGACGAGCAGACGTCAATCATCCAGCGCATGCGACGACGGCCCACATCGCCGCCCACGCCGGGCGCGCGCTCTTTGAGCTTGGATCTGAGCGAGCCGACCTTTTCTATAGCGTCGCCTGCGTGCTCGGGGATGCATTCCTCGATTTTGCGGCGGAGGATGTTGGCGAGCTTGGGGCTGCGGCCGTTGGTGGAGATCATGATCTGGAGGGGCCCGCTCCTGATCTGGGAGCCGAAGTAGAAGTCGCATGAGGGGGGGATGTCGGCGACGTTGACGGGGATGCGGCGGTCCCTGCAGAGGGCGCATATGCGGCGAGACGCGTCGACGTCGTCAATGGCGGTGAGGACGAGATCGACGGTCTGGAGATCGTCGGGGCCGGCGAAGAGACGGTCATGGTAGGTGATGCGGTCGGAATTGTCAACGAACCATTGGGTGAGCGGGTGGAGGCCTGAGCGGGGTGCAATGAGAGATATGCGTGCGTCGGCGACGAGGACGGACTCTATGCGACCTGATGCGACGTCGCCGCCGCCGACGATGAGGACGTGCTTGTCCTTGAGCTGCCATGCGAGGAGGAGAGAGCCTCCGTGGAGAGAGGCGAGGTCTGGAGGCATCTTGCGCAGTCAGTGGGACAAGCAGAGTGGACCAGATGTGATATTTTGATGAGAAAGGCAGGAGGCCGGGGCGGGGGCGGAGGCGCCGGGGTGATCGCCGGGGCCGACGATCGCGTGCCGTGGCAGAGACGCCGGGGCCGTCCGGAGTGTCCGGAGTCCGGGACCAGGGCCGGGGCGGTGGGCTCTCGCTCTGCCAGTGTTTGGAAAGGACGGGTGGAGAACGAGGGGTGAATGACCGTCGGTGCGGAGAGCAGCTGAGGCACAGCAAGAATAGAGACCGCGCTGGGTGCGTTTGCGGAGGACGGGGAGGGTGCTGCGGGGCTCGACGGGGCTGGAATGCGAAAGTGGCCATGGCGACGGATTGGGCCGACCATCAAATAGAGAGGGATGTGTGTGCTGTGATGTTCAGGCTGTCGCTGCCACCCGCCCGCCCTGCCCCTTGGATCTGCTCCGCGAGCCGAGCTTATACCTCCCACAGGTCTGTCCTCCTCCTCCTCTCCTCCTCACCCCCTCCTTCCCCCTTTCGTTCTTCGCTGACCGCGCCCCCTTACAGGCGTTGAACGTCTCCTTCCCTCCTTCTTCGGTGCTGCAGCCACCTCTGTCGCGTCCGCTCTCTCTGGAAGACGAGTGTCCAAGTTCGCATTTTCTCTCGAGTTGACTCGTACTCTGCTCCCAAGGCCGTAGCTCCTCCGCCCTGGTACGCCTCCCTCTCACCTGTCCCGCTCGTGTCCCCCGCCTCACCCCAGACCAGTCTATACGCTCGTCGTAGTCCATCCAACAGCCAACATGCCGTCCAAACGTCTCATGGGGGCCTTCGCCTTCGTCGACTTCTGTCTTCTCGTCGCAGGCGTCATTCTCATCGTCTTTTCCGAAATCTGGCGCATGCCCAACCTCATGTTCAACTTCACGTTCAGCAGCGAAATGCTCACCGGTTCGTCCATACCCCACTCAAAGCTGCAATCCGGCGCACTAAACCCCTCATTCTCCCTCCTTCAGGTGGCTTGGTCATGGGTATATTCTTCCTTCTCACCTTCGTCCTGTCCATCGGCGCCGTCGTACAGAAAAACCATGTCACAATGGGCTTTGTCCTCCTCAATTGGATGCTCGTCGTCGACGCTCTCGTCGTCATCGTCGCAGGCTCCATCGTCTGGTTCTTCACCCTCGGCGAACGCGCACACTACCTCCTGGTCTACAACGCACTCAGCCGCGACACCCGTATTGAGATCCAGGACAAGGTGCGTTGCCATTCCTCGACTCCGCACTGCCTTGTGTGCACGGCCCGTCTGCGCGACCGGGCAGAGTACAGGCTTGATCATGCAGAGGCTGAAACTCGCCATCTGGGTCATTACAGTTCTCCTGCTGCGGCTACTTTACCCCGAACGACACCGTCGAAATAGGCGGCAACTTCTGCACGAACCAGACATTCGTAAACTCGCTCGTGGACCCCAACAACACCGACACATTCCGCTGCGTCGCGCCGCTCACGAAGTTCACGGACTTTACGCTGAACAATGTCTTCACGTGAGTGCCGCCTCTCCTAGCTTTCCCTTCGTAACCTGGGACGAAATTGACTGACCGTGCGTTGCAGGACCGTGAGTGTCATTTTAGCACCCCGTGTGATCGCCCGCGCACAGGATCAAGAGGCTCCTGTGCGCTGCGGGCTGTTGCTATTTCTGCCGTTCCGTCATGATGATGATACTGACCGCTGCTCTTGCGTTGTGCCCGCACCAGATGTATGGCTTCATGGCCGTCGTGGTCATGCTATTCCTGGCCTCCATGTGTGTCATCAAGCGGGTGCGTGTCCTTCCTCTCTGTCCTCCTCCCACCCCCCATCGCGCGGTGCCCGCGCTGCCCGACATCTCACACGCGTCTCGAATTGGCACTGACTCTCTCGCGCCGGTGCTTTTCCTTTCCGTCTTATAGCGTCAGGAAGAGGAGCGGTTCAAGAAGATCGACGCGAAGCGCGGTGGTCGGGGCTTCGTCTAAGCCGGGAGAGCGGCGCCGCGCGCGGGGGTTCGCCCACGCCCACACCCGCCCGTGTGTACCGCATACCGCAACCAGGTCTCCCCCATCCTTATCCTCGGTCCCGGTCTCTCTCCCTTCTTTCGCCTCTCGGTCGTATCTTCTCTCCTCTCTTGCCGCTCTCGGAATGGACTTGGTCCCCCACCGCTCCCACTGCCGCCGCTCGTGGGAAGGATCCCCCTCCCCCCTCGAGCGCATAATTGGTTCGGTTTGGTCTAATTTGCCTCCTCCCCGTCTTCCTCCCGCGCGCCCGCACACCGTCCTCGAATAGCTTTCGTTCGCGCTCGTATTCACATACGCAGTCGTCCCCTCCACCGGCCGTCGTTTCCAGCTGTTTTAGATGTTCTACCACCATCGCGCCCCCCACCACCACTACCTCCCGCACCCCTACACACCACCTTTGCTACTTCCCGCCCTTGCTGCGCACGCGCCCCCGCCTGGACACATGCTCGCTCGCTCCAGGGCCGCGCACGGCGGCGCGGTGTGCGAGTCGCTCGCTGTACTTGTAATCGCTTAAACGCTCGCTACCACCACCACCACCACCCTCCCCGCTTGCGGTCAGTGGGAGAATAAAGGGGATTAGGAACACGTTTGGCGCGTGCGCGTGTGCGTGCGATCGAGAAACGGTGCGCTCGGACGCCGTGTGTGCGTGTGTGTGCGTGTGCGTGTGAAGGTTGAAACTTGAAGCTTGAGGTGAGGATCGTCGCGCATTATCGGCGGTACCGGTAAGTCACGAAGTACTCGTGCGGTGGCGTGCACGCCGTTGCTAGCGCTACTATCGACTGGCAGTGGGAACCGGGCGGAGAGCCAGGTAAGACACCTGCTGGGAAAGCCCGCCGTAGACGTGGTGGACAGATGTACGCACGACAGGCTCCACTGGGCCTGCCACCAGAGCGATTGCCGACAGCAGTGCTTGCTCGTGTGGTTCCCGACACCCAAGTACTGCAACTGTTGGTCATCTTAGCTAATGGGCTGTATCACTACTACAGCGGGAGGCTCTCGCTATGCCAGCCCACAGTCGCCGATATTGTCACCAACACTGAGACAGCATACGCGCGCGCTCGGCCGCACGACAGTACCACCACCGTACTGCTGTGCACCACGTCGCAACTGTGTCACAGAAGATAGCTGGATGGCGACGTCGACGACTCGTACCTGTCATAACACCCGGCTCTGGTGGGTGACACAGCACCTGCCGGTCGCCGTCGTGCTGTATTCGAGCGGCGTGGTTGCCAACTTGCCATTAGTGCCCGATTATTGATACACATCATCATGCATCAATATATTACGCAGAAGCCGAAAATACTGGCAGGCAACGGCCTGATATGATAGTGTGTCGTCGCAGGACAACGTGTGAAGGGGGAACAGTCCTCGTCCCGTCGACGCCCCCGTCCCCTGTCGTCCGCCCCGCATACCGCGCGCCTTCCCGAACGCCGGCTCAGGCCTTGGTCCTCGCAAACACCTTCTTGAGCTGCGCGTTCTGGCGCTCGAGCGCCTCGACCTTGTCCTGCGCGGCGCGCATCTTGCGCAGCAGGTGGTTCGCGCGCATCTCGACGGCGCGCTTCGAGCCCCACCAGCTCGCGGTGCCCGCGTCGACGTCCTTGAGCGTGCGCAGCTCGTCCTCGCACGCGCGCACCGTCGTCTCCGCGGCGGCGATCACCTTCTCGTTGAACGCGATGTCTTGCGCGGCTTGGAAGGTCGCGTCTGCGGCGATGCACGGGCGCGGGGATGGACAGGGTAGGACAGGACAGGACAGGACAGAGCACAACGCGGTCGTCAGGATGAGCGGGGGTTGGGGACAAGAGAGGCGCGGGGAGGCGGCGTACCGTGCACGAGGCGCTCGAAGACGTACTTGTACACAGGCTTGCCCGGGCGGATCGTCGACGGTCGACCTGCCACGGCGTGAGCAATGACGCCCCACGGTTCAGATCTACCATCCGGCTCATGAACCCACCGTTGACGGTTCCGATGCTGATCAGTTCGGCATGCTCCATGCTGCGCAGCGGCGTCTCGTCGCCCTTGAACGGGAAGTCGATCAGGACTTCGTGGTATGAGATCTGTCAGTGACCCGTCCGTCAGTCAAGCCATGTCCGTCAGTGAACTCATATCCGCCATCCGCCATCCATCGCCGTGCCGCTGGCAGTCGGCAACAGACAGCGAGAGGTGACTTGCCTGGGGCTGCTTGGAGAGCTGCTTCATCAGTATCCAGGCCTGCTCGCGCGTCCACGGAAGGCTCTTCGCGTCCTCGCCGTCGTCTCCAAACGCATTCTTGCGAAGCTCACTGACGCCACGGATGACGAGGTCGTCCACGGCCTCTTCCACAGTCAACCCGCTCCGTACCTTGTGGATCAACTGCCGTCGCAGAGAATGTTAGCGTTCAGCCTGTATTGAGAGTGAGAATGTGGCTCACGCTCTCGAGGTCGCTGGCCCGACCGCCCAGACGGTCAATGTATGCGAGCTGTTGCTGCGAGAACTTCACATCTACACCGCTCTCGTGCAGCTTTTGCTTCACGAATGACATGGCGCTGGCATTATCGGCATCTGAGAGCGAGATCTGGGTCAAAGGCTTCGATGGCAGGGCTGGAGAAATGGTCGCTATCAACAAACGCAGGGATGCGTAGCCCAAAGATGCTACCTTTGGCGAGCCTCTTCACGTTCTCGCGGTTATCGCTCACAACGATGATATGTGCGACCTGTGTAGATAGCCATATAGAACTGACAGGTAGATGACAAGTCAGGTGTACATACCTGATTGTCAGCGAGCGAGGCTGCCCATTGCGAAAGGACGTCGAGTAACTCCGCCTTCCGTGCGCCACCACCTTTCGAATCGAAGTTCTTGATGATGATCACAGGCATAGACTCGACACTGCGTAGTTCCTCCGCGCGCTGCTGTTTCTGTTTTGCCTCTTCCGCATACCTGTCTTCGGCTGACGGCTTCTCACCTTTCTCGTTGATGGCCTCCGAGAGAGTAGTAGGCGGGCGCGCATCGGCATCTGCTTCAGTAAAGCGTTCAACACCCATCCCGAGCTCGCTCATCACGCCGTTTCCGCAGAGTACATCGATGCGGCCGTCGTGCCACAAGCCCTCTTCGATCCTCTCTCGTATGATCGCGTCTTGCTGACTTCTGATCTCTTTTAGCTGAGCTTGCTGAGATCGACGCTCGCGCTGTGTGCGGTGCGAGGTGTTGACTCGGGAGAGACCTTTGCCAACAACGTCCAAGATCTGCTTGAGCTGATCGTTCAAAGAGGAGCTGAGGCCCGCTTTAGGCGATAGATGTTAGCACTATGCAGTTGCTTCAAGAGTGTTAACCACCTTTCTGTCCAATCACGCCCACACTGGCCAGATCGATGATGTTGTTGATGGAGTTGAGGAAGGAAAATATCGGCCAATAGCCCGTCTGGGAGGCGAGACCAGACACAAGCGTCATATCAGATGTGGCTTTTGATAGTACACCGACGTCGATGATCATAGCGTTCCTAGCGTGCAAGTCAGTGTGCAATAATGTCAGCTGAAGCCGGTCACTAACCTGCCACTCTCCTTCAAGATACTGCTTAGCATACGGGACTTGCCGCTACCCTGGGGTCCGTGAACGAAGCATATCGTACCTGCATATGAGGTACGTGTTAGTAGGTGAATGATGCACAGAGGTAGAATTTTGTACTTGGCAGATCGGTGAGATACTTTTGTAGGGCATCTTCAGCCTCCTGTCGCTCCTTCCACACGCCCTGGGACGCTAACGACGGCTCCTCCGCGCGGCTCGAGAATGAGAACCTCTCCACGGTGTTAGCACGCAACCACTTGTACACCGCGAATTCTACGGACGTAGTCAATTCATTGCACATGGGATCCAGTTAGGATTTGCATACTCTTGTAGTCAAACCAATCCTCCATCTTGCCTTCAACCATGAGAACACGTATGGGATCGAAGATCTGAGCGGTGGTCGTACATCAGATCCTGTTGGGACACGCGTTGTACGACATACCGCGTAAGTCACTGTGCCTATGAGGAAGAATAGCACAGGCAGGAAGAGCTTCGGATGGCTGGTGACATAGTCTCGGATGGCATGTGCAGCTATAGGCTGTTGATACGATGTGCGCAGAGTCGTCAAGGTCTGTCCTGAGGTGGATGAGGCGACCCTCGCTGAATGGATCGCGTTCCGGGCAGTTGTGGCGGAGCGCAGGTTGCGGAAGGACACTGTTGCCGACCTGAGAGTTCCTGCGGGTGTTGGTGAAGGTGGTGTTATGTCGCCAATCCTCCCGTATGGCTGATATTGCACGTCAGTCTTGGAGAGATGTAGGCGAGAGCCGTCAGGACGCGTACTCGGAGAAGGTCATATAGCCGTTCTTCAGGAATATCCGGGCCGTCAAATGACACCTTCACAATGGGTGTGGCATATCTGTTTAGGTCCTGAATGAATATTTTGTTACATGTTGGTACCGCGCAGTACATCGAGAGTCTCAGCATAGCGCACCTCTTTCCAGGGCGATCCCTTCACCAGCCAGACCTCTCCTGTTGATACACCGGCCCATGATGGGACGCCTCCATGCGAATGTACGTTTTCGCGGAGGTTCTGCAATATTGTTGGTAGAGCACTATCCGCATCGTTCGCGCTGTACTTGAACTTGACGAACACGCCACCGTCTTTGCTGTGCGGTTCCAGGGACACGACTTGAAAGTCGTGACTCTTGACTTTCGCCAACAATATTCTCAGACGTTCTAACAGGCTTTCCTCAACTGCATATCCAATGTACGAACGCAGACTGAAGGATGGCGCGTTATACCCTACAGAAACATGACATATGAAGGGGTTTGCTTACTCCCATCTGCCTAATCTGACCGGAAAGACAGAGTCGACCCAAAGCCACCCTTCGCTCGTCTATAAAGGTTAAACAAGTTACGGCATACACAAATAAAGATGTACCTGTGCATGGTCTGAGTTCTCTTGTGACTCCGCGGCCGCCCCAACAGTATTGACTGTGGCACTGTTCGCGAAGTGTCTACGTCGACTAGTGTATCCAGCAACGAGGAGTTTCTGCGTTGATGAAGAGCTGACAGATGTTCTCAGAAGTTGCTTTGAGGGAAGCATGTCATGCCCAATGTCGGGAACGTCGTATAATAGGCGGAGGAGGAGGAGGAATATTGCACTACGCACGACCGCGGCTCAGTCCGACTGTAGCGTATGACGTCAAATCCCAGATAAGGCGCTAACTACACGTGCACTAGGTTTGTACAGGCTGCGCTTTTCACTCTGACCCAACCGCCTGAATATGAGCTCACTCACCTCCTGAAACTTGACATATGGCAGGTTCGGTGCACATGTAACGAAAATTATCAATGCCTAAAGCACGAAAAATCAAACGCAAGACCCCGGTGACCGTCGCCGGGCCCTCCGGTCGGCCGAGCTCGCAACCAAGTTCTGGTACCTCTAGCCATCCGCAGGCCACTAGAACCGTCATCCGCCGCTACCACATTCTCATAAAACGTCGAAAACAGCTGCGTTTGGCGGTGTCAAGTAACAGTCGCAACGCCTCCAGCGCAAGTTTACAGGCGGAGCTCCACAACGTGGAACGAGAAATCGAGGAACTCGGCGGGTTGGAGGCATACCAACACATGTCTTACATCGGCCAGAGCAACGACCGTGGTGGCGGAAGTGAAAAAATCCTCGTAGGGTGGCTCCGCGAGCTTCAAGTACCGCAGGCCATGAAGGAGAAGAACGCTCAGCTACGGCAAGTCTTCGACGGCTGGCTTCGGTCATTTTTGTTCAATCGCTAACGCGCTGTGACACAGACTCTTAGAGGTCGGGGCTCTGAAGCCAGACAACTACTCGTCCTGCGCTGCTTGGATAGCCGCATCGCCTATAGATCTGCACTCTCGGCATCCATCCATTCAAGAGCAGGACTTCCTACTAATGGACCCCGAAGAGCACCGCGAGTGCTGGGACGCACTCAGCCTCAGCCTCGTCCTCAACTTCGTTCCGGATGCCAAGGACAGAGGTAAGGGCCACTCGGTGGGACAACATTTCAGTGATTCGCAGCAATTCACAACGACGGCACGCTGGCGATAATTGCCGCGATTGCAAATACAGGTACTATGTTGCGTCTGGCGCACACAATGCTTCGTGCGCAAGGCCTTCTCTTCGTCGCTGTGAGTGAGGCGGATATTTTGATCGTTGAAATGAAGCTCTAGCTGAATCACGGACGACGTCAAAAGCTACCGCTACCTTGCATCCTCAATTCACGCTACTTTACCCCAGAGCACTTCCAAGGTCTCATGACAATGGTTGGCTTCGATCAGATCCGCACGCGGTGGAGAGAAGGCGGAAAGATGGCGTATTGGTTGTTCCGAAAGTCATCGTCTCCGACGTCAGCGACCTACCATGATCATATGTTGTTTCAGAAGAAGACTGTATTCCGTCAAGGAAACAGGAACAACTTCGTCATACTGTTATGAGTTATTGTCACGTGGTTTCCATGAACATCTCTGGGAGCAGTAGGCCAAGGAGAAGTTGTAGCCTTGTAGCAAAAACATGGAGTCACCGGAGTCGGACAGCGTATTCCACTGTAAGTCAAATATGTGCCCACATTATTAGATCGGCGGAAAGCCATGATGTGGACTGTGAGCCGTGCGCATGCGAAAGTTTAATGGGGTGAGCGCGCACAGAGCTCGCCTTCTAGCGTGTGGTCACTGAAGATATGTTGGCGTTGGCGCGACCCCAGTACTAGTGGGAGGAGAGAGAGACAATCCTTCGAGGTGGTCGGAAGAGAGGCCCTGCGGTTCCTACCAGATTTGGGGCAAGGCGGCTCGGCCAATACTTAGACGCTCATACCGTCTGGCGCGAAGGCCAAGACGGCCCTGGGTCCGAGCCCATCCATGTGCACTCAGATATATATACTGTCTGTCGGATTCGACCTAGAAGTCTCTGTCGTCGATGACCACCCGCCGGACCAATAAGCTGCAAACCGAGCAATGTCGACACTCAATCTCTTGCATTTCAACGATGTCTATCGCGTCCAGCCTTTCAAGTTGAACCCCAAGTCACCGGAGACAATTGATGTCACTCAATGGACCGCGATGCTGGACGATGCTAGAGAGAAGTGGCCGCTGAGGCCAGATGGAAAGCGCGACGGTCTGGTGTTGTTCTCCGGAGACGTCTTCAGTCCTTCTGTAGAGAGCTCGGTGACAAGAGGTAGTCATATGGTGCCGGTTATGAATGCCATCGGACCAGACATATCGCTCACAGGTGCGTTAAATGCCTCGAGATACATATCCATTAATTTGTTTACAACTATGCCCGCAGGAAATCATGACTTTGACTTCGGTGAGGTGAATCTAAACCCTCCCGCCTATCCGTCCTCACGAAGGATGATGGTCTTTTCCAGGTTATCCGCATCTGTCCAAACTTGTACAAGATACAAACTATGTGAGACCGCATTTCTACCAAATCAAGTATCCTTTGATAGAAGCCGTACATAGCCCTGGATACTTAGTAACATTGTCGACACGGAGACGTCCCACGTCCCAGAGCACTTGCTCGAATTCTATGTCTTCGAACGCTCAGGCGTGCGGATTGGGATTATCGGCCTCGTCGAGAAGTATGCCTGGTTGCATCAGAATCTCGAATAGATTGCCATTTTGACACTTCATTGCGTTCGGTAGAGAATGGATCGCAACAGTATCATCATGGCCCTCCAACTTCAAGTACAAGGACATGGCGAATGTGGCAATAGACCTCTCAAAGCGGCTGCGAGACCCCGAAGGCGAACACAAATGCGATATCATCATTGCCTTGACTCACGCTAGGTGGGTGGACTTGACATCTTGGCACACCCAATTGACATAATTGAGTTTCCCGTCATAGGGTCCCAAACGTATGACCTACAATGGACACGCTGACGTGTATGTTTGCTGACGACATGAGCTGCAGGATATCAGACTTGCGAAGAGCATCAATGCCCTGTCTCCCCTCGCGCAAGAGAGTACACCGATCGACGATGTGCATGGTGCGGACATCATCTTCGGCGGGCACGATCACCTCTACTACATCTCACGAGGGGTCACTTCGTGGGAGGGTTATGACCTGGAGCAGGAAGTCCTTGGTGGGGAGGAAGACCACGGAGATGTTCTGATCGTGAAGAGTGGAACTGATTTTAGGGATCTGAGCGAGATCACCTTAGAGCTCGCTGACACGCCTGAGGGCAGCGTAAGGAGGAAGGTAATCAAGACCATCAAAGGTATTGGCCATGTCTCTGTTGTGGGAGGGACCGCTAATTCTAGTCGGTAGGCAGGCACTATGAGACTAAACCAGGGTCAAGGAAAAGCGAACGCGTGACGAAGTTGCTCGAGAATCTCCTCTCCTCCGTGTCTTCCGCGCTAAAAGCGCCAGTATGCAAAACTGAGGTTGAGCTGGATCTGCGCTCATCTATCATCCGTGTTCAAGAGGTAACAACGCACTTGATATCCGTGCTTCCTGGCTGATCTCAACAAAATAGACTGCGGCTGCAAACTGGTTTGCGGACGTCCTACGCCATGCATATGACGATGCTCTCTGTTTACAAACTGGTGGCGGCGCTGACGGTGTCTTCATATGCGCCGGTACCTTGCGTGGGGATTCGATTTACGGACCGGGTAGGTGCTCTCATGGTGCGCGTGCCTATTCGAGCTCCTTACCTTTATTTTAGGGCTTGTGACGTTAGGGGACGTTATGGAGATCCTGCCGTTCGAGGACCCTATTGTCGTGCTCGAGGTGGATGGAGAAACTTTATGGGCAGCCCTGGAAGCGTCACTCGAAACATGGCCTGCACAGGAAGGGTGAGCTGGGCTCGTACGATACGCGCAAACCATATTGAACTATGAACCCCCCAGTCGCTTTCCGACCATTTCAGGCTTTCGCGTCTCCTGGGACTCCCGCCGTCCCCCAGGTCAACGCGTCCTTGGCGTGTGGCTACTCCAAGAGCCCTCGGGCAGCAGCACAAACCCAACGCCCTCCCATAGCGGCACTGTTTCCCCTGTCATGCAATCAGGCTCTGCGTCTTCATCGAGGTCCAGTCTCTTGCAGTCAGCCGCGAACACCACAGCGCAGTCTGCGATGGCGCTCATCGATGGGGACCCCATTCCGCGCATCAAGGGCGGGAGGATGTACAGCATCGTGACGAGGGAGTATATGGCTCAAGGTCATGACGGCTTCCTGCCCCTGAAGGGGAATAAATACCTGGTTGATGACGAGAGCGGGCAGATGATGAGCACTATCGTGCGCAAATACCTCCTCGGTGGGTGTCAGTCGAACGTCAATATTGTCGGCCTGACCAACACGGCTTCTTGATCGTTGCAGGATGTCGATTCGTCAACCGACTATCACGTATGGCCAGCACGCACCATCTCTCGCTCCTCGACCCCGATACGCCCAACCTCGTCTCTCGCGAAAAGGCGCGGCAGGCGCATGCGTCTCGCCACTCACGATCTAAATCTCGTGATCGCCTCTCCGCGCTCACCTCCCGTGTCACAGGCAAGGGCAGCACCACGCCCTGCGCCGCAAGCCCTTCACAGCGCGCGAGGAGCCCTGCGGGGCGCATCGGGGATATGTGGCGGCGCGTCGCGGGTATCGCCCTGCGATGGTCGCGCGGGCACTACCGCGACCACCTGCGCGTGACTGGACGCGAACACATGAGTGCCGTGGACTGCTTCGACGGTGATCTGATGCGCAAAGGCGGGTCTGATGAGCAGGAGAAGACACAAGGGAAGGAGCGGAAGAGCGAGGAGGTTGATGGGGCAGACATGGATTTGGTCGTCATTCATCCTGTTGTGGACGGGCGGCTGAGAGATGAGGGAAGGAGATGAAAAGGAGCAGGAGCACATGGAAGGAAATATATGTAGTGTGACTACAAGCCCGTGCGTCGACATGTATCATTACACCTCGATGCAGCGGGGGTGGAAGCGTTCCGCATCAATAGGCTGGCGGAACGGCATAAACGTGAAACTCACTAGGGTAGGGTGCTATACCATGGAATGCTTACAAGTGGTACAACCGGACGCTTCTCCCTTCCACGATACAAATGCGGGCGACGAAGGGAAGAGTTTGACATGGCAAGTTGCGGACGAAAAAGAGTAATCATTGTGGTGGTATACAGATAGAAAGCAGGTTACACAAAAAAGGCGCGACATGTCCATATGAGAAAATCATGGAAGAGATCAAGCGACTTCGCTATGAACGTACTAACGCTACGGTTTGGTCATGGCAACTTTTCGCAGAGCCTCCTGCCGAGCGCTCGATCGAGTCGGTGGCCTGGAGGGCGGCCTCCGCTTGCTCGCTGACGAAGGCCGACTGCGCACAGTGGGGCCGGGAACCGCGGGCGACGCGGGCGGGCCCATGGAATCCGTGCGGAGGCGTTTGCTCGATCGAGGTTGGGCCTTCTGTTCGTCCTTACCGCCGAAATCAGGTCTGTCGGAAGACCCCTCAGCTACAGGCGGGGAGCTGCGCTTCTTGGTATCCTGCAGGAACAGCTCGACATCGCCAACGGTACGGGGAGCATGACGGTCCCTGTGTGAGGGTTGAGGAGGAACCTGAACGGGGTCCCGACGCTGCGGTCCTTCGGTTCTCGATGGTCTGGGCAGCTGGACCGGGGCGGCATTGGGGATGTCATGTTGATCTTCGACGCCCATGGACATGATCGGTGCGATTCCGGTGCGTCCGTCGCTCTTGCCTAGGAGCTGACATTCGCGCCAGTCATCCTCCGGCCACCCAGGCATGTGGAGCGCAGTGGTGAAAACCTCCAGAAGAGCGTCATAGGTGAGCTTGGGTAGCCCATTTATTTGCATTGACAGCGCGTTATTCCTGACGAGTTGTCTGAGCTGCTCGAACAAATACGTAAGAGGTTCGTTGTCTTTGATAGCAAACCCCAACGGGTTCATAAGCCAGACGATCTTCGCGCCTGCACTCTCCTTGTCGCTCCCATACTTGAAGATCTCGTTGCAGAGATCCGAGGAATGCCCATGGTCGATATGACGGACCACAACCCAGAGTAGAACCCAATAAAACGACTCTAGGTCGTGGTGAACACCATGTATGATGCCAGGAACCGTCAGGATTTCGTACGCCATGAAGTAGAATGTGCCCTAGAAAGTGGCGAAAGGAGGTCAGGTCGTGCAGCAAAGACCGGCATAAAAGGAAGACATACCGTGCGCTCCTTCTGATTTGTTCCGTCATCGGGATTGTCGGACTCCAGCGTCGGATCGTCAGATGAGGTCGCGCAGCCATCTGTCCGGACCACCTCCTTGGGGTCGGGCTCCATCGAGCTGTAGTCGTAGTCGTGCAGGAATCCCGTAGAGACTTTCTTCCCGTCGTCTTTCCCATCTTGCTCCTCGTCTTTCCCGTCTTGCTCCTCGTCTTTCCCGTCTTGCTCCTCGTCTTTCCCGTCTTGCTCCTCGTCTTGCCAGTCTTGCTCCTCATCTTGTACCCCTTCCTGTTCCTCGTCTTGTTCCCCGATCGTCTTGGGTTCATCTGCGATGAGAATGTTCCCTACGCTGATGTCCCGGTGGAGCAGCTGCGCTTGCGTCCACGCTTGCTGATGGCCTGCATGTCGATCAGAAAAACACGCTGCATTGTGATAGACGAACGGCGACGCGCACCTTTGATCGCGTCGTGGATAGCAAGCACCAGCTCATACGTGGACGTAAACTCCGTCAGCGGCCGTCCGACGTCGTCGATCACCATGCGCATGTGGCTCCGCTCCCGATGCCACTGGTGCTTTCCAAACACCAACCGCCACGAGTACGTCTGGTGCTGTGGATGCCGTAGAGGGTAGTTGCCGGAGGGAACGTAGTCCGCGGGCGACTCGACGCTGCTGACGAGGGGCGACGATATGCTGCCCGTAGAGCAAAACAGCTGGGACGACGGACGACATGTCGACGGGCCAGACGACGGTGCGTCCTCTGCGGCCGCGGTGGCTGTTTCCCCCGCCTCTTGCCGTCGCACCGACTCGTTCCACCACCGCAGCTCGAACTCACCCAGGTCGCCGCCGTACACCATCTTTGCGAGACCCACCCGCTCCGAGTCTTTGATCCGATCGCTCAGCCGCTGGTAGAACTTGGCCTCCGCCGTCCGGACCAGCTGCCGCCACGCCTCCTTCACAATCTGGGGCTTCACCGGATCCGTGCGCGATACATCGAGCACCAGCTTCCCGTTCTTCCAGATCCGTCGGTCCTCGATCGCCCGCCACACCATCGTCGCCCGCGAGAACAGCCGCGCGTTCACGTCGACGAGGTGGTACAGCAGATACGGCACGCATCGACCCGTCTTCTCGTCGTACACCTCGACACGCCGGCCCTTGTGGATCTCGCCCATGTGATCCTGCCAGTTCTTGGCACGGGCCTTCTCCAGCTCCTTCTTCACCCACTCCCGGTCACGCGGCGTCAGCGGCACGACCGTCGGGTCGCTCCCGACGACCGTGCTTCCGACGACGGGGTGCACAAAGTGCCAGAGGAACCTCTGGAGCGTCTTCTTGCCCGCCTCGGTCCTGATGTCAAACGACGTCGAGACGAGCGCACAGGTGTGGTCGAAGCGTGCGAGGCGCACGGTGTTGCCGTAGACACCGACGACGAACGCGGCGAGCGCGCCGTGCGTGAGCAGGATGTTCCGCGCGTTCTTCGCCAGCTGCTCGACGGTCGCCTTGTGTTTCTCCCCGCGCTTCGGGAAAGGGTCGAGCGAGTCGTCGCTCTTGCACTCGATCACCATCGAGATGCTCTGCCATGCCCGGTACAGCGCCTTGCCAGGGAACGACACGGAGATGTCGGGGTAGGTGGGGTGGTGGTGGTTTTGGAACGTGTCAAAGGGAAAGTTGAGTTTCTTGCCGTGGGTGTCCTCGATCTGCGGCCGCTTGCTGTCGGGGAACGACCTTACGAGCGCGTTAAACCCCGACACCTGTCGAACGTAGCCACAACCCCACCGCGGTCAGTACCTCCAGCAGCACAGAGGGCCACGGCGCCGAAGCCGAGACCCATGGCGAGTTGCACGCACCACAACCGGAGTCTGCACCACCTCATTGCCGAGCGCGGGCCTGTATGTCGAGAACGCATCCGTCAAGTCGTCGTCGCGAGTGAATGGTGTCTTGCAGGGCATGAGCCCGTCGATGAAATCGTCTGGGCTGCTGCCATAGTGTAGAATCCGACCGCTGAGCTCCGCCGCCCATCCTATCTGGTTGAGCGGACTCGCTTGCCGGACGTCTGCACGGGACTTAGCAATCTGCTGGCTGCAATGACGGCGAGGAGTCGCGGTAATGGCAGCCATACCTGACGAGTATGCAGCGCTGCAATACGAGCATGTTGAGATGGACATTTTAATAGTCTTCTTGGAATAGGGCTGTGGTTGAGATTGGGGGACAGCGTGGCCTGTAGCTCAAAAGCACAATGGACAAAGGAAAGAGGTGGAGGTCCGGCGCCAGATGGCGGGGCTCTAACTTCTATGCTGTCGGAGTTTTGTGCTGCTGCTTGAGTCGTATGCCTATTTGATCATCGGGACAAGCGCGCTTACCCTCCGCGACCGATTGTGTCCTGTACGATCCGACCTGAAGTGACAGCTCGAGAAACGTTCGCTGGTGACGGGCGGCGCAGGGTCAGGGTCAGTGAGCCTCTGTCACGCAGGAGTACGAATCCGTCGACCTCTGGCGACTGTCAAGATATCAGGGCCAGTTCCCAACGTGATTGGGAGCCGTAGAGAATTAGGCTTTCGATGGCTCGAGACCTGCGGGACAATGGCTTTTGGTCAATGCGTCCGAGTCACTGCTATCGCATGCTGCAGCCGCCATGGCTCACCGGTTTCACCCAATAGCGGCCGCCAGACAAAAAAAGGGCAGCTTTTACCTCCGCTGTGCTCCTATCCGTGTGCGCGGGTGACGTGTCGCGGGGTCTTGCGGTCTGGGCGTCGAGCGTCGACAGAAATATTCAACTTGGACGTTGACCGCATTGGGCGTTTGCACTGGACCCACTCTCTCGGCCCGTCCGCCCCGCGCGCTACCCTATAGGCGCACACATGCTTTCTACTCAACGCCGCACTGCCAGTATGCATTCAGAGTCGCCGGCTGAGACGCAGACCCTCAACAGCCTTGCATACTTCGGCTGGTGAATCTCTCGCTGGACGTCTACAAAAACCCGCTTAGAGAGTTGCACGTTCTCACTTCAAGAATGGATTCACGTGATTACGCCGTTCTATTCATGGTCGCAAGGCGGCAGGCCCTGCGTGCGCATGACGAACCAGTCCCCGATAGAGGTTTCTGGCGCGCATGAAAAACAATTACAGCCTTCGCCATCGCTGGAAGACTGTATGGCGACGCCCGCGAGGTCGTTAAGCCCGGGGGGTGGCACAGACGACGAGCCGTCCAAACCAACGCTGTCGAAGCGCAAGTCGTTCCGCCGGCGACTGTCTGTCCTCGAGCTTCAAAAGCTTTTCTCCATAGGTAGTGGCAGCTCATCGAACTCTCAACAAGAAGCTGTATGTGCCTTCAGCTATATGCCAACCACCGCCAAAGCTAATGGTTCGTCTTCCTCACTTCCTCACAGGAAACGTCCACATCTCCGCCAAACGGCAGCGAGGATTTGTTCTCACCCCCAATATCCCGCCCGCAATCCATGGACTCAGCCGCGATCCTCTCGGCGACGTCCTCGCGCACATCCAGCACATCCTTCAGCGAAACACTGCGAATGACCTCCCGACCATCATATAGCTCGCAGCGTTCCGCGAGCCGGGCCTCGTCCATGTCGTCGTCGTGGACTGGCGTGGAAAAGGATATGCACGCTGATCCGGACGAGGACCTAGAGATGCGGCTCGACTCGCTGCATTTCGACTCACTTCATTTCGATCCGGATGAAATTTTGAGTTCGCTGTGAGGGTCTTCAGGTGTTCTTTCCTACTCCCGTCTCTAGATCGCACACGCTTGGCTTATGTCTCACGGACGGTCTGTATTACATACCAGGTATTCCTTCCCTCTTTCACCACCGCCGGATATATACGCACGTCTTTCATGCCCGTGAGTGTACCTGCGCGTTGAGTGCGGCCCCACCTCGCGGTTGATGTACATGAATCCCCTGCATTGGCATCCACACCCGCATGTGCATCTTCGTACTCCCTCGCCAATATCTCCCATCGTTGACGCATACCCTTCACGACCTGTCTATGCTTTCTTCGCGCTCTGCATTACTGCTCGTTTACGACGGTCTGTCCATCCCCTCCTCCCTAGTATCCCCGCACATACACACCCCCGGCTGTGCCGTCATCCCTCGCCTCTTGATTTCGTTCACGTGTAGACTCATATCGAACCCAAACCCGACGTTCCATGCCACCTGGGCCTCGGCCTCCACTGGTCATTCAGATGTGTGCTACTCGATGACTGATAGCATACTGGCAATTCTTGGAGCCCTAATGCTTGTAACAGCACGTCGCATGACTGTTCTGGTGTAGACCATAGGTTGCACCCGCGCCAATCCAATGATGTCGTGGGATGCGCACGCAGGGCCTGCCGCCTTGCGACCATGAATAGAACGGCGTAATCACGTGAATCCATTCTTGAAGTGAGAACGTGCAACTCTCTAAGCGGGTTTTTGTAGACGTCCAGCGAGAGATTCACCAGCCGAAGTATGCAAGGCTGTTGAGGGTCTGCGTCTCAGCCGGCGACTCTGAATGCATACTGGCAGTGCGGCGTTGAGTAGAAAGCATGTGTGCGCCTATAGGGTAGCGCGCGGGGCGGACGGGCCGAGAGAGTGGGTCCAGTGCAAACGCCCAATGCGGTCAACGTCCAAGTTGAATATTTCTGTCGACGCTCGACGCCCAGACCGCAAGACCCCGCGACACGTCACCCGCGCACACGGATAGGAGCACAGCGGAGGTAAAAGCTGCCCTTTTTTTGTCTGGCGGCCGCTATTGGGTGAAACCGGTGAGCCATGGCGGCTGCAGCATGCGATAGCAGTGACTCGGACGCATTGACCAAAAGCCATTGTCCCGCAGGTCTCGAGCCATCGAAAGCCTAATTCTCTACGGCTCCCAATCACGTTGGGAACTGGCCCTGATATCTTGACAGTCGCCAGAGGTCGACGGATTCGTACTCCTGCGTGACAGAGGCTCACTGACCCTGACCCTGCGCCGCCCGTCACCAGCGAACGTTTCTCGAGCTGTCACTTCAGGTCGGATCGTACAGGACACAATCGGTCGCGGAGGGTAAGCGCGCTTGTCCCGATGATCAAATAGGCATACGACTCAAGCAGCAGCACAAAACTCCGACAGCATAGAAGTTAGAGCCCCGCCATCTGGCGCCGGACCTCCACCTCTTTCCTTTGTCCATTGTGCTTTTGAGCTACAGGCCACGCTGTCCCCCAATCTCAACCACAGCCCTATTCCAAGAAGACTATTAAAATGTCCATCTCAACATGCTCGTATTGCAGCGCTGCATACTCGTCAGGTATGGCTGCCATTACCGCGACTCCTCGCCGTCATTGCAGCCAGCAGATTGCTAAGTCCCGTGCAGACGTCCGGCAAGCGAGTCCGCTCAACCAGATAGGATGGGCGGCGGAGCTCAGCGGTCGGATTCTACACTATGGCAGCAGCCCAGACGATTTCATCGACGGGCTCATGCCCTGCAAGACACCATTCACTCGCGACGACGACTTGACGGATGCGTTCTCGACATACAGGCCCGCGCTCGGCAATGAGGTGGTGCAGACTCCGGTTGTGGTGCGTGCAACTCGCCATGGGTCTCGGCTTCGGCGCCGTGGCCCTCTGTGCTGCTGGAGGTACTGACCGCGGTGGGGTTGTGGCTACGTTCGACAGGTGTCGGGGTTTAACGCGCTCGTAAGGTCGTTCCCCGACAGCAAGCGGCCGCAGATCGAGGACACCCACGGCAAGAAACTCAACTTTCCCTTTGACACGTTCCAAAACCACCACCACCCCACCTACCCCGACATCTCCGTGTCGTTCCCTGGCAAGGCGCTGTACCGGGCATGGCAGAGCATCTCGATGGTGATCGAGTGCAAGAGCGACGACTCGCTCGACCCTTTCCCGAAGCGCGGGGAGAAACACAAGGCGACCGTCGAGCAGCTGGCGAAGAACGCGCGGAACATCCTGCTCACGCACGGCGCGCTCGCCGCGTTCGTCGTCGGTGTCTACGGCAACACCGTGCGCCTCGCACGCTTCGACCACACCTGTGCGCTCGTCTCGACGTCGTTTGACATCAGGACCGAGGCGGGCAAGAAGACGCTCCAGAGGTTCCTCTGGCACTTTGTGCACCCCGTCGTCGGAAGCACGGTCGTCGGGAGCGACCCGACGGTCGTGCCGCTGACGCCGCGTGACCGGGAGTGGGTGAAGAAGGAGCTGGAGAAGGCCCGTGCCAAGAACTGGCAGGATCACATGGGCGAGATCCACAAGGGCCGGCGTGTCGAGGTGTACGACGAGAAGACGGGTCGATGCGTGCCGTATCTGCTGTACCACCTCGTCGACGTGAACGCGCGGCTGTTCTCGCGGGCGACGATGGTGTGGCGGGCGATCGAGGACCGACGGATCTGGAAGAACGGGAAGCTGGTGCTCGATGTATCGCGCACGGATCCGGTGAAGCCCCAGATTGTGAAGGAGGCGTGGCGGCAGCTGGTCCGGACGGCGGAGGCCAAGTTCTACCAGCGGCTGAGCGATCGGATCAAAGACTCGGAGCGGGTGGGTCTCGCAAAGATGGTGTACGGCGGCGACCTGGGTGAGTTCGAGCTGCGGTGGTGGAACGAGTCGGTGCGACGGCAAGAGGCGGGGGAAACAGCCACCGCGGCCGCAGAGGACGCACCGTCGTCTGGCCCGTCGACATGTCGTCCGTCGTCCCAGCTGTTTTGCTCTACGGGCAGCATATCGTCGCCCCTCGTCAGCAGCGTCGAGTCGCCCGCGGACTACGTTCCCTCCGGCAACTACCCTCTACGGCATCCACAGCACCAGACGTACTCGTGGCGGTTGGTGTTTGGAAAGCACCAGTGGCATCGGGAGCGGAGCCACATGCGCATGGTGATCGACGACGTCGGACGGCCGCTGACGGAGTTTACGTCCACGTATGAGCTGGTGCTTGCTATCCACGACGCGATCAAAGGTGCGCGTCGCCGTTCGTCTATCACAATGCAGCGTGTTTTTCTGATCGACATGCAGGCCATCAGCAAGCGTGGACGCAAGCGCAGCTGCTCCACCGGGACATCAGCGTAGGGAACATTCTCATCGCAGATGAACCCAAGACGATCGGGGAACAAGACGAGGAACAGGAAGGGGTACAAGATGAGGAGCAAGACTGGCAAGACGAGGAGCAAGACGGGAAAGACGAGGAGCAAGACGGGAAAGACGAGGAGCAAGACGGGAAAGACGAGGAGCAAGATGGGAAAGACGACGGGAAGAAAGTCTCTACGGGATTCCTGCACGACTACGACTACAGCTCGATGGAGCCCGACCCCAAGGAGGTGGTCCGGACAGATGGCTGCGCGACCTCATCTGACGATCCGACGCTGGAGTCCGACAATCCCGATGACGGAACAAATCAGAAGGAGCGCACGGTATGTCTTCCTTTTATGCCGGTCTTTGCTGCACGACCTGACCTCCTTTCGCCACTTTCTAGGGCACATTCTACTTCATGGCGTACGAAATCCTGACGGTTCCTGGCATCATACATGGTGTTCACCACGACCTAGAGTCGTTTTATTGGGTTCTACTTTGGGTTGTGGTCCGTCATATCGACCATGGGCATCCCTTGGATCTCTGCAACGAGATCTTCAAGTATGGCAGCGACAAGGAGAGTGCAGGCGCGAAGATTGTCTGGCTTATGACCATGTCTGGATTCACCATCAAAGACAACGAACCTTTGACGTATCTCTTCGAGCAGCTCAGGCAACTCGTTCAGGAAAACCTACCCGCAACTCGCAAGTACTCGCACCAGACCTACCTCACCTACGACGCGGTCCTAGAGGTTTTCACCACCGCGCTCCATATGCCTGGGTGGCCGAAGGATGACTGGCGTGAATGTCAGCTCCTAGGCAAGTGCGACGGACGCACCGGAATCGCACCAATCATGTCCATGGGCGTCGAAGATCAACATGACGTCCCCAACGCCGCGCCGGTCCAGCTGCCCAGACCATCGAGAACCGAAGGACCGCAGCGTCGGGCCCCCGTTCAGGTTCCTCCTCGACCCTCACACAGGGACCGTCATGCTCCCCGTACCATTGGCGACGTCGAGCTGTTCCTGCAGGATACCAAGAAGCGCAGCTCCCCGGCTGTGGCTGAGGGATCTTCCGACAGACCTGATTTCGGTGGTAAGGACGAACAGAAGGCCCAACCTCGATCGAGCAAACGCCTCCGCACGGATTCCATGGGCCCGCCCGCGTCGCCCGCGGTTCCCGGCCCCGCTGTGCGCAATCGGCCTTCGTCAGCGAGCAAGCGGAGGCCGCCCTCCAGGCCACCGACTCGATCGAGCGCTCGGCAGGAGGCTCTGCGAAAAGCTGCCATGACCAAACCGTAGCGTTAGTACGTTCATAGCGAAGTCGCTTGATCTCTTCCATCTTTCTCTCATATGGACATGTCGCGCCTTTTTTGTATAACCTGCTTTCTATCTGTATACCACCACAATGATTACTCTTTTTCTTCCGCAACTTGCCATGTCAAATTCTTCTCTTCTTCACCCGCATTTGTATTGTGGAAGGGAGTATGAGCGCTTATCCCAGTCAGACGTAATTGAATATACCTACGAGCGGGTATCTAGGAGGGCGCAGACATAGATAGGTAACGAATCGTAGCTTGCAAGTAAACGGGGAGCTCACCTCGGTCACATGGGTGTAAGCGGGACTGAGGGAGCGAACGGGATGTGAGATTTCGCTCGACGGGCGTTTAGCGCGGGAATGGCGCGGTTGGCTTGAGACCGACGCGGGACGCGAGCAAGGGCGACGAGGGAGACGGACGAGAGAGCAGGCGCAGGAACAAGGGCGCGAGAACAAGTGCGCGGGGGTCTCGTTGCAAACTAGGGAACTGTGAAAAAGTCCCTATTAATGTACATCGTATGAAAGTCATGTTATTAACACGTTATTAACACGTCATTAACACGGGGCCCAAGGGGGGTCCAAAAGTTGATGTGAATAAAGTGACGAGAGGTTAATGAGCCAGTCGATTTGCTCTGCTTTTGAAACACCGCTGTGGTTGCATCAGCCTGCCGAGTTTTCCTCTCCGTCCCGACTGGCGCTCATGCCCGCCCCCCTCGCGAACGTCGCGTTGTCTCGCGCGCCAGCGCTTCGTATCGATCGTATGTCGGCGGGTGCCTGTAATTAGCACGTGGCCCCCAGAATGAGCTTGTTATCGTCTGTACTAAGTAAAAACGAATCCTCGCGGCCGTTGCGCGCGGTGGGGGCTCGACGTGTGTTTGGGGTTACCGGTAACTCGGACGTCTCCCGACGCGGCCGTGCTGTTGCAGGTGCGTGTCTGGGGGGAGACGCCCACGGTGTCATTTGTGGAACGGAACACTACAAGTCTAAAGGGAGAAATGATTCGGTAGATGGTGTAGTGGAAACTGTTGTGAGGCGCGAGCGAGTGCGAACGAACGCAGAACGAGGTCGACATGGTAAAAGAAGGGGCCGGCGCGCTGTTGAAGCGCGTCGGGCAGCTTGCGCTGTGTCTATAGGGCGCGTGAAGGCGCTTAGGTGGCAGCACCGTCATGGAGTGATCGGCCGTCGCAGATCATTGCACTGAGAAGGGTGGGGTGTTTGCGGATATACACCAGCCACGCGTCTGAAGACCAACGACTGAGGGCCTGAATTGTCGCGGGGGGGACGCCGGCTGCGGCGAGTGATGTTGCTCCACCGGCGTGCATGGAATGGCCCGCAATGTCGCGTGGAAAGATTTCGCGAAGTCTGCGCATGAACCAAGCGCGGGTGGGTACGGAGCCCGACGAACGTAGCCAAAGTTCGGCGCAGAGTGGGAAGAGTTGGTCGCGTGCAGCCAAGTACGTGACAAATGATGCGCGAGGGTCCGGCACGGTCGCTGCTTGTTGGACGATAACGCGGTTTCCTTCGAAGAACGCGTCAGCCTTGTGCGCCGGTAGGAGGAACTCGTAGGTGGACGTGGAAACTTTGACGGTCGCGCGCATCGTGAGCTTTCGGTAGGACTGCAGCGCATTGTTGTCTGGCCAGACGAGTTCACCTAGGCGTAGGAGCACGTAAAAACCAGTGAGGAGGAGCGTCGAGAAAAGGGAGTCGTCGAACGCAGAACCGAGGGAGGCGAGTGCTCGCTTGCGCACGACGGGCTTGCTCCGTAAACGCTTGAAACCTTTGAGAGTGCGTGACACAAGTGGCGATGAACGCGCTGCGCGTACGGCGGGGTAAAATGCCTCAAGCTCGCTGCAGATACCGGAAAGGTAGGAGTCAACGGAGCGCGGCTCAATTTGGTGGCACATAAATGTGGCGTAGAGACTGAGGGTGTTGGCAGTAGATTCCATGGGGAAAGCGTGGATGTGTATGAAGTTCAAGTAGCTGTTTAGGGCTGAAGAGTAGGAGAGTTTGGTGCTTGCATCGAGTGCGTGACCGAGGGCAATTGCACGTTTGTGTACGAGGCGTTGAAGTGTCCACACCGTTCTGGCAGGTTGTCGAGGCCTGCAGGAGGTTGAGTTCATGACGATGAAGCCCCCAGCGCATCAGGAGGGGGTAGTAGGGGTAGGAGAGTAATTTCGGGTACAAGCTGTCGGGCAAGGTCAAACTTGCCACGGGAGAGCGTGTCAGCCACGGTATTAAATTCTCCTGCTACGTGCTGTACGCGCATGTCAAGTGGGGCGGCGATGAGGACGTCAACCGCGCTGACGAGAATCTTGTTGTATGCAGGTGTTGCGCGGAGCGAGTTGAAAATTGCGACGGTGTTTGAGTTGTTGCAGAGGATCGCGAGTCTCTTCACAAAATGACCGGCTTGTTGCCATGAGAATACGTGGTGTAGAGCTGCGCAAACCGCAAGGGCCTTGAAGAAGAAAATTGTGTTTGCAGGAGCGTCAGTGGGTAACTCGCAATGTAGGCCGAGGCGTCGCCAGGGGAAATAGATGCCAAGTCCATGACCTGATGCGTCAGTGAGCGTGAACTCGTCTCCCAGGGCAAGGCAGTCAAGGTCGGTGGGCGTCCATATGTTTGCTGTCAACAGATGGATCCCGGGTGCATTCACAACGTGAGATCTGAGCCAGCGTAAGTCGCGTAAAATAGCGGCATTGACGTAGATCCCGGCATGACGATCCGATTTTCCGGCCACCTTGTCGTAGACGTTCGAAAGCGCTGGCTTGAGGAGAGGGAAAACATTGAATGCCCAATTTGCATAGCCTGTGAAAGCCTGGAAAGCGGCTAAGGAATGGCATCGGTTTCCGGGTGAGAGGTTGCAGAAGTCATCGATGGCTGCGAGGAGTCGTGAACGGCCTTCATCAGGTAGTGTCACGGACATGTCATTTGGGTCTACAAGAAACCCAATGATAGGTAGTCAAAGGCCGTGGAGCTGCTTAGGGAGTTCGTGTGGGATGCCAAGGTCATCCCATAGGGTGAGGAGTTGCGCCTGTGGCGAGGGGAAGTAGCGTTCGTAGGGGGCATACCACTGGACATCGCCAAGGAGTGCAAAACCAAAGTCATCGTCGACATAGTTGTGCTTCATTGTGATGCCGCGGTCGTGTTCTGCAATCCAACTGACTAGGCAATCAAAAGCTGCCCACACTTTGAGAGAGCCGCGGCCACCAAAAAGGTTGCAGCAATCGACGTGGCACTGGCCATCGATGGCGACAACTTGCCGGATTTGCCAGTAGGGTGACACGGGCATATGCCTGTAGGCCTGAGATACATCGGATTTCCACAGAATTAGGTGGGCGGCTCCGTGCAGAACATGGTAACGTCGTAGTGATTTGCCGAGCGTGGGGATACCATCAAGGACAGCACCCTTTATGGCTTTGGGGCGAATCATTGAGTTGAGCGAGAATGCGCCCGCGCTTTGGTCATTGATGAGGCGTAGTTTGGTTGAGCGAGGCTTAGGGACCGCATAAACGGGCATGCAATACATGCCTGGGAGGAGCGATGTCCCGAATGCGGGAGAGTAACGTCTGCAAGCAATCTCCTCATCTCACTGGTCACAAAGGAATTGAGCAGACTGCTCATCCCGAGGAGGCAAACATTGTTTGTCCCAAGTGTTGGGGTAGTCCACTGGCTTTGCGTCGGTGTATGGCCAAAAGCCCTCTCGAAGTGAGTGAACAACAGAGCGAACAAACGGTTGGTTAGGATGCGCAGTGAGCAGTAGCTCGAAACGGTCGACGTTGATAGGTGTGGTGATTGCGAAAAGATGGGGATTTTCCCTGATGGTTTTGTTTGTGATGGGGTCATTGCGGACATCTTTTGGAACATCCGGTACAGGTTCATGTGTCAAGGACAAATTGCAGAAGGTCCTCATAGGACCCAAATTATCATCCCAGACAAACGAACGCAAGAACCGGGGTTGGGTGACGTTCTTAGGCGAACTTGACCACTTTGCAGCAATTTGATTCAATGTGTCCGTCGCCTCCGCAACCTGAGCACACATGTCAGAAACGGCATTTGCTTGCGAGGTTGGAACAGGTCCTGGCGTTGTATTTTCTTCACGCCTCCTTTTGGCAGGAACTGCTGGGTCCACAAGTTCCGACAGGCTTTGCGAGCGACAACGTTTCAGAGCAATAGACGTTGGTGCCGCACGTGTCAATGTATTGTATTTAAAGGTCCGCGAAGTCATTGAAATCCGTGAGTAAAAACTGGCAGGAGCTCCCTGCACGTTTCCTAACAGCGCGGTCGAAATCCAAGACACGTCCGTGGACCTGAATGGCAAGCACTCCAAAAAGCCCAATGATGTACTCTCCGTATGCATCGAGCTCCTCGCATCAGTGGGGGAATGCAAAGTGACCGCGAGCGAGGCGCTGATGAGCACCACCGGTGTACCACACCAGAAACCCCGCTTTTCGCCTCTCCGCTGATATGCTAGGGCAGGCTCTGACGGCCGGTAGCCGCGGGGTAGCGGGCGTCCTAGTAGTGATATGGGGGGAGTCCGGTCTCGAGCTCCCTGTCGGACGAGCTCGCTCCTAGGTGTTGCGGTCGGATCGCGCGTGCTCAGAGAGTGGGGGGAACAGTCGCAGGGTGTAATGCAGTATCGCGCGACGCAGGGGGAGTCAGGTCGCTGCCTCGCGCCGAGAGTCGCAGGGTGTAGCGCAACGCAGTCGCAGTCTCGGGATAACGCAGTCGCAGCTCGCTCGTCCTAACGCAGTGGAATCGCAGGGATAACGCAGTCGTAACGCAGTCGGTCGGGACACTCACGCGTAGTCGTGCGTCGAACGCACTGACTGGCGGACCTGGTATAGAACCTTTGGAGCTCTCGCGAACTTGGTAGTCGGTCGCGACACCCTGGAACCGTTCGTGGGCTTCCGGGGCGAATTGAGAGTGTAAGGGGGGGGGGGTCTTGGGGGTTCGTCGCCCCAGAATGAGGATATGTACAGGAATGGGCTTCTCGCCCGTAACTACAAAAGTCCGATGTCTAAGTCCGATGGAAACTGACCAGAGAGCCCGCGATTGGCTACACACCGCACGCGCACATGTCGCGAGACCCGCGCGCCTCCGAGAGTCGCTGCCGCGCCACCGCCGCGAGATCGCGATCGACGCACCACGCGGCGCTCGTCTTGGCTACACTGCCGCTAGGGCGCAGGGTTTGCAACTGAGAGCTGGGGGTCTAGGGGTTTGTCGGAGGGCGTGCAGAACCTCGGGACCCCATCGGGGTCCGACGCGCATAGGGCGACTGGGTATGGTGTCCGCTGCCCGTCGCCCGCTGAGAGTGGGTCGCGCGATGCCTAGATTGCTTGCCCCAGGTTCGTACGGCCAGCGCTGGGTCTTGGAGTATGCGCGGAGAGACCTGAAGGGTGCGCGGAGACGGCGCTCCGGTCGCGTATGTCATGCGTGCGTATCACCGCGCTCGCGCGCGCACTCTGCGCACTGGCTCTTTAAGGTGCGCGCACCTCTACGTACCCCCCAAGTCCCTGTCCAAGTCCTCCCTCCATCCCTTGTCTGCGCAGGCCGCGCGAACGTGCTCAGTCTCCGTCCGAGGGGACATTCCGTGTCTCCAAAGGCCACCTGGTCTCTCGGCGCTGGCGGCGTTCGGGTTTCGATCAAGTTATGCATCAGTGGCGCGCGCACCGCGCGCGATCAGCGCGCAGGACCTTCCGGCTTCCGTTTCCGAGTGTCTTCCGCCTTGTAGCACGTGTTTTGATTCAGCCTTCGGGCATTCCTGTACATAGTCGTTTTGGGGGCATTCGAACCCCCCAGACAATCCACCCCTTACTCTCTCTTCTTTGGGAACATGTCCCTTGCGCTCCTCGACGAGTATCGCACTCAGCTCGCTCACCGCGTGCTCGGAAAGCTCTCTGCCTTGACAGCGTAAAGTCAGTTGCATCCACTGTGTCTTACTGCATTTTCACTGCGTTCACTGCGTCCCCCTGCGTTTTACTGCGTTTTTACTGCGTTTACTGCGTTACCGCGACACTGCGATACTGCGCCCCACTGCGAGCGCTGCGTCCACACCCCGCGCACCATACCGACACTGCAAATCGCGCGCGTTGAGCCTAGCATCGTGCGCGCACGTCCTACCCCCGCGCTCACAGGCCCATCCCCATCTCCGGCGGCCTAGCGACGATCCCAGGGAGCTCGAGACCTTACTCCCCTTCACCCCCTTCTAGAGACGTCCTCTACCCCTCGGCTATCGGCCGTCAGAGTATCTCTTACCGTATCAGCGCGCTTCCACGTGAGAGCCCATTCTCCGAAGCTGCTAACCTTCTTTGCAGAGAGGGGCATCCTAAATGAGAACTCGAGCCTTCCAACATGCTCGGAGGTCTTCTCATCCACCCAGTGGTGTACCTTCCTGCGAACACGTGGTCGAGGTCAACTGGGCGTCTGGCAAGGATGTTTGTCCACTCGCTCTCTGGAAACTCGGGTGCGGACGCCGAGGCGGTGACGTGTCTCTTTGCCAGAGGGAGGTCTTCTCCATATAGCCGTATGAGTTCAAGTGTCCACAAGACGTCCGGGTGAAGTTTTGTCCTGAGGAGAAAATCGGAGGCTGCCCACGCATACAGCGCTGGGTTGGGCCGGGTTCTCTTGCAAGGTGACTCTTCCACATCTGATTCTGACTCGGTAGACTGGCTCCGGGCGGAAGAAGGGGAAGGTTTGGGCGTACTTGCATTGCGAGGGGCTCGTCCCATTCCACCGGTGCCATCTCCCGGTTCCTCTCCTCCAGCTTCCGCTGACCCGGTTGTTGGTTGATGTAGTCGGTCGACCTCGTCGAGCATGGCAAGATAGGACTGGATAGTCAAATTGTTGCTAGTGACACCCAGCTTGTGGTTCTCGGCGCTGACAAGTTGAGCCGACACAGTAAGGACAGCTTTTGCCTTGCTGATGATGCCTGATCTGTAGTCATCGATAGCCTTAGTGCAGATGTCGAGGATGTGCTGATTCCCAGACACCGTAAGAGGCTGGTCCGGTCTCTGTCCGTCATTGCTAGGCATGGAGGCCTGAAAGGGGCTGAATTCGACAGATGGGAGGTACAACTGATATAACCCAAGATAAAATTTGTGCTGGCGGCAACCGGGAGAAAAGAGTGTCGACGTAAGAACGGGAGGTTGCACATGAGGGACAGTCAAAACTCTTACCTGGCGGCGATGGGGAGAAAAGAATGAGTAGCTCTTTCCTCGGCTGGCCAGGTAAGGGCCCTCTGCGCAGAATCAAACATGCCGGTACGGCGCCCGGAAAGGAGGTCCGGGCGTGGCTTGCTGCTTTGGGCATGAGACGTTGGCGCTAGTTTGGCCGGTGCTGGATGGGGCATCCGAGCGCGGTTCGCTGCCGAGCGTGGCGCGAGACGATGCCTCTCCGATTTGACTTGCGTAAACTCCCTTTAAACTCGATGAATGTGATCCTTACATCAGGAAAGTGGGAAATTTCCGTATGGATATAGGTTTCCGGGCGCTCCGGCAGGACCCAAAGGGAGATGTTGTCTCCGTCCGGAGGGTGCATCTCCGTGGGCCTCCCTCAACAGTTTGTCCGGACTCCACTGTTGGCTCCAACGTTGTCGGTGCACATGCACCAGCTTGCAGGGGCCGTACCGCACCCAAATACCAAAAACCCGCATGAGCTAGGTCAATCTCGCAAGCCCGGCTGGTCTCCAACGCACGCTGGATGGAGACTGGCATTTCCATCTGCAGATGCACGCTGGATGGAGACCGGCATTTCCATCTGCAGATGCACGGAGCCAGATCTCCGCGGCTCCATCGGCTCCATCTGGTGCCTCACGGGCCGGCTGGAGATATTCGCATTTCCTGATGTACCTCCTCGCTCTGATCCTCTATGGCGACTCGGAACTGCAATATCTGTCATGTAGTAAGCCTTCGGCCGAGTTCCGCCCGTGTGTGAAAGACAGCACCGAAGGGAAGAAGGGGGAGCTCAACGTGACATGTGGGGCATGCTGCACCTAGCGGGATGCGTCTATTATGCTTCAGTTCTCTGTTAGTGGCTATTGAGCGCACCGTTAGAACTGGAAGCCAGGTTGGGCAAAGGGGAGAGGTTCAGATGAGAAGTTCAGGGGGTGAAACAGGAGATTGAAGCTGGGGCTCTACCTTGAGCCCCCTGGGTCTTATATACATGTGGGGTGGAGTCATATCCAGTATGAGTGTAAGGAGTGCGTATTCTGCGCTCCTATGACCTCATTAGTGGTGCAAGATATGCTCCTAATAGTTACAATACTATATCATTGTACACGCGTGCCTAATAGCACACGGATAGCCAAATGTATGTAATATCACCGCGTACAGCACACAGAGTATTTGGAACTCGGGCGCCTGGTGGAGGGTAAGTCCTTACTACCCTCCACCATCTCTACGAGTACGCCGAGCCCAAATACGAGCCCGGATCAGAGTACCCAAGGGATTGGAGCCCAGTAAGGCATCCAACCTGTCACTTTTACACTTTTTTACTCTCCGTGACAATTACACGCCCATATTTGGGGCTCGATGTTACCACGTCATCAATCATCAACAACATCTGCCATAAACAACTCAACATCCTTCCAAATGGAAGAGTCTGCGCCAGGTACCAAAAACAGAAGGCCGAGTAGGCCTAATTCCCCCCCGCGAGCTTCTTCCCTCCTGCCACGCACTGATATCGGTGCTGGCGTGCCACGTCGCAATACACCCATTGCCCCGGTGTACTCACACCTGCATGCGGGCCCGCGACGGACTCGGAACGTAAACACGCGTTCCGAGAATATACATGTACCGGTCGAGACGACCGCACACCCAGCAGCAAATGCTTCTTGTGCGCCGTCAAGAGCTCACTTGCATACGAGTATTGTCGTGGATACGACCAGGCCCCTGTATTTTTCCCATAATTTTCCGTATTTTTCCTCATTTGCTATGGCCATTTCTTACTGTACCAAGGTAGCCAGGACTTAGATAGATTCACAGAAGGGTCAGGTGATGCGCACAGGGCTATGACCTCACCATGACATCATAGACAGTATGGTACATCATTGATGCTTGGTACATGGATGATCACGTACATCAGGGATTGATCCCTTCCCACCCTTTGTTCTCATCTGTTCCCATCTGTTCTCATCTGTTCCCTTGTTGTTGGCATCGTTGTTCTCATCGACCTCTTTGTTCCTCTTGTTCTTCTTGTTCTCTAGGTTACCAAGGCAGCGTAACCACAGTAGATATAAACCCCCCATGTAGCGACATAAGCACCACAGTGTAGTATGTAGCACACAATGCTAACTTGGTCTTTGGGCTAGATTTGTCGTGAAAGTCTAAGTCTGGCGTTGCGAGACCTTGTGTCCGCCGCCCCAAGTCAGATCCCTTTCCTTTCCTGTAGTAGTAGGTAGTACCCCGTCGCGTCGAGTCTAGCTCTGCAACATTAGGTCAAGATCCCCCACCGTGCTGGAGATCTGCCGACCAGATCTTCCCTCACACGTAAGTCCATTCCGTTTGCGATCACCCCCTGCGTTGGTACCCCTCGCGCACGCGCTTTGTCACCCCGGAATAGTGGTCAGGGCGCAACCCTTGGCTTGCCGATCTTATGATTGGTACAGCACGCGGAACCTGCCTAACCCGCAGTGTAAAATCCGGTGCTGACTTCGATGGGTGCACCTTCTGGGTGTAGGAGGCAAAGAAAAGCGGTGAAAGGAAGCCGAGGCAGGTTACCCTTGGGCTCGTGTCCCTTGTGGTAAAAAGACACAGCAATAGGCCGAGGAGGCTGAGCAGACAGTGTCGGGTAGCGAAACTGCGGATTAAGTCCCGCATGTGGGAGTGAGCATGCTGGATCTCGAGTGCTACGGCTGCGTCCATGGCTACGATCAGGAGGATCACACCAATTGTTACGTCGACTCCGCTGGAAAGTGGTTCGACTGCGCCAACCATCTGTGCCCCAATCGCCTCTTCTCCATCTCCACCCCCTAGTGCCTAGAGGACGACAAAACCCGCTTCTTTCCCACCACACTTGAGCAGATCATCGGCCTGATCCCCGAAGCAATTGCCCTGCCAGATACGTGAGCGCCCACCCCTGAACCCATCACACCACCCCCGCCTCCCCACATTCCCACCATGTCCGACGAAATCATCCGGATGTTGGTCAATGGCCAGACCAACATGCAGGAAGCCATCGCGGCGCTCACTGTGGCTGTCACCACCCTCACCACCACTGTCAACCATGGGCCACCAAACCCACAATGACCACACCAAGCGGCAGCTAGATAAAGTAATCCAAAAGCCCACCCTGTTTAAAGGCACCTCGAGCGCAGATGCGAGACGCTTCCTGGTGGCCTTTTCAGCCTACGCCTTCTCCACCGGCCCCCTTCTCAACATGAGACAAGGGGAAGTCTTCACCCGCTACGATCAAAAGTGGATCTTCGTGGCACTGTCGTTCCTCCAAGACGACGCGACCATATGGGCCACCCCGTACATGGAAAAACTCGGCGAGGATACCCCAGCCGAGCGCCCCTTCTATGACAGCTGGAAGGAGTTCCACACAGCTTTCCGATCCCACTTCGAGACCTCCGACGAAGCGGTCGATGCGAAAGACGCCCTGCGGCTACTCTATCAAGGGAACAAGATGGTCCCGGAGTACGCCGCCAAGTTCAAGGAACTAATGAGCCGGACCGGCTACTCCGGCGCAGATCTCCGTGACCGCTTCTACGAGCACCTTGCCAGCCGCATCAAGGATGAACTGGTGCACACCGCCCGCCCTATCACAACACTGGACAAACTCATCGGTGTTGCCACCGATCTCGATGTCCGGATCAGACAACGTCAAGCAGAAAAGGCGCGCAAGGTGGGCAAGTTTGTCACCACTCCCAAGCACACGGTCACCACCACCACTGCGCCATTCGTTACCAAGGACCCCAACGCGATGGACATCAACACCTCCCACACACGCGAGTTGTTCCTCAAATTGATGACCGGCAAGTGCTTCGGATGTGGCTCCACCACCCACAACAAGCGCAACGGCAATCACGAGCGCGACCTCTGCACACGGTGCGGCCAGACCGGCCACCAAGAGGTGGTGTGCCAAAGCAAGTACATGGGCCAGCCAAAGAAGCAGCGGGTGGCAGCAACCGAGGAAACACCTTTGGAAACAGCCACCCCCCTTCCTGAAGCAACAATTTTGGCCAACCAGGTCGACATCATTGCTCAGTTGCTGGAAGGACAGCGACAGCTCGCCGCCCAGATCGAGGCAATGAAGCAGGCTTTTTAAATTGGGCACACGCTAAGGCTACAACGTCCCCACCTGATAGGTTACACACGGACTCCCCTTCCTCGTCTATCTATGACTCGGTCTCCTCCTGTACTTTTAGTATACCGGAAATAAACACAACCAGTTCACACTTCCGTATTGGTGTGAACATTAAAGGAAGAAACCGCAGCATACCTGCCGTAGCCATGATAGACTCCGGAGCCATGGGTCTATTTGTCCATCAACGCTTCATCGATCAGAATCACGTCATCACTCACCCCCTGGTCCGAGCCATCCCTCTTTACAACATTGACGGCTCTCGGAACCAAGCCGGCAGCATCACTCACTTCGCATGGTTGGAACTCGGCATTGGCTCCCACACAGAGCGGACTGAGTTCCTTGTAACCAACATCGGGCCGGAGGATCTCATCCTGGGACTCCCGTGGTTACAGAAGATCAACCCACACATCGATTGGAAAGACGGGAAGGTTGAGGTTGGATCAGAGGACCGGTTGGTGGACTCTGTGGGAGACCTCCCCCCGTTTGAGAAAATCGCGGCCAATAGGCGTCTTTGTCAGCAATGGCAGAAGCTTGGTGTGCTCGAAGAAGCCACGGAAGAACTCTGGTGTGCCGCCGGGTTCACGTACTCCACCGAGCTTGCTGCCGAAGCGCATCAGGCCAAGCTGAAGAAGACCTTTGAAGAGATGGTACCTGAGGAATACCGGTGGTACGCCAAAGTATTCTCGGAACAGGACTCGGAGCGGCTTCCTGAACACAAGCCATACGATCATACCATTGATCTAAAGCCTGACGCCCCCGAGATGATCCGATCCAAGGTGTACCCAATGCCCGTAAATGAGCAAGCCGAGCTCGACACTTTCCTTGATGAGAACCTCCGAAAAGGCTACATCGTCCCCTCCAAGTCCCCAATGGCCTCCCCTGTCTTCTTTGTCAAAAAGAAGGACGGAAAGCTCCGCATGGTCCAGGACTACCGTAAGCTCAATGACATCACGATCAAAAACCGGTACCCGCTCCTGCTCGCTTCCGACATCATCAATTGTCTTTGCCAGTCTAAGTACTTCACCAAATTTGACGTTTGTTGGGGCTACAACAATGTACAAATCAAAGAAGGCAATGAATGAAAGGCAGTGTTCACCACCAATCAGGGTTTGAACTGCGTGTCATGTTCTTCGGTCTTACCAACTCCCCGGCTACCTTCCAAGCTCTGATGAACTCCATCTTCGGTAACCTGATCGCAGCTGGGAAGATAGCCGTGTACCTGGACGACATCCTAATCTTCAGCAGTACGCTCGAGGAACATCGGAAGTACACCCACGAGGTACTGCAGCGTCTTCAAGCCCACGATCTCTTCTTGCGGCCCGAGAAGTGTGAGTTTGAGCAAACCAAGATCGAGTATCTGGGTCTGGTGATTTGGCAAGGAGAAGTGGGCATGGACCCCGTCAAAGTCCAGGCCATATGGGACTGGCCTGCTCCACACAATCTTCGAGAATTCCGCAGCTTCATCGGCTTTGCCAACTTCTACTGCCGCTTCATCAAAGACTTTGCCAAGATCACACGCCCCTTGCATGACCTCACCAAGAAGGATGCCCCCTGGGAATGGGGACTACGGCAGCGCACGGCCTTCAAAACGCTCAAAGAAGCCTTCACCACCGAGCCAGTGCTGGTAACCTGGGAGCCTGAACACCCGACGCGAGTGGAGGTCGACGCCTCTGGATATGCCACCGGGGGTGTCCTTCTGCAGAAGCTGGAGGACGGACTCTGGCACCTGGTAGCATTCCGGTCCGAGTCTATGTCGGAAGCAGAGCGGAACTACAAGATCTATGATCGGGAGTTGCTGGCCATCGTGAGAGCATTAGAAGATTGGTGTCACTTCCTCGAGGGACTACCAGAACCCTTTGAAATCATCACCAATCATCGCAACCTTGAGTACTGGCGTGCCGCCCAGAACCTCACCCGACGCCAAGCACGATGGGCCCTCTGGCTATCCCGATTCGACTTCTGACTCACGTACAAACTGGGCACGGCTAACACTCAGGCTGATCCGCTCTCCCGCATCTCGGAGTTCCAAGTCACCAATGCCGAGGACAATCAGGATCAGGTTGTCCTCCGGCCCAAACACTTTGCCAGTATTGCTGCCACCGCACTACGGGCCATAAACCCGCTGGAAGTCCTCAAGGGTTTGGAAGCCCTTCGGAAGGACAGGCCACGGAAGTTGACGGACGGAACGTGGGAATGGGAAGAGGAGGAAGGGCTGGTGTACTACCATGGGCGGTTGTATGTCCTGCCCGAGGAAGGACTTAGGCAGGAAATTGTCCAGCAGTGCCACGATGCGCCGACCGCCGGGCACCCTGGGAAGCACAGAACACTGGAACTAGTGAGCCGGCTGTACTGGTGGCCGGGGATGAGCGGCTTGGTAGAAAAGTACGTGCTGGGATGCGAGAAGTGCCAGCGCTACAAACCCGCATCTCACCCCTACGCACCCTGGGTAGTTGTGGGGGTGGACTTGATCACGGGACTACCCCCTTCGAACAGGAACAATGCCATTGCTACCTACGTTGACCTCTACAGTAAGCAAGTACATCTGGTCGAGACCATGGACACCGTCACTGCCGACAGCATCGGAGATCTCTATTTTTGCACAATCTTCCGACTACATGGTGTCACAGAGCTAGACTCGACGCGACGAGGTACTACCTACTACTACAGGAAAGGGAAAGGGATCTAACTTGGGGCGGCGGACACGAGGTCTCGCAATGCCAGACTTAGACTTTCATGACAAATCTAGCCCAAAGACCAAGTTAGCATTGTGTACTACATACTACACTGTGGTGCTTACCTAGCCCAAAGACCAAGAGGTCAAGATGAGGGCTAGGGTCGCTACATGGGGGGTTTATATCTACTGTGGTTACGCTGCCTTGGTAACCTAGAGAACAAGAAGAACAATGGGAGTCGATGGGAACAACAATGCCAACAACAAGGGAACAGATGGGAACAGATGGGAACAGATGAGAACAAAGGGTGGAAGGGGATCAATCCCTGATGTACGTGATCATCCATGTACCAAGAATCAGTGATGTACCCTACTATCTATGATGTCATGATGAGGTCATAGCCCTGTGCGCATCACCTGACCCTTCTGTGAATCTGTCTAAGTCCTGAATACCTTAGTACTGTAAGAAACGGCCGTAGGAAAATAGGGAAAAATAGGGAAAAATATGGAAAAAATACTGGGGCTCCGTCATTTCCACGACATTACCCCCTTCCTATGGTCCAGTGTCCGTAATGGACGGGTTATCCCGGTCCGTCCCTTCTCGCCATTCCAGTCCCGTGGTGGGAACCTCCGTGAATAACTCCAGTGCTTTCCAGGGAAGTGCTTGGAAGGCCGATGCCCCTAATTGCCGGGGTGCGTTAGGGTTACGCTGATGGAACTCTGCTATCTTCTCCGGGGCATTGATCAGGTTTTTGGTTGGTTCCCAGCTGTCGTTGCCTTCCCCATACCCTTTCCAATGCACCAGGTACTGCAGTTGATTCCGGTATAGGCGGCTATCCAGTATGTGATCTACTTCGTATCCTCCTCGCTGTCAATCTCTACCAGATCTGGCGAAGGGGGTAGGCGTCCATTTACTTCATTGCCCTGCCACGGGGATAGCCGATCCACGTGGAACACATCATGCAGTTTGAGAGCCGGGGGAAGCGCCAGTTGGTAGTCTAGTTCCCCGACCCGTTCAGTGACGGCGAAGGGGCCGAGTTGCCGAGGTCCTAATTTGGGGGTTGCCTGATGGATATGGATGTTCTTCACACTAAGCCAGACCTTGTCCCCCACATTGAATACGTGGGTGCACCGCTTTCCGTCCTCATATGCCTGTTTCATATGCTCCTTACTCATGCGAAGGGCCGCCTCTGCTTCCTTACGGGCTTTCCGCAGCTTGTCTAGGTGGGTGTCAAGTGCTGGGATAGCACTGGGGCGTCCTGCAGGGATGGTGAAGTCCGGGCAATAGCCGTATACGACCTCGAACGGGGTTTGCCCATGTGCCGAGTGAAGCCGGGAATTCAGCACAAATTCAGCTGTAGGGAGTAGCTGGGCCCAGTTGTCCTGTCGTTTACTACAGTACAGTCGAAGGAACTGCTCGACTTCCTGGTTGGCGCGCTCTGTTTGTCCATTTGCCATGGGGTGGTATGCCATAGTCAGTCCGCTTTCGATACCCAGCCGCTTGTAGAGCGCTCGGGTGACTCGGGCTGCAAACTGAGGACCTTGATCCGAGACTATCTTGCGGGGGATGCCGTAGAGCTTGAAGATCATCTGGTAGTGGAGATCTCCCATACCCTTCACTGAGACCATGTCAGTGGTTGCCGCTAGGTGAACCTGCTTGCTGTACAAGTCCACATATGTCGTGATAGCGTTGAACCCTTCTGAAGGCGGTAGTCCCGTGATTAGATCGACTCCCATGACTGTCCAGAGCGCCTCGGGTACCTTGTGTGGCTGGAGTGTAGCCTTGGGATGGGCGGCGGGCTTGTAGCGCTGGCACTGCTTGCATCCCAATACGTACTTTTCTACAAAGCGACCTATACTGGGCCACCAGTAGAGGCGGCTAATCAGTTCCATGGTTCTGTGCTTCCCGGGGTGTCCTGCAGTGGGGGCATCGTGGCACTGCTTCACGACTGCCTCCCGTAATCCTTCCACAGGTGGGATGTACAACCGTCCTTGGTAGTACACCAGCCCACCCTCTTCTTCCCATTCCAGAGTCCCATCCGTCAGCTGGCGCGGGCCGTCCTTCCGCAGGTCTTCCAGACCACGCAGAACTTCTGCCTCCCTACTACTGCTTTCTCAAATCCGATCCTCCAAGGGGTTCTTTCCCTGGATGCTGGTGGCAGCTAGGGTAGCAAAGCGCTCCGGTTTGAGGACAATCTGTGCTAGGTTGTCCTCTGTGTTGGTCATTTGGAGATCGGAGATGCGGGATAGTGGGTCGGCTTGCATGTTAGCCATGCCGGGCTTGTGCGTAAGCCGGAAATCAAAGCGGGAAAGCCAGAGGGACCATTGGGCTTGGCGTCGCGTAAGGTTTTGTGCTGTGCGCCAGTACTCCAGATTCCGGTGATCCGTGATGATCTTGAAGGGCTCCGGTAGTCCTTCTAAGAAGTGTCTCCAATCTTCTAATCCGCGCATAATGGCCAACAGTTCCTGATCGTAGATCTCATAGTTGCGCTCAGCCTTGTTCATAGACCCTGAATGGAATGCTACCGGGTGCCAGAGCTTATCCTCCAGTTTCTGCAGCAAGACTCCACCCATGGTGTACCCTGATGCATCCACTTCCATGCGAGTAGGCCAGTCTGGTTCCCAGGTGACTAACACTGGTTCAGTGGTGAAGGCCTCCTTGAGCGTCTCAAAGGCCGTGCTTTGCTGTATGCCCCATTCCCAAGGGACATCCTTCTTTGTCAGGTCGTGCAGGGGACGTGTGATCTTAGCAAAGTCCTTGATGAACCGGCGATAGAAGTTGGCGAAGCCGATGAAGCCCCAGACCTCTCGCAAATTGCGTGGGGACGGCCACTTCCGTACTGCCTCCACCTTGATGGGGTCCATGCTGACCCTGCCTTGCTGGATGATCAGGCCCAGATACTCGATCTCGGTTCGCTCGAATTCGCACTTCTCAGGGCGGAGGAAGAGATTGTGTTTCTGCAGGTGTTGCAAGACCTTGTGCGTGACTTTCCGGTGTTCCAGGATGTCCTGACTGAAGATAAGGATGTCATCCAGGTAGACCCCCACCTTTCCTGCTGCGATTAGGTTGCCAAAGATGGAGTTCATCAGCGCCTGGAAGGTGGCAGGGGAATTGGTGAGGCCGAAGAACATGACCAATGGCTCGAATAAGCCCCGGTTGGTGGTGAATGCCGCTTTCCACTCATCGCCTTCCTTGATCCGTATGTTGTTGTAACCCCAATGTACATCAAACTTGGTGAAGTATTTGGCTTGGCGAAGGCGATTGATGATGTCGGATGCGAGGGGTAACGGGTATCGGTTCTTGATTGTGATGTCATTTAGTTTCCGGTAATCCTGTACCATGCGGAGCTTTCCGTCTTTCTTCTTGACAAAGAAGACCGGGGAGGCCATGGGGGACTTTGAGGGTACGATGTAGCCTTTACGGAGGTTCTCTTCGAGGAATGCATCCAGCTTGGCCTGCTCATTGACCGGCATGGGGTACACCTTAGAGTGAAGGGTCTCCGGGGCCTCCGGCTTTAGATCAATGGTGTGATCGTACGGTTTGTGATCCGGGAGGCGCTCAGATGCCGGCTCAGAGAACACCTTTGCGTACTGCCGGTATTCCTCTGGTATCATCTCCTCGAAGGTCTTCTTCGGCTTGGCCTGGTGGGCCTCGGCAGCTAGTTCTGTGGAGTACGTGAACCCAGCGGCACACCAGAGTTCCTCCGTGGCTTCTTGGAGAACTCCGTGCTTCTGCCACTGCTGTCGAAGGCGCTGATTGGCCACAATCTTCTCAAATGGGGGGAGGTCTCTCACAGGGTCCGCCGATCAGCCCTCTGCTTCTACCTCAACCGTCCCATTCTTCCAATTGATATTGGGATTGATCATCCGCAACCAGGGAAGTCCGAGGATCACGTCCTCTGGTCCAATGTCGGTGATTAGGAACTCTGCGCATTCCGTGTGTGATCCGACTGTGAGATCCAACCGAGCGACACAGGTGATATTCCCGGCCTGATTGCGGGTACCGTTGATATTGTGGAGGGGGATGGCACGTGCGAGGGGGCGCGTGATGACGTGATGCATGTCAACAAAACACTGATGGAGGAATAGACCCGTGGCTCCGGAGTCTATCATGGCTACTGCGTTTACGTTCTGGTTTCTCCCTCTAAGATTCACTTCAATGCGAAAATGCGATCCACCTTGCTCTATTTCTGGTATACTAAGAGTACAGGAGGAGAGTGAATTGTACGAGGAGGGAAGAGAGTCCGTTGGTAAACTATCGGGCGGCGATGTTGTAGCCTTTGCGTGCGCCTGATCTAAAAAGCCTCCTTCAATGCTTCTAGCTGTGCTGCTAGTGCCTGCTGGGATGGGATGAGTTGAGCCATCACATCGTTCTGCAAAGTCGTTGCCGCTACTGTTGCAGCCGAGGTGGGGGCGGGGTCTGACGGGGTGTCCTCGGTTGCTGCCACACGTTGTTGCTTAGGCTGTCCCATGTACTTGCTTTGGCATACGACCTCCTGATGTCTGGTATGTCCGCACCAGGTGCAGAGATCACGCTCGTGATTGCCGTCCCGCTTAGCGTGAGCCGTAGATCCGCAGCCAAAGCACTTGCCGGTCATGGACTTGAGAAAGGCATCCCTGGTGTGGGTGGCGTCTATATCCATGGCGTGGGGATCCCGGGCTACGAAGGGCAAGGCAGGGGCCAACGAGAAGACGGGTTTAGCCAGGGTCAGGGTTTTGCCCTGCTCGCGCACGCGTTCTGCCTTGCGCTGACGCACCCTGATGTCGATGTTGGTAGCGACCTTGATGAGGTTGTCCAGGGTGGCATGATCGCGGGCGGTGTGAACCAGCTCGTCCTTGATATTGCCGGCCAAATGCTTGTAGAACTGGTGATACGCATGCATGATGTCCACGGCTGGAGCGCAGTCTCAGCGCACACCTCAGGTCTCTCTGCGCATACTCTGGGATACAGTGCTGACCGCACGAACCTGGCGCAAGCGATCTATGCGTCGCACGACTCACTCTCAGAGGGTGACAAGCAACGGACACAATAGCAAGTCGCCTTACGCACGTCGGACCTCAACGGGGCCCCGGGAGTTCTGCGTGCCCTCCGACAATCCAGTAGACCCCCAGCTCTCGACTGTGAGCCCTGCACCCTAGCGGCTGTGTGGCCAAGACGAGCGACTGCGCGGTGCGTCGATCGCGGTCTCGCGGTAGTGGCGCAGCAGTGACTCTCGGAGGCGCGCGGGTCTCGCAACACGTGCGCGCGCAGTGCGCAGCCAATCACGGACTCTCCGGTCAGTTTCCTTCAGACTTAGGCATCGGACTTTTGTAGTTACGGGCGCAAGGCCCATTCCTGTACATATCCTCATTCTGGGGCAACAAACCCCCAAGACACCTCCACCCTTTCACTCTCAATTCGCCCCAGAAGCCCACGAACAGTTCCAGGGTGTTGCGACCGACTGTCAAGTTTGCGAGAGCACCAAAGGTTCTATACCAGGTCCACCAGTTAGTGCGTTTGACGCATGACTACGCGTGAGTGTCCCGACCGACCGCGTTACAACTGCATCATTCCTGCGATTCCCCTGCGTTAGAGCGAGCGAGCTGCGACTGCGTTATCCCGAAACTGCAACTGCGTTGCGCTACACCCCGCAACTCTCAGCGCGAGGCAGAGACCTGACTCCCCTGTGGCACGCGACACTGCGTTACACCCTGCGACTGTACCCCTCACTCCCCGAGCACGCGCAATCCTACCGCCCCACCTAGTTGCGAGCTTGTCCGACAGGGAGCTCGAGACCGAACTCCCCCGCATCACTACTAGGACGCCTGTTACCCCGCAGCTACTGGCCGTCAGAGCCTGTCCTAGCATATCACCAGTCTCGGAGGTCTTCAGCCGAGTAACCCGTACGATCCATGAGCTCCTTGAATTTAGCCGCGTATTCCGGTACTATGAGGCTCCGCTGCCAAAGATTGCGAAGCGCGTCCTTTGCGTCCACTGCCTCATTGGCAGTCTTGAACCGAGCTTGGAACTCTCCTCTGAAGTTGCTCCAGCTGTCCTGGAAGGGGCGGTTTCCCACCTCTTCCGCGCAAATGCGTTCCAGGTAGGGAGTGGCCCAGATGGCTGCATCGTCCTGCAGGTACGTGAGGGCCACAAAGATCCACTTGTGCTCATTGGGATGAAGATTGCCGGTGGCCATGACGGTGTTGAGCAGGGTGCCGGTGGACATGGCATAGCCACTGAAAGCCGCTAAGAAGCGATGGGTGTCCGCACTCGAGGTGCCTTTGAAAGGGGTCGGCTTCTGGATTGCCTTATCCAGATTCCGGGATGCCTGGGGTGTTGCCGCGGGCGTCTGCAGCATGGTGTTGGCAAGATCGGTGACGGCCTGTGTCAGCCCTACGATCGCCTGGGGTGCCTGCGGAGGCGCCTGCAGCATTGTGTTTGCGAGGTTGGTCATAGCCTGTGTCAGGCCCATGATTGCCTGTTGCATTTGGACCTGACCATCGATCAGTGCTTGTAGATGCGCTTCCATGATGTCAGCCAGGGGTGTTGGTTCCTCGGGTATGGGGGAGGGAGCCCGGGATATCTCCGGAGTGGGGTGGTGCGAGTTGATGCGGCTGGTTCGGCCTGAAAGGGGGGCGCTGGTGAGGGGGTATGACCAGGGGTTGGGGTCCCAGGGAGTGGTGTAGATTCCGGAATGAGCCCAATGATTTGTTCTAGGCGAGTGGGGAGGAAGCGGGTACAATTGTCGTAGCTGAGGCGATGGGGTTCAGAGACGGAGAGGAAGCGGTTGAGGCACGGGAAAGTCTCGCAGTCGTTTCAGCCGTCCTCGTGGCTGTGGAAGCAGTCGACGTTGTCTATGTGATCGTAGCCATGGACGCAGCCGTAGCACTCGAGATCCAGCATGCTCACTCCCACATGCGGGACTTAATCCGCAGTTTCGCTACCCGACACTGTCTGCTCAGCCTCCTCGGCCTATTGCTGTGTCTTTTTACCACAAGGGACACGAGCCCAAGGGTAACCTGCCTCGGCTTCCTTTCACCGCTTTTCTTTGCCTCCTACACCCAGAAGGTGCACCCATCGAAGTCAGCACCGGATTTTACACTGCGGGTTAGGCAGGTTCCGCGTGCTGTACCAATCATAAGATCGGCAAGCCAAGGGTTGCGCCCTGACCACTATTCCGGGGTGACAAAGCGCGTGCGCGAGGGGTACCAACGCAGGGGGTGATCGCAAACGGAATGGACTTACGTGTGAGGGAAGATCTGGTCGGCAGATCTCCAGCACGGTGGGGGATCTTGACCTAATGTTGCAGAGCTAGACTCGACGCGACGGGGTACTACCTACTACTACAGGAAAGGAAAGGGATCTGACTTGGGGCGGCGGACACAAGGTCTCGCAACGCCGGACTTAGACTTTCACGACAAATCTAGCCCAAAGACCAAGTTAGCATTGTGTGCTACATACTACACTGTGGTGCTTATGTCGCTACATGGGGGGTTTATATCTACTGTGGTTACGCTGCCTTGGTAACCTAGAGAACAAGAAGAACAAGAGGAACAAAGAGGTCGATGAGAACAACGATGCCAACAACAAGGGAACAGATGAGAACAGATGGGAACAGATGAGAACAAAGGGTGGGAAGGGATCAATCCCTGATGTACGTGATCATCCATGTACCAAGCATCAATGATGTACCATACTGTCTATGATGTCATGGTGAGGTCATAGCCCTGTGCGCATCACCTGACCCTTCTGTGAATCTATCTAAGTCCTGGCTACCTTGGTACAGTAAGAAATGGCCATAGCAAATGAGGAAAAATACGGAAAATTATGGGAAAAATACAGGGGCCTGGTCATATCCACGACAGCTGGCGCTGAGAGACTGGGACGCCTCCGGAGACACGGAACGTCCCCTCAGACGAGGCCCGAGCGCGTTTGCGTGACCTGCACAGACGGGGAAGGAGGGAGGATTTGGTAGCAACTTGGGGATGTGTAGAGATGTGCGTGACTTGGAGAGCCAGCGCGCGGAGTGCACGTGCGCGAGCGTAAAGAGGTGAAAGACGCAGCTTTCTGGTGTGGTACGCCGGTGGTGCTCATCATCAGCCACCTGCTTCCAGTACCTGGCGCGGATTCTTCCATTTGGAAGGATGTCGAGTTGTTTATGGCAGATGTTGTTGGTGATTGATGATGTGGTAATGTCGAGCCCCAAATATGGGTGTGTAAGTGTCACGGAGAGTAAAAAAAGTGTAAAAGTGACGGATTGGGTGCCTTACTGGGCTCCAGTCCCTTGGGTACTCTGGTCCGGGCTCATATTTGGGCTCAGTGTACTCATAGGGATGGTGGAGGGTAGTAAGGACTTACCCTCCACCAGGCGCCCGAGTTCCGAATACTCTGTGCGCCGTACACGGTGATATTACATACATTCGGCTATCCGTGTGCTATTAGGCACACGTGTACAATGATGCGGTATTGTAAGTATTAGCAGTGTATCTTGCACTACTAATGGGGTTGTAGGAGCACAGAATACGTGCTCCTTACACACCGACATGGATCAATCGATCTCGCGCCCACCGTCGCTGGTCTCTCATACATATCTTTGCGAGTCTATCTTCCCCTGACGATGGTAAGTGTTGATGACTTGTCAGGCATAGTAGTGCTACAACTACAGATTGACACATAACTTGGACTCTTAGGCATTGACTGCTAACGATGACAACTCCACGGACTTAAAAGCAGCAACATCTGACAACGACGATGACAACGACAATAGCACTGCACCTCCGTTCTCGTGTTGGAGCAGCGGCGCAGTTAAAATTCACACACATGCTCCGGCAGAGCACCTGCTCTACAATCTGGGTACCCAAGCAAGCTCGGGTCCACCACATATGCTCGCACTCAAGCCGTTCACCGCCTCCCGTTGGTGCGCGCTGACACAAAAGAAAGTCCAGGAAAAGCTTATTATCAGGATTCCGGCGAGGAGCAATCAGGCGGCGGCAGTGGCGCCTCCTGTAGATGATTGATTTGTTATATCACGAGCAGAGACGAAGTCCGTCGTATGTTTTCTCGAGCCGATCCTAATCAGCACATCACGCCTGTGACATGCGTTATTAAGGTGACTTTTGTGACAATCCTTGTCCAAAAGTGCATGAACGAGGCCCCAAAAGTGCATAAATGAGGCCGATTTCAGAGGATCAGATGGACAAACCTTTGCGGGAGAGGCATGGGTCCTCACCCCTCAATGGCCACATATGTATGCAAGGTACCCGCCGCCTCGGACACGACGACGACAGTTTTCTTTACCACCATGACATACACGGGCCGCCGACTCCTTCACTTCAGCTTCCTACTTGGGAGATCCTTGACACTCATGCTAAGGACACCGCCGACAATGCTACAATGGTCAGCACACATCGCAGATGTCTGGCTGCGCGCCCTTAAATGTTCTCGACGACACGGCTACTGTCAGGCAGCACCGGCGGCGCGAGCCCACCATACTCATCCTGCACGGTCCCATCTTCCTGTACACTGTGACCCCTGGGCCCATCCACGCCTTACGCTCCAAACACTATCGCGCAACCTTTATTCCCATCCATTACGTTCTTCTATGTCGCTGCACTTCCAGAGTACACCCCTGATGTTCAATTGGCAGTATCAGGCGCCGGAAGGCCTCGCGGAAGCCGGGGCATGTATTACCAAGACTAACTGTTCCCCAGGGCCCATTCTAAAGGTACTATAGCACATTCAGATAGAGTTCTGCACGACGGTTGTCCTCGACACACTCGCGTCTTTGTCTTCCGCACTACAAGCACCCGTGTAGTCTTGTTGTCCAGTACTGTCATCACTTGGACAATACTACTATCCCGCAGTGGTTGCACTTGAAGCCTGAAGTCTCAAAGTGCGATTCTCTGATAGCCTTATTATGGATGCAAGACAACAAAAACAGGGACCTTGGACCTGAACCACCACCATTGAATAATGGGTGGCTCGGCGGCTCGCCCCTTCAAGCGGGGCCCAAGGCGCACTTTCCAACAAAAGTGTAAGTAGTCGGCCTCTGCACTGTTCTCCAGCCAGAGGGAAGGCCTTCTCATGTACGAGAATGCTCTCGGACGACAAACGTCACGACGCCGCTGAGCGCCAAGCGAAGGAATGGGCGGGGACGTGACCCGGCCCTCTGTCTCTGTAGCACGATACTACTACATGCGAGAATTCAACTAGATCTCCCGTAGCTGCTCTTGCGCAACATGCACCCGATGACCCAGCCTCTTCGAGCACAACGTGCCCAGCGGCCGCGAACGAGTACCGCGCCACATCTTGAATCCCTGGCGAAGGAGCTGGGGAGTGGCACATGGACGGACAAAGCGCCTTTGCACGAAGCACAAAGATGATTGAGCCCCACCACAGCTAGTACGCAACACACCAAAGGCTTGAAGGCGCCATCCACGAACAAACTCCCCTCTGCAAAAGGCAACAAACAACGATAGAAGGTCACAATGCAGCACAGGCGGGAAGTGGCCCGCCATAAAAAGCGCCCCGGTACGTACTGAACGAACATCCACACTCCCGCTTCTACCCTGCCTACAGCATCCAGACCCACTCTCACAATGAGCTCTACCCCAGTCGACGAGACCATGGCCGATGTCGAAACCATATGCATTTCCAAGAGGTCCCGCACGGATGATGGGCCGCAGGCTCAACCTTCCGTAAGATCTTCATCGGCATCCCCTGAAAGGCTTGCGCTGAGGAAGACCCCGGATCGACAGAACCTCTGGGAGAAGGGTGAGCAGGACCTCCCTGAGCCGCCAGCCCCCACTGTGCGTGCGCCAAGCAACAACAACGACGCTTTCCCGTACATCAAAGAACTTGACCCTGCGTACCTCGTAAAGAAACCCCTCTACAGAGGGGTGAACCCCCACTTCCAGATGTCCCACTCCGGAACTCAGCCCCCTCTCCCCCTTCCCCCTCACCGACCCTTCCCAGAGGGCCCGTTCCCGGTAGCCCCCATCCACCCGGGTAAGCTGACGTCCAACCTCAGCCTTGCGCAGGAGAAAGAGATTGCCCGCATTCGTAACACCGAGTCCCCGCACACGGTGATTGCGCTAGTCCCGCACGGGGCGGGCAAGGCGATCAACGCGAACACATCCGAAATCGCGCGCGACTGCCAAGACTTCTTGCGCTCCCTCGCCTTCGAGGCGAACGGCAACAAGCCCTACAAGGTGATGGTCCACCCGCCGGGGCTTCGTAACAAGTCGGGCCTGAACAGCAACGCGCCGTTCGGGATGCCATGGACGTTCATTATCCAAATCCCGGAGAATGCGCTCCCGCTGTATGACTTCCTCATGTGGCAGAGAGTGTTTGGCGTAAGCAAGACTGTGTCCTTCACGGCCTATGACTTCGAAGGCACGCGTGACCTTTCTTGGATCCTCTTCCCCATCACCGGGAACGTCATCAAGCCCGATGCGACACACAGGGAGGTGCTCGAGCAGAAACTGGTCTTGACTAACGCTATCCGCGAGGCGGTCGAGACCAACACAGTCTACCGAAGCTATGCTGCGAAGCTAGCATACACAAACCTGAAGCATACGGGCGACCTCGCGGGGACCCTGCAGATGATTGCCGGAGGTTTCCACCTTGAGCGCACGGAGGCGGAGGATGCGAAAGGAAACCTTGTTCCAGCGTACCTCTTCATGGTGTGCCCTCCCACGGCGCCCGAGCGCAAATACAACGACTGGAAGAGCTTCTTCCTTCTCAGCAGCCCTAGCCAGAAACGCTTCTCTCTCTCGGCCCACCTCCAGACCTTCGATGTCGCCACCCCCTCGCTCCGCGTCTGGTGCAAGCTCTGCAAGTCGAGCCTCCACTGCACGGCCAGGTGCCCCCTCCCGGCGACGGAGGGCTGGCTTGGCATCAACCCAAGGGACCTAGGAGTTCGCGCGATCTCGCTCAACCCGCCCCGCTACGAAGGCCCGCCCGGTGTTGTAACCTGCGTGATCATTCAGAAGCTCCACATATCCCAGGCGGACGCCAAGCAGGCGGAGCAGGCTGCAGCCAGTAGAGGAGGATCCCCGAGCAAGGTGCGCGGAGGAGGACGTGCAACCGGAGGAGGAAACACGGGCAATGGCACCCGTGGGCGTGGCCCCAAGCGGGGGTGAGAGGGTGGTGGAAGAGCGCCATGTGGACATCTACTGATAAGGCCCGGAACCGTGCTTCCTACGAGATTGCTGCTACCGATATTGTACTGCTGTATTAATGCGTGTAGAATTGATCGAGTTATTCCTCTCCTTGCTTCGGGAAGGAGGGCTTCACAAGAAAGCCGCTAAGAGATAACTTGTGACCTTAGAAAATGACCCTAAGATGAAAACTGACCCGCATAGCCCGCACCCGGAACCCCGAAGCTCCTGGTGGACACGGCGCTATGCAAAACTAACCCCCCAGGTGTCGACCTTGTGGCCTAGCAAGCCCCGAGCAAGCCTTACAACTGCAACTACAACTCAACATACAAGAATACAACTACATTCTGACGGCAACGACATGGTAATCGGGACAGCGGCGGCTCCCTCCGGAGGATGGGGAGACGCACCCGCGGTCCCCCCGTCCGGTGAACAAGGCGGTGTTCAGGACAGCGGGAGGAGGGTAAACGGGAGGGCAGAGGCAGGCGGGCAACCACTGCTGCTGCTCCCCTGTATCCCTCCTCTAGTGCCCCTAACTCAAGGGCGGCGAGATCCTGAACAGGATCCAGAGGCTGTGCCTCCACCTGCGCGAGCAGTAGGAGGGCCTCGCCTGCAAGAGCAGCAGGACCAGCATGCGAATGCATATGCAATGGGGGGACGTAATGAACCCCCAAACGGACGCGCTGATGAGAACAATCAGTGCGGCGAGAGAAATGAGCAGAATTATGATGAAGCTCAGGACCCCCGGCGCACACGCTGCCGGGCAGACAGAGTAGCGCGTAAACAAACTATTTGTATTGGCTCTCTAAACATGAACGGGTTTGGGTCGCTCCGGCCTGAGAACCCCAACAACAAGTGGAAAACTATGTACCAGACCATGAAGAAGCATGGTCTCGGGATCCTCATGCTACAAGAAACACATCTAACAGACGAGAGGAAAAATGACATAAAGTGTATGTTCAAGGGCCGGATAAAAATACTCCACTCCGCGCACCCAGATGCACCAACGCGCAAGGAAGGCATTGTGATCGTCTTGAGCAAATCCCAAATAAATGTGAATGGTGCTGTACCGACTATAGTCGTGCCAGGATGCGCCCTCCAAGTGTCCATCTGCGCGCATGGAAATGAGCCGTCCCTTCATGTGCTCTGTATATATGCACCGACGTCAGACGGAGTCAACGAACGACGCAACTTCTTTAAGAAAGTCCGAGAGTTTTATGAGACGCACCCCGCGGTGCGGAAGCCGCAGCTTATTGCCGGAGACTTCAATAATACGGAGGACGCAATTGATCGACTCCCAATTGCGGAGCCTGACGCATCGCCAGGAGACCTGGATGACCTAAAGTTAGCACTTGGCCTGATGACAGCGGACGGTTGGCGTATGACCCACCCAACAGCTCGAAGCTACACCTTCCACCGGGGTGCTGGGAACGATGCGACATGCTCCCGCTTGGACAGAATATATGTCACGCCGGAGATCTTTGCACAAGCTCGGGAATGGGACATCACAGCACCTGGTGTTCGCACAGATCATAACCTCGTAACAGTGCAAGTTGCAATGGCAGATGCTCCACGTGTTGGACCGGGACACCCCATCTTCCCCATGCACCTGCTAAAAGACAAGAAAATAACGAAAATAATGAAAGACGTGGGCATCGCGGCGGAAAATCAGCTAGACTTATTGCTCAATAGGGGAGCGAGAACGGACCTGCACAACCCGCAGACAATTCTCTACAATCTGAAAAAAGAATGGATGACAGCGGCACGGACGCGTGAAAAAGAGATAGTACCTAAACTCCTAGCGGAGATCCGTCACCTGGAGCAAGAAAAAGCCAGGCTATCGCGACTCCAAACGCTGACCGATGGCGAAGAGATGCGCGCTGCAAACATGGTGGCACTTAATAAACAAATAATGGAATTAAAAGTGAGGCAGATTCACCTGCGACAGCAGAACGGGAGGGCGCGTCACCGATTAGACGGTGAACGACCAACAAAGTACTGGATGACCCTAAACAAACCATGCACGCCGCGTGAGATTATCCGCGCCTTTGAGCGGGTTGACAGTGCAGACAGGGAAGGATGCCCACGGACCTATGAATCCGACGCAACCAAAATGGCAGAAATGGTGCGCGCGCACCACGATAACCTCCAGTGGGATGAGGATGGACTCCCGTTCCCAGAACGACGAGATGAGTGCATCGAGGAGGCCCTTGCAAGCATTGATCGCCGACTGGATGACACAAAAACTGCTGACCTGGCAGCACTGATAACATACGAAGAATGCAAAATAGCCCTGCGATTCTCGAAATCGGCAACAGCGGCAGGCCTTGACGGCTTCCAATATGAAATATGGAAAACCCTGCATGCTAGATATGTGGAAGATAATAGGCATGAGGGACAACCAGCCTTTGATGTACTAAAGATACTCACGAACGCGTTCCGAGACGTCCAGCTCCATGGGGTGGCCCCCGGGGTACCGTTCTCTGATGGTTGGATGGCACCAATCTATAAAGAGAAAGGTGAGCGAACCATGGTCGTGAACTACCGACCAATCACACTTCTCAATACTGACTATAAACTGCTGAGCAAAGTGCTCTTGATCAGGCTGGCCGCCACAGCACCTGACCTGATCCATCCTGCCCAAGCGGGATTTGTCCCCGGGAGGCGACTCCACAACCATACTCAGCTCGCAAAACTGATGATTCACTGGGCAGAAGCAAACAAAGTCAACGGTGCGATCGTCGCGCTCGACCAAGAGAAGGCTTATGACAAAGTGGCGCATGATTACCTATGGCGTGTCCTGGGAGAATTTGGCATCCCCCAGGTATTTATTGGTGTTATAAAATCCCTCTATGCAGGGGCAATGACATCAGTAATGATTAATGGAGTGGCAAGTAGCCCGTACGCGATTAAACGCGGTGTCCGTCAAGGTGACCCGCTCTCATGCTTGCTATTCGATCTAGCAATTGAACCGCTATCAGCAATGATACGGAAGTCGAATATACAAGGAATTCACATACCCCGGTGCGGCGAGACGCTAAAAGCGACCTTGTTTGCGGACGACACAACCGTCTATCTTGCCTCGACGGATGACTTTGCTGAGCTTCAGCATGTCCCTGACGTGTGGTGCACTGCAGCTAAAGCAAGATTTAACCTTAAGAAAACAGAAATAATCCCTCTCGGGACACCCGAGTACCACGCAGAAGTTGAGACAACGTACCGTACAACAGGACGATGGGGGAACTACCCAGCAAATGTGCATGTAGCTCCCGAAGGTGAGCCTGTACGGATTCTAGGAGCATGGCTGGGAAACAGCATAAATGAGTGCGAGGTATGGGCGCCGAAAATCGAAAAGATCCTTATCGTAATAACACGATGGAAGGGCACACACACAACACTTAATGGCAAGAGGCATGTTGTCCAAATGATGATTGGCAGAATGTCCCAGTTCCTGACAAACGTGCAACGGATGCCAAAATCTGTAATGATCCGACTAAATAAGCTCATGCGTGAATATATATGGAATGATAAGGCCTCACCGCCGGTGCAATTTGACTGCCTCACCCTCCCCCTGGAGCAAGGAGGACTTGGACTACTCGATCTGGCCTCCAGAAACGAATCAATCGATGTCGTGTGGCTGAAATCATACCTCGAAATGGGACCAGATCGCCCTTGGTGGGCGTATATTGCCGATGACCTCTTCGCTCGGTGTGTGGCACGAAAGTGTGTCCCGTCAGAAGCGCGGCTCAGAATCAATCCCTTCCTCCAAAATTGGAAGCCAACAAAGACAAACCTGCCGGATGAATTAAAAAGCATATTAGCAGCGGCAAAGCACTATGGACTGCGACTGGAAGCACTTGCCCCAGCACGAACCATACTGCGCCAAATGCCGATGTGGGATCATGCCCAAGCGGACAAAACGAAGATACGGACTCTCGGGGGCTGCTCAGCAGCGACGGCCTGTCTTAAGAACACGCACAGGCTGGTAACAGTGGGCGATTTTGAACGCTTCGCCATGGGTGCGTCCGAGCCAGGACATGATCAGATCTCAGGCACATGCGAGTGCGACCAATGTACCTACATGCGGCTGGATATTGGCTGCGCAACGCCATCGGAGTGCTATGCCCGGGCCACAGTGTTCCTGAACACGCTGCCCCCGAAATGGGACCCACGAGGGGAACGGCCAGAGGACTATGAGGCCGCGGGAATGCAAGAAGCGCGCCTGCTGTTTGAGGGGCGAGAAGATGTTGAAATCTTCGACCGCAGAGTAACAATGACAGGGACCATCAGCGATGTCCTACGGACATCTGGAAAAACCTCCTGGCAAGATTTTGATGAAATTCTGTACTTTTCGTGAATATCATTGAAATTCATGAAAACCCGACTCATCCCCGGCACCCATGTTGAGAAATAAGTGCTATTGTTAGAAAACACTGATAATTGTCAGGGAAACACGAAGTATCTATCATAACAAATGATAATATGGGTACTCGCTGTAGAGGATTGGATATACCAGGGATGACTGCAGGGGGTGCTAATTGTGTTTGATTATGTGTGATGCATTGGATCTCATTACATGGGCCACTAAGCAAGTAGAGGCACATACGGACAGTACGGTGTAAGTAAAAGACTCGGAGGATGAACCCCGCTGGAAACCCACCCACTTTAAAGTATCATATCCTATGCTGGATGGGTGAGTGACTCGTGCTGGACAAGTACACTTGTGAGTGCAAGGCTCGGACTTAGCTGAATGTATGTAGTGTTAGGCGCCCTATCCAACGCTAGAGTATCCGGTCTTGCCCGGGACAGAAGTGCCTGCCACGTCGAGGCTCTCTCTCTGCACATCTGACTCTCCTCTCTGTCTCTCTACTTCTCTCCACTCACTCTGTCCTGGAGGCTCATCACGTTTACGTTTCTTACATCTAGGGACACCTCACTGGGACGCCTTCCTATGCTTCAACTGGACAGCCTGTCTATGCCTTTCCATCCGTTCACCTTCGCTTTTGTCGTTATTGCATCTTCAGCCTTCAGTTCTATTGAAGCACTTACACCCTTGATGTCATCTCTACCCCCTTGCTTTTGCTGTCTCATGTCAATGCTGGCTCATTGGCATCATATCCTCTTGCTTGCTTCTAGTTGCTTGTAATCAACAAGCGGTCTCAGGCTTCTGGGTCTGTCAGGTAGAAAAGAAGACTGCTATACCCCGGTTGCCTTGTGCTACTCGAGCTCGTCACTGGTGAAGCCTGCTGGTGGAATTCTTATGTGAGCCCAGTATAAATCATTTGTAGAATGTCATACTCACCCATGTAATGATCTAGGACATGGCCCCCACAAGATTGATTGTGCACATTTGGTACGGTACGGCTCTGTCATGTCTCACTCAATCATTCCTGTCATGACTAGCCTGTTGTATATGTACTATGTATTCGTAGCACATGGGTGTCAATGCTACTACATTTTGGGCATCATATTCTATTTAAAACCTGTGATATGTGAAAAATAAACCAGATAGGAGCTGCTGCAATGCCCCAGAACTCATTGAAAACCATCGTTTTTCGGTGAACTCAGAGCAGCTGCATGTGGACCACTTTTTTTTCTGATCAATTTCAATGAAATCCTAGAACATGCCAAAACGGTCAAAAACCTTGAAAAATCAATTATTTCACCGTCTTTCATGGAGATTCTGATGGGGGGTTTTTCCAGATGGATCTTCACTGGACCGGAAGAGGTCTGCAACGACCTGCCCAACATTGCAGTCAGCGACGAGCGAGAAGTCATCAAAGTAGCAACTGACGGGTCGTGTCTAGAAAACGGAACGGTGTCTGCGAAAGCGGGGGCTGGTGTGTTCTTTGTGGAGGGACACCCCTGCAACCGGAGTATCCGACTCCCGCCAAATATGGAGCAATCAAATCAGACGGGCGAGGCAGTAGCTACCCTAACAGCGGCACAAGTCGCCGACCCCGCGGCCCCACTACTGCACATCACAGACTCACGAACGACACTAGAAGCGGTTACCAAACGGTTTAGAAAATATCAAGACGAAGGCTTCATATGTCAAAAGAACCCGAACCTCACGAGGGCTATTGTAGCGACAACCCTTGTACGTCGGGCGCATACTGCCTTCCAGTGGGTTAAAGGTCATAACGGCCACCCAGCGAATGAAAAAGCGGATGCCCTAGCAGGACACGGAGCCCGCAAACTCGCTCCAGACGCTGTCGATGTTGCCATACCCGGGCAACTCCGGATAACTGGGGCAAAACTAAACAAAGTTACGCAAAAATTAGCCTACAAAGTGATTTGCGCAAGGAAGGCTGCAAAAGTAGAGGAGAGACGGCGTACTAAAGAACGTGTCGAGCAAGTAGTACGTGACTTGAAGGAAGATTTGAATGTCCACATCACTCCTGAGGCGCTATGGAAGTCCCTAGGTAGAGACGTCGTCTCGCGAGACGCAAGTGTAAGGAGCGCGTATCCTGCGCTCCTACAGGATCCTTTAGTTGTGCGAAACGCACAACTAAAATATACGGAATCGGACAATACGTACACGCGCGCATATTAGCGCGCGGATAGCCGCATGTATGTAATGCCACCGCGTACGGTGTCCCGAGTGTTCGGAACTCGGGCGCCTGGTGGAGGGTAAGTCCTTACTACCCTCCACCATCCCTACGAGTACGCCGAGCCCAAATACGAGCCCGGACCAGAGTACCCAAGGGATAGGAGCCCAGTAAGGCACCTACCCCGTCATTTTTACACTTTTTTACTCTTCGTGATACTTACACGCCCATATTTGGGGCTCGACGTTACCACGTCATCAATCATCAACAACATCTGCCATAAACAACTCGACATCCTTCCAAATGGAAGAATCCGCGCCAGGTTCCGGAAGCAAGCGGCCGAGTAGGCCTAATTCCCCCCCGCGGGCTTCTTCCCTCCCGCCACGCACTGATATCGGTGCTGGCGTGCCACGTCGCAACACCCCCCCCGTGCCAGTGTACTCACACCCGCATGCGGGCGCGCGACGGACTCGGAACGTAACTTCGCGTTCCGAGAATGTAAACGTGCCGGTCGAGACGACCGTACGCCCCGCAGCGAACGTTTCTCGTGCGCCGTCAAGAGCTCACTCGCATACGAGTGTTATGCCCCCTCCAGTGACTCGGACAGGCCCGCAGTCTATGCGCGCGGATTCCCCGTCGTTGGAATACGTCAGCCAACCACGTAGTATCGTGGTTGGCTCAGTACGAGAACCGGAATCGCCGCGGCCAGCGGCGAGTCAATTGCCGAGGTCAGCAAGTAGGAGTTCCCAGCTGTCGATAGACTCGAAAGGTCTAGCGAAGGTCAGCAAACGTTGGCAAGGCGTTCGCGACCGACATCGTCGCGACTCCATTGCCCCATCAACCTCGCTCGAGCTGCTCAGCGCACTGCAGCGGTCTGCAACCCGGTTCCGCGAATTACGGAACCAGATATTGGACGCAGAAGACGAGCTGGCTGGCCACATTACAGGCCTGACCATATTACATGGATCCGACGGGCATGGACCGAATAGGTCCGAAATGGACAGCGATGTCGAGCTGCCAGCAGGTGAAGCTGCTGGCGACGAACACGAGGTCGAAGACGAGCTACTCGGATACGAGTCAGCCCCCGATCTCGAGGCGGAAATGGACGAACAGCGTCGGTGGGAAGCCGGCCGGCGCGAACGACTGAAGAGGGCTGGACTCAGTGAATCCGACATAGAACGTAGACGTTCGCAGCCGGCGTTTGAGTCGACACCGAGACCTATCGGTCAAGGCGGAGCATCGAATGCGATGCCTCGCAGGAACGTAGTGTTCGACCCGGAGGAACCGCGTTACGGTTCCATATCCAGGGCGAACGCCTGGCCAGACGCGGCCGCGCCTCTTACCAGAGGCCTGAATGCCGCGGGAGTTACGGGCCCTACACTTCCTCCTGCAATGCCAGGACTACGACCTCGTCGGTCGATGGCCCCATCAGCCATGGGCGGGATGCTCTACGCCCGCCCCGATAATGAGCGCGATGCCAACACGGCACATGATGTACCCGAGTTGGCGTATACGGGTCCCAGTCCTATCGCGCGAGACAGTTTTGGCGTCCAGCGATTACTGGACATGATTGAGGAGATGGTAAGCGAGGAGGCTACCTCTCCTCCCCCAGCCTATCTCAAGATGTCCAAGTTGCCGCCGCCGAAATCGTACGACGGCAAAGACAATCTGGACGAGTTCGAGCTGTGGCTCCGCGGGCTACTGGAGTATTTCCATACTCTCCGCATCACCGGAGATAGCATGGATGCAGACAGGTTACGTCTGCTCAGCTCGAGTCTCACGGACGAGGCGGCGCTGTGGTTTTACAACACGGTGCAGTCCACTTCTCGCGAGAAGAGAAACTGGCTCTTCTCCGAGGCCGTAATCGGGCTGTTCCACCGGTTTATCCATCGGGATAATTACCTCTACGCGGCCCAGCAATTTGAACGTCTGAAATACGACGCTAGCAAGGGAGGAGTAGCCGCTCTGTATGAACGGCTACTATACATATCCGACAGGATGTGGGAGCGCCCTTCACGATACCAGATGAGGACCAAGTTCCTTGACGCATTGCCCGAGAGTTTCGAGCATGTGATAGCGGTAGTTAACGGCTTATCCGTTAAATACAATACCTTGATCGACCTGTACCATGCTGCTCTGGATATCGAGCAGAATACGCGCGCTATGCAGATGCGCAGGCGTGCCCGTGAAGGCCATAATACGGTCGCTTCAACTACGGTGACGCGCCCTACGAAGGACTTCTCCACTCGGAGGAAGCAAACTGCTCCTCCGAGTAAACCGACGCAACCTACGTCGGTCTCACGGCCTGCGCACTACGCGGCTAAGCCTGCCGAACAAGGACGGCCTCGCACCGGAGGTCCGTCTGGGGACAAGACACGTAACGTGCCTCACCCGAACAATCGTCCCAACGGAAAGCAGGCCGCCACCAAAGCAGCGCAGACTTGCTATTCGTGTGGACAGATCGGACATTTCGCGTCCGATCCAGTCTGTCCGAATGCGGGCAAACGCGACCACTCCGGTCCTCGCATGTTTGCTCAACGAGTATTGGACGATACGTCCGACCATGAACAGGCCGCGCACGACGAGCAAGTCGGCGTGGCTGATGACCATGTACCCGAACCGGAGGAGGATGAAGCTCTGGTAGAGGACGAAACCGACCTGCAAGTCGTAGGGGATTATCCTCAGTCAGAATATGGCTGGGGAGGATCTCAGTATGAATCAGAGCACGAAGAAGTGTTCGACACCAATGATCACTACGATCAATTGGAGTTCGCAGGAATGCGCATAGAACCTTTGACCGATGAAGTATCGGATACGATACACATCCACAGCATGGCAGTAGGGCAAGACCGTGCTGCGAGACATGCGTGGATGTATGACGCCAAAGTACGGCGCATCGAGGATCCGCAGGCACAACCAGCACGTACGCTGGATACGCAACGCACGTTATGTGCCGAGCTCCCGATCAACGGAGTCAAGGGCTTAGTGCTCTTTGACTCCGGATGCACCACGGACTCTATCACTCCGGAGTTCGCATATTTGTGCAAGGCAAGTCGTATCGACTTGAAGGAGCCAATGGGCCTACAGTTGGGCACCAAAGGCAGCCGCACAAAGATAAACTTCGGGGCTCAAGCGTCAATAACGCTCGGAAATATATGCGAAACGCATTATTTCGACGTCGTGGATATTGACAAATACTATGCCATATTAGGCACCGTATTCTGTCGTCAATATGGCGTTGTTCTCGACTTCGCGAAGAACCGAGTAGTGATGAATGGGAAGGAGATCCCGTTATTCATTGAAGGAGGCAAATACGCCAGCCAGCGTGCGGCGTATTAGCACAGCGTAGTGGAATCCACCAAGGTGGAGCCTCCCCAAACCCGCTACGCGATGACTAGTATGTCACCGGAAGGGGGAGGGAACGACGGCGAAACCGTCGTAACTCCGGTACGACATCAAGGTCGGGCAGCGAATGCTGCTGTTCCCGACATACGAGAACGTAGTGTACCTACCGTACACTCACAATCGAGACCGAAATTGGTCAACAACTATGGCAAAGACCCATTCGGCATCCACGAGATGCTCGACCAGATAGCGAAAGAGCAACTGGAGGATGAAATAATCCGACGGACACACGTCGGATTTGTCATAGATGAATCAGAAGAAGAGCTGAATAGGCTCCGAGAACGGTGGTATAAAGAGACGGAGGACATAATGCGTCCTGCGCCTGAGACCCTACCCCCGTATAGGGAGATCAATCATCGTATTCCGCTGATTGATGAGAAAAAACTATACAAGTATCATCTGCCGCGATGCGCGGAGGCGATCAAGGATGAGCTTCTTACGAAGATCAACCGGTATGTAAAGGCCGGCTGGTGGAGACCTGCTACGGTCACACAAGCCGCTCCGCTACTATGCGTAGCGAAGAAAAATGGCAAACTCCGAACCGTCATTGACGCAAGACAGCGCAATGACAATACTGTACATGATCTTACGCCATTTCCGGATCAAGATCAGATCCGGATGGACGTGGCACGAGCGAAATACCGTTCGAAGATCGACTTATCCGACGCGTACGAGCAAATACGCATCGTAGCGGAGGATATCTGGAAAACCGCATTTTCCACTCCTTTCGGAACCTTCGTGAGCGAAGTAATGCAGCAGGGCGACACAAATGCACCCTCTACATTCCAAAGGCTAATGACCACGATATTTCGTGAATTCATAGGCCGATTCGTTCACATATACCTCGATGACATATTCGTCTTCTCGGATACTATCGAAGATCACGAGAAACACCTGAAATTGGTATTTAACGAGCTTCGAAAGGCACAACTATTCCTTAGCAAGTCGAAATGCGACTTGTATTCTAAGGATCTGGACTGTTTAGGTCATCGCATAGATGACCGCGGCTTGCACGCCGATACAGACAAGATGAGCCGTATCCGTAACTGGAGAACCCCGCAGTCTTACAATGAAGTCCAGCGGTTTCTGGGACTAGTGAATTACCTAGCCCATTTCATGCCAGATATATCGGCATACACATCTCCGCTTTCGGAGATGGTACACAACGATAGACCTTTCGTATGGCGAGCCTTGCACGAGAAATGCTTCGAGTCCATTAAGACTCTAGCATGCAAGGTCCCCATACTGAGACCAATAGACCCGCGCCGCAGTGAGCCGATATGGCTCATATGCGACGCCTCACTGTTTGGAATCGGAGCCTTATACGGCCAAGGCGAGGACTGGCAATCATGCCGTCCCGCTGGATTTCTATCGAAGAAGTTCACCAGTGCTCAGCGTGCATACCACACGTATGAGCAAGAGACACTTGCAATAATGGAAGGACTCCTGAAATGGGAGGATAAACTTCTCGGCCGCAAGTTACGTATCGTAACTGACCATAAGGCCTTAGAATTTATGAAAGGGGTCAAGAATCCGAATCGTCGCCAGATTCGCTGGTACGAATACCTAGCCAGATTTGACTACGATATTACCTACGTACCTGGGCGACTCAACAAAGTCGCGGACTGTCTATCTCGATACTACGAGATGGACTCCTTGCATGACACGACGCCGGAATACGACGTCGTGAACGCTGACGCGCGATTAGATCCTGAGGGAGACGATCTACCTCAGAGTCGTCTGCTCGAGATACGAGCTGGACGAGTCATTCGGAAACCTGCTCGTTATCGTGACTCCGATGACGAGGCGCCAGTAGCACGCCCGAAGAACAAGGTCGTTCTCCCGGCAAAAGCGAAGCCGACAGCTACCACGCTGCCGGAGCCAGTGGAGGAGCGAGTCATAGAGAGCGCACGGTATGCAACACACGCTCCAGCGGCTGAGGTTACATCTGAACCAACGTCGCCTGACGACCCTACGCTAGCGATGTCGCTAGCGTCCGGCCCCTCACTGCGCACCCACTTCGAAAACGAAGATGGGTTCATGAAAGCCGTCCGTAACGGATATGTTACGGACAAGACGTTTGGCAAAATTATGGCTAAACCATCTCAGTTTAGCGCATTCGCCACTCACGATGGGTTGATTTTCTCCAAGAACCGCGAAGGCGAGGCTGTGTTATGTCTACCCCGGGTTCTATTGAACAAACGATCACTACACGAGATCGTGATTGATCGCGCGCACAGTACGTTGGGACATCTCGGTCCGCAACGCACGTCTGAGTATCTCAGACGTTGGTTTTGGTGGCCGACTCTACGCAAAGACGTAGATAAATTTTGTATAACTTGCGGTACATGTCATACAGCAAAGTCGTCCACTCAACTACCTATGGGGCTACTACATAGTTTACCCCTGGCCCTGGCCCCATGGGTCTCGATCTCCATGGACTTTGTCGGTCCATTTCCATTGTCACACGGATACGACTACGTATGGGTAGTCGTATGCCGCATGACGTCTATGGTACACCTAATACCTGTACGAACGACCGACACGGCCGCGGAACTATCTCTCGTATATCTGCGAGAGGTAGTACGACTCCACGGGTTGCCTGAATCTATCGTATCTGATAGAGACAGCAAGTTCACGTCGAAGTTCTGGCGTGAGCTTCATAGGCTCATGGGCGCAAAGCTGCTCATGTCCACTTCTTTCCACCCGCAAACGGATGGACTGAGTGAGCGAACTATTCGTTCAATTACTCAGATTCTCCGTGCTATTGTATCGCCCAATCAACTCGATTGGTACGAGAAATTACCCTTGGCAGAATTCGCATTGAATTCTGCCGCCAGCTCTACTACTGGGTTTGCCCCGTTCGAATTGAACTATGGGTATTTACCTCGGCCGATGAGTGGAATCAGAACGGAAACTCCGTTCGCGGGAGTACGCGAGTTCGCACAGCGAGCTCGTGCTAATCTTGAGATAGCGCACGATGCCATAATCGACGCTCGCGTGTCTCAAACCTACCATGCGAATAAGCATAGGCAGGAGGAACCTGAGTTCCAGATCGGAGACTTAGTCTATCTCTCGACTAAGAACCTAACCGTGCCCAAAGGTCGAGCACGCAAGCTCGTGCCTAAGTACATCGGGCCATACAAGATTTTGGAGTGCATACCTCGCACTTCCAACTATGTATTGGACCTACCCTCGGAATTACGAGAGCGGCGAATACATCCCAAATTCCATGTCTCCCTACTTAGGAGACATGAAGCCAACGACGATGCGGTATTCCCGCATCGCGATGCCCAAGCCTTCTACGACTTCGGGCTCAGCGACGACGCTGAATGGTTGGTCGACGAGATAGTCGGCCACGAGTGGCAAGGCGCCAGATGTCGGTTTCACGTACGGTGGACCCAGGGCGACCATACTTGGGAGCCGTATGAGAGTTGTAAAGATCTCGCAGCGTTGGACGAGTATTGTACGCTCATGGGAGTCAGCTCATGGCGAGCCTTACCCCGGAAACCAGCCGCACACTAATACGTGTGCGGTGGGGAGTAGCTACGCCGATACGGCGAGTGTAGCCAGTGCGGCGTCAAAGGAGAAAAGGACTTGTGCGTCCGGCGTTGAAGGCGCGAGCACAGCCACCTGCTAGCAAGCGCTCGCACACGGTCACATGTACTACGCGCGACGCGTCGCGTAATTACAGCTCAGAGTCGAGCTCAGCCAGCGCTTAGCGTGGCTCCGCGACCCTGCGACTGGCAAATTGCCAGCTCGCGCTCGCCTAACTTCACACTCGCCTCTCTAGCTTTCAATACGACTCGCCCACTCGCCCACTCGCCCTCAACACTCGCACCACCGCCATGAACCCCGACCAATCCCAGCCGCCTCACGCGCCCCTCAATACACCCCCGAGCGCCACTACCGAAATGGTAGTGGACCGCCCAGTACCCCCCTCTATCGCCATGCCACCAAACGTGGCCTTCCCGGATCCTGCCGCCCCAGCCGTGCATCAGCAAGTAGCTGGGTATCCTGCGCCGTATCCGGCCCAGTACCAGTACGGCGGTGCCCCAACGCAGACACCGCCTACGAATCAATATCCGCAGCCGGGATACGGCTACGCGTACCCGCCCGCGTACCCTCAAGCACACGGGGCGTCGGTCTCAGCGTTTGCTCCGCCCCAAAATCAGGTCGCTCCCATGGGCGTAATGCCAGGGATGCCGCCCATCATGCCACTGAGCATGAACCTGGCCTGGGGACCGGTAGCAGAGTATCCGCTCCTCGTCGCGCATACGACGGGCTGCATGATCTGCGCCGAGTTCATCCGCCATCTTCGGGGCGCGCAGTCGGAGCCATCGCTGCGCGAAGCTCAAATGAGCGTGCAAGCTCAGCTTCAAGCCCGGTTCTGGCAGTACTTCGAGGAGCATAATCGCTCCAAGGAGGGAGGGGACGCCGCGGAGAACGAGCGGCGTATAGCCGAACTGCAAGAGCAGTTGAAGGAGGCACGGCGGCTCGCAGATGAGCGTCGTGAGACGATGGAGCGGTACCGTCGCGAGCGCAACGACGAGCGCGAGCGGTACGACGATCTGCAAGACGAGAAGGATCGACTCCAGCAGCAGCTGGAGGATATGAAGAAACAACAGGAGTATCGAGCAGAAACTGCTCGTTACCAACCTTACAGCCGTCCCAACGAGGACAGGACGGTGCGGCGCGGGGATAGGCGCGAGGACATGTCGTCCCGCTTTCCCCCGCCAATATCAGCAGGGGACGCTCGTGGATTTGACATGTTCCGACAAGGATCGTCTACCACGACTCGGCCGACGCAGACGTCGCCCGAGACCCAAAGAATCGAGCCGCCGCGGGAAGAGCCGGCCCCGCACCCCATGGTCGACTACGACTTCTCGTCGGAAGACGAGGCTATGTTCGACGCCAAACGGGCGCGGCGTATTTCGAGTCGGCAAGTGATGCGGAACGCGCGTCGAGGAGTACCAGCTCCTCCGCGCCCGGGCACGATGACGTGGACAGGCACGACTGCCGCCTCTCATCAGTCGCTCATCCCCAACTGGCCCCACGACGAGTTAGCCGCACCGGCGAACTCGGACCCCAAGCTCACCAACCATTGGTACGACTACGTGCCAATGACTCAAGAGGAGGCCCGGCAAATCTTGGATGCCTCGCACACTGACATGGGTCAGGCGCGGCATCGTATACAACATCTACTGGCGCAGGTCAACGCCAACCCCGCACTGACCAGCGTGCGGGGATTACAAGTCTTGGTGAGCAGCTGGCGGAACCCCGACCGAGCTGGTCCCTCGGGTGGCCCATCCAATCGGACAGGTCCCACCGTAGACCAGCCCCACCCGGCTGCATATACGCCGCCGGGGTTAATCCCTACAAGCACGGCGCATCTGCCGATGCCCACCACCCGCAACGACCGCCCGATTGCAGGACGGCCGTATCGCTCCAAGCAGCAGCCGCACGTGAAGCTCGCGCAGCCACGGCTGGACTCCACCGCGAAGGAGCTTCGCGAATGGATGAAGAACTACCCGTCGTCTCGTCCGTCGTGGATGACGGTCGCCCCCGACGGTCGGCCGCAACTGGTCCACGTCGAGTTCCACCAGATGGGTCGCCGCGCTTTGACGCGCCGTTTAACCCCGTCTGAACGCGGACGGTGGCTCTCGCTGACGAACGTATTGTTCTCAGTGCCGGGCCTGTACCGTCATATCATTATGACGGGACAGTACCCTGTCAGCCCCGAGAGCACCACGCAGGCATATCCCGGCAGCTTCGCAGAGGACGCGCTGTCCCTGTTTCACGTCGCACTCTGGTACGCCCGACTAGGCGTCACCATCGAGTGGGCAGACGAGCACCGCGACGCGGCCGCGCGATCCCGCGCCGCTCGCGAAGGAATCACGCCCGGGGAACCTATCACGGCTCTCCCCGGATTACACTCTGTATCGGAGGTGGTTAATGTACCCCCTCCCCAATCCCTAACCATAGCGGCGACACCCACGTCGACCGCTACCAACGAGGCTCCGGTCGCTAACCCCGCTCCTCCCCCTCCAGCTCACGCGTCGAACGACAACATGGAGGTCGAGGAGGGCGAGGCTACACCCACCACCACGGCCCCGGTCACCGAAATGGGTGACGCAGGGGCTCGTCAAGAGACTCAAGGAGAGCCGGGAGGCGATGCTCCCCCTCCTTACGACAATGCTACGTCCATGGCGTCGTGAACCTATGTGGTTCACCGCCCATGATACTATCACCGCGCAGGTGCCTGCCCCACCTGCGCCGACTACTATTGGCTAATCAACAATCATAACCCCACCGAAATTGGTGGACGAGTATATTATCGGGCATGCCGCCTCTTACCGTCAGCCTCGTCGAGCACGGTTCGTACACCCCGACGCAGGGTCACCTATCGGTGACCCCTACCATGAACCGTCGGACGCCACGACGACTTCTGTGTATCATAGGCGTAATGGCCACTGCTATTTGTGGCCCTCAAAAAATATATACTATTTATATTCTTTACTATACATCTGTAGACCTGGGATCAGGTCTAGTGGGGGAGAGTGTAAGGAGCGCGTATCCTGCGCTCCTACAGGATCCTTTAGTTGTGCGAAACGCACAACTAAAATATACGGAATCGGACAATACGTACACGCGCGCATATTAGCGCGCGGATAGCCGCATGTATGTAATGCCACCGCGTACGGTGTCCCGAGTGTTCGGAACTCGGGCGCCTGGTGGAGGGTAAGTCCTTACTACCCTCCACCATCCCTACGAGTACGCCGAGCCCAAATACGAGCCCGGACCAGAGTACCCAAGGGATAGGAGCCCAGTAAGGCACCTACCCCGTCATTTTTACAGCAAGGCAGTGGATCTGGATGACTCTACATGATGCGTATATGGTTGGGACGCACTGGCTGCGCCCCAACATGTCCGATGAACTAAAAGAGAGAGCGGTGTGTAAAGTTTGCGGACAGACTGAAACAATGGAGCATATTTTATTCACCTGTACGGCCCAAGGGCGCGAAACGATCTGGTCGCTGTTGAGGCAAGCATGGTCCGCGTCTGGGGGAACGACGCGCAACCCATCCTGGGGAACAATACTTGGAGCAGCTTGCACTGGCAGACACGCCGGTGGGCAACGAAACATGACTGCCACGGAGAACCGGTGGGCGATACTCGCCATCGAGTCGGCGCGATTGATCTGGAAGCTCCGTTGTGAGTGAGTTATAGCGAATGATGGGACTGAATTCACCAAATGTGAAGTACAGAACCGATGGCATGCAGAGATTAACCGACGACTTACTCTTGATCGACGGGTCGCGGCTCTATTGCTGGGGAAAAAAACGGAAAAGATATATACGGCTGGTAGAAGGGATCTGGTCCCCTCTACTGGAAGACGAGAGAAGCCTGCCCCCGAGATGGGTAACAGATAGCGGGGTTTTAGTGGGTATTAAGAGAGGGAGATGATGAGGGCGCCTACGGTGCACTCAGATGAATCTCCCGATGAACTTAGAGTCCCACAACTCAGTGCGTAAAAGCATTTCCTCGCGGTACGGTGATAGTGCGCTACCTGCACTTCAAACTCTCACTACTCGGTGATTGCTGGGGTTTCTTGCTTCTCCCTAGAAATCACCTAGCGCGCCTGCGACCTCACCACACGCTCCGACGAGCTCACTGCATCAGGAAACGCGAATATCTCCAGCCGGCCCGTGAGGCACCGGACGGAGCCGATGGAGCCGCGGAGATCTGGCTCCGTGCATCTCCGGATGGAAATGCCGGTCTCCATCCAGCGTGCGTCGGAGACCAGCCGGGCTCGCGAGATTGACCTAGCTCATGCGGGTTTTTGGTATTTGGGTGTGGTACGGCCCCCGCGAGCTGGCGCATGTGCACCGACAACATTGGAGCCAACAGTGGAGTCCGGACAAACCGTCGAGGGAGGCCCACGGAGATGCACCCTCCGGACGGAGACAACATCTCCCTTTGGGTCCTGCCGGAGCGCCCGGAAACCTATATCCGTACGGAAATTTCCCACTTTCCTGATGTGAGGAACCGGGCTCAAGACGCGCTCCACCAAAAAAAAAAACAAAAAAAAAAACAACAAAAACACACAGTAAACGGATACATTCATTGTATGTCGCGGGATAAAATCGTGGGCTCAAAGGTTTCCTCCGCTTTTGGCGAATTCTCACAGCATTTCCATCTATTCACTGACATTTCTCCGGGAGGTTTTTCCTGAAGATAGCAAGCAGGTTATACAAAAAAGGCGCGACATGTCCATATGAGAGAAAGATGGAAGAGATCAAGCGACTTCGCTGTGAACGTACTCATGCTACGGTTTGGTCATGGCGGCTTTCCGTAGAGCCTCCTGCCGAGCACTCGATCGAGTCGGTGGCCTGGAGGGCGGCCTCCGCTTGCTCGCTGACGAAGGCCGACCGCGCACAGCGGGGCCGGGAACCGCGGGCGACGCGGGCGGGCCCATGGAATCCGTGCGGAGGCGTTTGCTCGATCGAGGTTGGGCCTTCTGTTCGCCCTTACCACCGAAATCAGGTCTGTCGGAAGATCCCTCAGCCACAGCCGGGGAGCTGCGCTTCTTGGTATCCTGCAGGAACAGCTCGACGTCGCCAATGGTACGGGGAGCATGACGGTCCCTGTGTGAGGGTTGAGGAGGAACCTGAACGGGGGCCCGACGCTGCGGTCCTTCGGTTCTCGATGGTCTGGGCAGCTGGACCGGCGCGGCGTTGGGGACGTCATGTTGATCTTCGACGCCCATGGACATGATTGGTGCGATTCCGGTGCGTCCGTCGCACTTGCCTAGGAGCTGACATTCACGCCAGTCATCCTTCGGCCACCCAGGCATGTGGAGCGCAGTTTTAAAAACCTCTAGGAGAGCGTCATAGGTGAGGTAGGTCGGATACCAGTTCCTTCGTCGGGATGGTAGGTGTTCTAAGATAAGCGCCTTTAGTTCTGCGAAGAGGTACGTGAGGGGTTCGTTGTCTTTGATGGTGAATGCAGACATGCTCATAAGCCAGACGATCTTCGCGCCCGCACTGTCTTCGTCGCTGCCATACTTGAAGATTTTGTTGCAGAGTTCTGCGCCGACGGGATGCCCATGGTCGGTATGACGGACCACAACCCAGAGTAGAACCCAATAAAACGACTCTAGGTCGTGGTGAACACCATGTATGATGCCAGGAACCGTCAGGATTTCGTACGCCATGAAGTAGAATGTGCCCTAGAAAGTGGCGAAAGGAGGTCGGGTCGTGTAGAAAAGGCTACCATAAGGTCAAGACGTACCGTGCGCTCCTTCTGATTTGCTCCGTCATCGGGATTGTCGGACTCCAGTGTCGGATCGTCAGATGAGGTCGCGCAGTTATCTGTCCGGACCACCTCCTTGGGGTCGGGCTCCATCGAGCTGTAGTCGTAGTCGTGCAGGAATCCCGTAGAGACTTTCTTCCCGTCGTCTTTCCCGTCTTGCTCCTCGTCTTGCTCCCCGATCGTCTTGGGTTCATCTGCGATGAGAATGTTCCCTACGCTGATGTCCCGGTGGAGCAGCTGCGCTTGCGTCCACGCTTGCTGATGGCCTGCATGTCAATCAGAAAAACACGCTGCATTGTGATAGACGAACGGCGACGCGCACCTTTGATCGCGTCGTGGATAGCAAGCACCAGCTCATACGTGGACGTAAACTCCGTCAGTGGCCGTCCGACGTCGTCGATCACCATGCGCATGTGGCTCCGCTCCCGATGCCACTGGTGCTTTCCAAACACCAACCGCCACGAGTACGTCTGGTGCTGTGGATGCCGTAGAGGGTAGTTGCCGGAGGGAACGTAGTCCGCGGGCGACTCGACGCTGCTGACGAGGGGCGACGATATGCTGCCCGTAGAGCAAAACAGCTGGGACGACGGACGACATGTCGACGGGCCAGACGACGGTGCGTCCTCTGCGGCCGCGGTGGCTGTTTCCCCCGCCTCTTGCCGTCGCACCGACTCGTTCCACCACCGCAGCTCGAACTCACCCAGGTCGCCGCCGTACACCATCTTTGCGAGACCCACCCGCTCCGAGTCTTTGATCCGATCGCTCAGCCGCTGGTAGAACTTGGCCTCCGCCGTCCGGACCAGCTGCCGCCACGCCTCCTTCACAATCTGGGGCTTCACCGGATCCGTGCGCGATACATCGAGCACCAGCTTCCCGTTCTTCCAGATCCGTCGGTCCTCGATCGCCCGCCACACCATCGTCGCCCGCGAGAACAGCCGCGCGTTCACGTCGACGAGGTGGTACAGCAGATACGGCACGCATCGACCCGTCTTCTCGTCGTACACCTCGACACGCCGGCCCTTGTGGATCTCGCCCATGTGATCCTGCCAGTTCTTGGCACGGGCCTTCTCCAGCTCCTTCTTCACCCACTCCCGGTCACGCGGCGTCAGCGGCACGACCGTCGGGTCGCTCCCGACGACCGTGCTTCCGACGACGGGGTGCACAAAGTGCCAGAGGAACCTCTGGAGCGTCTTCTTGCCCGCCTCGGTCCTGATGTCAAACGACGTCGAGACGAGCGCACAGGTGTGGTCGAAGCGTGCGAGGCGCACGGTGTTGCCGTAGACACCGACGACGAACGCGGCGAGCGCGCCGTGCGTGAGCAGGATGTTCCGCGCGTTCTTCGCCAGCTGCTCGACGGTCGCCTTGTGTTTCTCCCCGCGCTTCGGGAAAGGGTCGAGCGAGTCGTCGCTCTTGCACTCGATCACCATCGAGATGCTCTGCCATGCCCGGTACAGCGCCTTGCCAGGGAACGACACGGAGATGTCGGGGTAGGTGGGGTGGTGGTGGTTTTGGAACGTGTCAAAGGGAAAGTTGAGTTTCTTGCCGTGGGTGTCCTCGATCTGCGGCCGCTTGCTGTCGGGGAACGACCTTACGAGCGCGTTAAACCCCGACACCTGTCGAACGTAGCCACAACCCCACCGCGGTCAGTACCTCCAGCAGCACAGAGGGCCACGGCGCCGAAGCCGAGACCCATGGCGAGTCGCACGCACCACATCCGGAGTCTGCACCACCTCATTGCCGAGCGCGGGCCTGTATGTCGAGAACGCATCCGTCAAGTCGTCGTCGCGAGTGAATGGTGTCTTGCAGGGCATGAGCCCGTCGATGAAATCGTCTGGGCTGCTGCCATAGTGTAGAATCCGACCGCTGAGCTCCGCCGCCCATCCTATCTGGTTGAGCGGACTCGCTTGCCGGACGTCTGCACGAGACTTAGCAATCTGCTGGCTGCAATGACGGCGAGGAGTCGCGGTAATGGCAGCCATACCTGACGAGTATGCAGCGCTGCAATACGAGCATGTTGAGATGGACATTTTAATAGTCTTCTTGGAATAGGGCTGTGGTTGAGATTGGGGGACAGCGTGGCCTGTAGCTCAAAAGCACAATGGACAAAGGAAAGAGGTGGAGGTCCGGCGCCAGATGGCGGGGCTCTAACTTCTATGCTGTCGGAGTTTTGTGCTGCTGCTTGAGTCGTATGCCTATTTGATCATCGGGACAAGCGCGCTTACCCTCCGCGACCGATTGTGTCCTGTACGATCCGACCTGAAGTGACAGCTCGAGAAACGTTCGCTGGTGACGGGCGGCGCAGGGTCAGGGTCAGTGAGCCTCTGTCACGCAGGAGTACGAATCCGTCGACCTCTGGCGACTGTCAAGATATCAGGGCCAGTTCCCAACGTGATTGGGAGCCGTAGAGAATTAGGCTTTCGATGGCTCGAGACCTGCGGGACAATGGCTTTTGGTCAATGCGTCCGAGTCACTGCTATCGCATGCTGCAGCCGCCATGGCTCACCGGTTTCACCCAATAGCGGCCGCCAGACAAAAAAAGGGCAGCTTTTACCTCCGCTGTGCTCCTATCCGTGTGCGCGGGTGACGTGTCGCGGGGTCTTGCGGTCTGGGCGTCGAGCGTCGACAGAAATATTCAACTTGGACGTTGACCGCATTGGGCGTTTGCACTGGACCCACTCTCTCGGCCCGTCCGCCCCGCGCGCTACCCTATAGGCGCACACATGCTTTCTACTCAACGCCGCACTGCCAGTATGCATTCAGAGTCGCCGGCTGAGACGCAGACCCTCAACAGCCTTGCATACTTCGGCTGGTGAATCTCGCGCTGGACGTCTACAAAAACCCGCTTAGAGAGTTGCACGTTCTCACTTCAAGAATGGATTCACGTGATTACGCCGTTCTATTCATGGTCGCAAGGCGGCAGGCCCTGCGTGCGCATGACGAACCAGTCCCCGATAGAGGTTTCTGGCGCGCATGAAAAACAATTACAGCCTTCGCCATCGCTGGAAGACTGTATGGCGACGCCCGCGAGGTCGTTAAGCCCGGGGGGTGGCACAGACGACGAGCCGTCCAAACCAACGCTGTCGAAGCGCAAGTCGTTCCGCCGGCGACTGTCTGTCCTCGAGCTTCAAAAGCTTTTCTCCATAGGTAGTGGCAGCTCATCGAACTCTCAACAAGAAGCTGTATGTGCCTTCAGCTATATGCCAACCACCGCCAAAGCTAATGGTTCGTCTTCCTCACTTCCTCACAGGAAACGTCCACATCTCCGCCAAACGGCAGCGAGGATTTGTTCTCACCCCCAATATCCCGCCCGCAATCCATGGACTCAGCCGCGATCCTCTCGGCGACGTCCTCGCGCACATCCAGCACATCCTTCAGCGAAACACTGCGAATGACCTCCCGACCATCATATAGCTCGCAGCGTTCCGCGAGCCGGGCCTCGTCCATGTCGTCGTCGTGGACTGGCGTGGAAAAGGATATGCACGCTGATCCGGACGAGGACCTAGAGATGCGGCTCGACTCGCTGCATTTCGACTCACTTCATTTCGATCCGGATGAAATTTTGAGTTCGCTGTGAGGGTCTTCAGGTGTTCTTTCCTACTCCCGTCTCTAGATCGCACACGCTTGGCTTATGTCTCACGGACGGTCTGTATTACATACCAGGTATTCCTTCCCTCTTTCACCACCGCCGGATATATACGCACGTCTTTCATGCCCGTGAGTGTACCTGCGCGTTGAGTGCGGCCCCACCTCGCGGTTGATGTACATGAATCCCCTGCATTGGCATCCACACCCGCATGTGCATCTTCGTACTCCCTCGCCAATATCTCCCATCGTTGACGCATACCCTTCACGACCTGTCTATGCTTTCTTCGCGCTCTGCATTACTGCTCGTTTACGACGGTCTGTCCATCCCCTCCTCCCTAGTATCCCCGCACATACACACCCCCGGCTGTGCCGTCATCCCTCGCCTCTTGATTTCGTTCACGTGTAGACTCATATCGAACCCAAACCCGACGTTCCATGCCACCTGGGCCTCGGCCTCCACTGGTCATTCAGATGTGTGCTACTCGATGACTGATAGCATACTGGCAATTCTTGGAGCCCTAATGCTTGTAACAGCACGTCGCATGACTGTTCTGGTGTAGACCATAGGTTGCACCCGCGCCAATCCAATGATGTCGTGGGATGCGCACGCAGGGCCTGCCGCCTTGCGACCATGAATAGAACGGCGTAATCACGTGAATCCATTCTTGAAGTGAGAACGTGCAACTCTCTAAGCGGGTTTTTGTAGACGTCCAGCGCGAGATTCACCAGCCGAAGTATGCAAGGCTGTTGAGGGTCTGCGTCTCAGCCGGCGACTCTGAATGCATACTGGCAGTGCGGCGTTGAGTAGAAAGCATGTGTGCGCCTATAGGGTAGCGCGCGGGGCGGACGGGCCGAGAGAGTGGGTCCAGTGCAAACGCCCAATGCGGTCAACGTCCAAGTTGAATATTTCTGTCGACGCTCGACGCCCAGACCGCAAGACCCCGCGACACGTCACCCGCGCACACGGATAGGAGCACAGCGGAGGTAAAAGCTGCCCTTTTTTTGTCTGGCGGCCGCTATTGGGTGAAACCGGTGAGCCATGGCGGCTGCAGCATGCGATAGCAGTGACTCGGACGCATTGACCAAAAGCCATTGTCCCGCAGGTCTCGAGCCATCGAAAGCCTAATTCTCTACGGCTCCCAATCACGTTGGGAACTGGCCCTGATATCTTGACAGTCGCCAGAGGTCGACGGATTCGTACTCCTGCGTGACAGAGGCTCACTGACCCTGACCCTGCGCCGCCCGTCACCAGCGAACGTTTCTCGAGCTGTCACTTCAGGTCGGATCGTACAGGACACAATCGGTCGCGGAGGGTAAGCGCGCTTGTCCCGATGATCAAATAGGCATACGACTCAAGCAGCAGCACAAAACTCCGACAGCATAGAAGTTAGAGCCCCGCCATCTGGCGCCGGACCTCCACCTCTTTCCTTTGTCCATTGTGCTTTTGAGCTACAGGCCACGCTGTCCCCCAATCTCAACCACAGCCCTATTCCAAGAAGACTATTAAAATGTCCATCTCAACATGCTCGTATTGCAGCGCTGCATACTCGTCAGGTATGGCTGCCATTACCGCGACTCCTCGCCGTCATTGCAGCCAGCAGATTGCTAAGTCCCGTGCAGACGTCCGGCAAGCGAGTCCGCTCAACCAGATAGGATGGGCGGCGGAGCTCAGCGGTCGGATTCTACACTATGGCAGCAGCCCAGACGATTTCATCGACGGGCTCATGCCCTGCAAGACACCATTCACTCGCGACGACGACTTGACGGATGCGTTCTCGACATACAGGCCCGCGCTCGGCAATGAGGTGGTGCAGACTCCGGATGTGGTGCGTGCGACTCGCCATGGGTCTCGGCTTCGGCGCCGTGGCCCTCTGTGCTGCTGGAGGTACTGACCGCGGTGGGGTTGTGGCTACGTTCGACAGGTGTCGGGGTTTAACGCGCTCGTAAGGTCGTTCCCCGACAGCAAGCGGCCGCAGATCGAGGACACCCACGGCAAGAAACTCAACTTTCCCTTTGACACGTTCCAAAACCACCACCACCCCACCTACCCCGACATCTCCGTGTCGTTCCCTGGCAAGGCGCTGTACCGGGCATGGCAGAGCATCTCGATGGTGATCGAGTGCAAGAGCGACGACTCGCTCGACCCTTTCCCGAAGCGCGGGGAGAAACACAAGGCGACCGTCGAGCAGCTGGCGAAGAACGCGCGGAACATCCTGCTCACGCACGGCGCGCTCGCCGCGTTCGTCGTCGGTGTCTACGGCAACACCGTGCGCCTCGCACGCTTCGACCACACCTGTGCGCTCGTCTCGACGTCGTTTGACATCAGGACCGAGGCGGGCAAGAAGACGCTCCAGAGGTTCCTCTGGCACTTTGTGCACCCCGTCGTCGGAAGCACGGTCGTCGGGAGCGACCCGACGGTCGTGCCGCTGACGCCGCGTGACCGGGAGTGGGTGAAGAAGGAGCTGGAGAAGGCCCGTGCCAAGAACTGGCAGGATCACATGGGCGAGATCCACAAGGGCCGGCGTGTCGAGGTGTACGACGAGAAGACGGGTCGATGCGTGCCGTATCTGCTGTACCACCTCGTCGACGTGAACGCGCGGCTGTTCTCGCGGGCGACGATGGTGTGGCGGGCGATCGAGGACCGACGGATCTGGAAGAACGGGAAGCTGGTGCTCGATGTATCGCGCACGGATCCGGTGAAGCCCCAGATTGTGAAGGAGGCGTGGCGGCAGCTGGTCCGGACGGCGGAGGCCAAGTTCTACCAGCGGCTGAGCGATCGGATCAAAGACTCGGAGCGGGTGGGTCTCGCAAAGATGGTGTACGGCGGCGACCTGGGTGAGTTCGAGCTGCGGTGGTGGAACGAGTCGGTGCGACGGCAAGAGGCGGGGGAAACAGCCACCGCGGCCGCAGAGGACGCACCGTCGTCTGGCCCGTCGACATGTCGTCCGTCGTCCCAGCTGTTTTGCTCTACGGGCAGCATATCGTCGCCCCTCGTCAGCAGCGTCGAGTCGCCCGCGGACTACGTTCCCTCCGGCAACTACCCTCTACGGCATCCACAGCACCAGACGTACTCGTGGCGGTTGGTGTTTGGAAAGCACCAGTGGCATCGGGAGCGGAGCCACATGCGCATGGTGATCGACGACGTCGGACGGCCACTGACGGAGTTTACGTCCACGTATGAGCTGGTGCTTGCTATCCACGACGCGATCAAAGGTGCGCGTCGCCGTTCGTCTATCACAATGCAGCGTGTTTTTCTGATTGACATGCAGGCCATCAGCAAGCGTGGACGCAAGCGCAGCTGCTCCACCGGGACATCAGCGTAGGGAACATTCTCATCGCAGATGAACCCAAGACGATCGGGGAGCAAGACGAGGAGCAAGACGGGAAAGACGACGGGAAGAAAGTCTCTACGGGATTCCTGCACGACTACGACTACAGCTCGATGGAGCCCGACCCCAAGGAGGTGGTCCGGACAGATAACTGCGCGACCTCATCTGACGATCCGACACTGGAGTCCGACAATCCCGATGACGGAGCAAATCAGAAGGAGCGCACGGTACGTCTTGACCTTATGGTAGCCTTTTCTACACGACCCGACCTCCTTTCGCCACTTTCTAGGGCACATTCTACTTCATGGCGTACGAAATCCTGACGGTTCCTGGCATCATACATGGTGTTCACCACGACCTAGAGTCGTTTTATTGGGTTCTACTCTGGGTTGTGGTCCGTCATACCGACCATGGGCATCCCGTCGGCGCAGAACTCTGCAACAAAATCTTCAAGTATGGCAGCGACGAAGACAGTGCGGGCGCGAAGATCGTCTGGCTTATGAACCCCTTGGGATTCGCGATCAAAGACAACGAACCGCTGACGTATCTGTTCGAGCAGCTCAGACAACTCGTCAGGGACAACGCACTGTCAGTGCAAATAAATGGGCTACCCAAGCTCACCTATGACGCTCTCCTGGAGGTTGTCACCACTGCGCTCCATATGCCTGGGTGGCCGGAGGATGACTGGCGCGAATGTCAGCTCCTGGGCAAGAGCGACGGACGCACGGGAATCGCACCAATCATGTCCATGGGCGTCCAAGATCAACATGACATCCCCAACGCCGCGCCGGTCCAGCTGCCCAGACCATCGAGAACCGAAGGACCGCAGCGTCAGGACCCAGGTCAGGTTCCTCCTCATGCCTCACACAGGGATCTTCCCGCTCCCCGTACCGTTGGCGATGTCGAGCTGTTCCTGCAGGATACCAAGAAGCGCAGCTCCCCGGCTGTGGCTGAGGGGTCTTCCGACAGATCTGATTTCGGTGGCAAAGACGAGCAGAAGGCTCAACCTCGATCGAGCAAACGCCTCCGCACGGATTCCATGGGCCCACCCGCGTCGCCCGCAGTTCCCCGCCCCGCTGTGCGCAGTCGGCCTTCGTCAGCGAGCAAGCGGAGGCTGCCCTCCAGGCCACCGACTCGATCGAGTGCCCGGCAGGAGGCTTTGCGAAAGGCTGCCATGACCAAACCGTAGCGTTAGTACGTTCATAGCGAAGTCGCTTGATCTCTTCCATCTTTCTCTCATATGGACATGTCGCGCCTTTTTTGTATAACCTGCTTCCTATCTGTATACCACCACAATGATTACTCTTTTTCATCCGCAACTTCAGACTCCTAAACTAGCCGTCCAAAGCGTTCTCGTTCCCAGAGTGTTAGTAGTGGACGTTGGGTGCAGTGAAAGTGGTTGGGCTGATTAGCCAAGTGCTAACTAGCCCATGTCATTCACAGTGATTGACATGTCATTTTCGCGACCCCGGAAAACCCCATGTAAATTAGGAAAAATCTGAGTTTTATGGGTAGGTGGCTCCCGAACCCTATGAGGCTATCTGTTCAGGAACGATGCTAAAACATTGCCTCCTCCAGTTATGACGCTATAGACTAGGATCGAGACTCGCCGCACTTCGGGGCATTGGCTGGATTGGTTACCAAAGTTGAAAGACTCTGTTTCATGTCTCGCCGAACCAACGGACATGGGATGTCCACACTAACACCTGGAAAAACCTCCTATCGGAATATCAGTAATTTTACGTGGTTTTCACCGGAATGCGTCACAAACATATGCGAATTTTTCTCGCTCACGGCGTCCATGTTGAGAAATAGCAAGTTTGAGCAAAATTCCGTGAAATACATGTATCTGTTCAATCCCGCGTCGATGTTTCAAGGTGGCGCAGGGCCACGTTCTAATACAGATTGAAGTATGTATGTGTATCCTTGAACGGGTTAACATAGAAACTATCGCAGTTCGCCAGCACATTCTCGCATGTCCAGCTTCGAGGTACCGCGCCTGGCCACTTTGGTATGAGGTGAACGCTGCGTTCAATGAGACTTACAGGAATGATCGATGCCACACGTTGCCCGTCTCGTACTGTGCGCGAGATCTTGTACATTTTGGAGTTCCGCTCAGGAGCGGGCGTAAACTTCGAGAACCACTCGACATAGGCAAGATGCGTTGGTGGGCGTTGATCGCGGCCAAGTCCTGGGAACATGTTGGCGAGGGCGGCTTCCGTAAGCGAGAACACGACCCGAACTTGAGCAACACAGACATCTACAGAGATCCGTTATAGGTCAGCGATGATGGACAACACGGAGGTGCGGTACTTATCCACACCATTGAGACTGCGCCGTGTGCCTGTCCACGCTTGACTCCCCTCGGACATGATTCGAGGCTCTGCAGAAACCATGGCAGATGCGCTGCGCACTCGTATCAGGGCGGTATCGAATCGCGCCGGAACGGCAACATCGCCATCAGCATTGGTGCTGCATGGATGGACGTGGATAGAGTCGACAGTCTCCTTGCCATAGACAGACTCATTCCAGAACTTGACGCGATGGAACACGGCGAGGCGCTCCATGGGTGTAATAAAGTCCTCAGCATGGTATTCGACACGTCGTGCGGTCCATCCGGGATTGAGCCATTGGACTGTGAAACGAGCGAGGGCGGGGATGAAGAAACGAGCACCATATTGTGAAGGCAAGATGCCGGTGATTTCGGAGAGTGGGACAGACTTTTGGGTAGGATGTTGAGTCATCTTGACTTCGAGAATAGAAGCAAGGTCCGGAGGGTGCCATTGAATGCCATGAAGGGCGGTGAGCGACTGCGGCCCGATGACGACCTGCTGCTCGCGCCAGAGAACATAGTTGGAATGATGAGCGATCTTTTTCTTACGCTCTAGCCACCTCGTCATCTGGGGGTACTTGTAAGGAGCGCGTATCCTGCGCTCCTACAGGATCCTTTAGTTGTGCGAAACGCACAACTAAAATATACGGAATCGGACAATACGTACACGCGCGCATATTAGCGCGCGGATAGCCGCATGTATGTAATGCCACCGCGTACGGTGTCCCGAGTGTTCGGAACTCGGGCGCCTGGTGGAGGGTAAGTCCTTACTACCCTCCACCATCCCTACGAGTACGCCGAGCCCAAATACGAGCCCGGACCAGAGTACCCAAGGGATAGGAGCCCAGTAAGGCACCTACCCCGTCATTCTTACACTTTTTTACTCTCTGTGATACTTACACGCCCATATTTGGGGCTCGACGTTACCACGTCATCAATCATCAACAACATCTGCCATAAACAACTCGACATCCTTCCAAATGGAAGAATCCGCGCCAGGTTCCGGAAGCAAGCGGCCGAGTAGGCCTAATTCCCCCCCGCGAGCTTCTTCCCTCCCGCCACGCACTGATATCGGTGCTGGCGTGCCACGTCGCAACACCCCCCCCGTGCCAGTGTACTCACACCCGCATGCGGGCGCGCGACGGACTCGGAACGTAACTTCGCGTTCCGAGAATGTAAACGTGCCGGTCGAGACGACCGTACGCCCCGCAGCGAACGTTTCTCGTGCGCCGTCAAGAGCTCACTCGCATACGAGTGTTATGCCCCCTCCAGTGACTCGGACAGGCCCGCCGTCTATGCGCGCGGATTCCCCGTCGTTGGAATACGTCAGCCAACCACGTAGTATCGTGGTTGGCTCAGTACGAGAACCGGAATCGCCGCGGCCAGCGGCGAGTCAATTGCCGAGGTCAGCAAGTAGGAGTTCCCAGCTGTCGCTAGACTCGAAAGGTCTAGCGAAGGTCAGCAAACGGTGGCAAGGCGTTCGCGACCGACATCGTCGCGACTCCATTGCCCCATCAACCTCGCTCGAGCTGCTCAGCGCACTGCAGCGGTCTGCAACCCGGTTCCGCGAATTACGGAACCAGATATTGGACGCAGAAGACGAGCTGGCTGGCCACATTACAGGCCTGACCATATTACATGGATCCGACGGGCATGGACCGAATAGGTCCGAAATGGACAGCGATGTCGAGCTGCCAGCAGGTGAAGCTGCTGGCGACGAACACGAGGTCGAAGACGAGCTACTCGGATACGAGTCAGCCCCCGATCTCGAGGCGGAAATGGACGAACAGCGTCGCTGGGAAGCCGGCCGGCGCGAACGACTGAAGAGGGCTGGACTCAGTGAATCCGACATAGAACGTAGACGTTCGCAGCCGGCGTTTGAGTCGACACCGAGACCTATCGGTCAAGGCGGAGCATCGAATGCGATGCCTCGCAGGAACGTAGTGTTCGACCCGGAGGAACCGCGTTACGGTTCCATATCCAGGGCGAACGCCTGGCCCGACGCGGCCGCGCCTCTTACCAGAGGCCTGAATGCCGTGGGAGTTACGGGCCCTACGCTTCCTCCTGCAATGCCAGGACTACGACCTCGTCGGTCGATGGCCCCATCAGCCATGGGCGGGATGCACTACGCCCGCCCCGATAATGAGCGCGATGCCAACACGGCACATGATGTACCCGAGTTGGCGTATACGGGTCCCAGTCCTATCGCGCGAGATAGTTTTGGCGTCCAGCGATTGCTGGACATGATTGAGGAGATGGTAAGCGAGGAGGCTACCTCTCCTCCCCCAGCCTATCTCAAGATGTCCAAGTTGCCGCCGCCGAAATCGTACGACGGCAAAGACAATCTGGACGAGTTCGAGCTGTGGCTCCGCGGACTACTGGAGTATTTCCATACTCTCCGCATCACCGGAGACAGCATGGATGCAGACAGGTTACGTCTGCTCAGCTCGAGTCTCACGGACGAGGCGGCGCTGTGGTTTTACAACACGGTGCAGTCCACTTCTCGCGAGAAGAGAAACTGGCTCTTCTCCGAGGCCGTAATCGGGCTGTTCCACCGGTTTATCCATCGGGATAATTACCTCTACGCGGCCCAGCAATTTGAACGTCTGAAATACGACGCTAGCAAGGGAGGAGTAGCCGCTCTGTATGAACGGCTACTATACATATCCGACAGGATGTGGGAGCGCCCTTCACGATACCAGATGAGGACCAAGTTCCTTGACGCATTGCCCGAGAGTTTCGAGCATGTGATAGCGGTAGTTAACGGCTTATCCGTTAAATACAATACCTTGATCGACCTGTACCATGCTGCTCTGGATATCGAGCAGAATACGCGCGCTATGCAGATGCGCAGGCGTGCCCGTGAAGGCCATAATACGGTCGCTTCAACTACGGTGACGCGCCCTACGAAGGACTTCTCCACTCGGAGGAAGCAAACTGCTCCTCCGAGTAAACCGACGCAACCTACGTCGGTCTCACGGCCTGCGCACTACGCGGCTAAGCCTGCCGAACAAGGACGGCCTCGCACCGGAGGTCCGTCTGGGGACAAGACACGTAACGTGCCTCACCCGAACAATCGTCCCAACGGAAAGCAGGCCGCCACCAAAGCAGCGCAGACTTGCTATTCGTGTGGACAGATCGGACATTTCGCGTCCGATCCAGTCTGTCCGAATGCGGGCAAACGCGACCACTCCGGTCCTCGCATGTTTGCTCAACGAGTATTGGACGATACGTCCGACCATGAACAGGCCGCGCACGACGAGCAAGTCGGCGTGGCTGATGACCATGTACCCGAACCAGAGGAGGATGAAGCTCTGGTAGAGGACGAAACCGACCTGCAAGTCGTAGGGGATTACCCTCAGTCAGAATATGGCTGGGGAGGATCTCAGTATGAATCAGAGCACGAAGAAGTGTTCGACACCAATGATCACTACGATCAATTGGAGTTCGCAGGAATGCGCATAGAACCTTTGGCCGATGAAGTATCGGATACGATACACATCCACAGCATGGCAGTAGGGCAAGACCGTGCTGCGAGACATGCGTGGATGTATGACGCCAAAGTACGGCGCATCGAGGATCCGCAGGCACAACCAGCACGTACGCTGGATACGCAACGCACGTTATGTGCCGAGCTCCCGATCAACGGAGTCAAGGGCTTAGTGCTCTTTGACTCCGGATGCACCACGGACTCTATCACTCCGGAGTTCGCATATTTGTGCAAGGCAAGTCGTATCGACTTGAAGGAGCCAATGGGCCTACAGTTGGGCACCAAAGGCAGCCGCACGAAGATAAACTTCGGGGCTCAAGCGTCAATAGCGCTCGGAAATATATGTGAAACGCATTATTTCGACGTCGTGGATATTGACAAATACGATGCCATATTAGGCACCGTATTCTGTCGTCAATATGGCGTTGTTCTCGACTTCGCGAAGAACCGAGTAGTGATGAATGGGAAGGAGATCCCGTTATTCATTGAAGGAGGCAAATACGCCAGCCAGCGTGCGGCGTATTAGCACAGCGTAGTGGAATCCACCAAGGTGGAGCCTCCCCAAACCCGCTACGCGATGACTAGTATGTCACCGGAAGGGGGAGGGAACGACGGCGAAACCGTCGTAACTCCGGTACGACATCAAGGTCGGGCAGCGAATGCTGCTGTTCCCGACATACGAGAACGTAGTGTACCTACCGTACACTCACAATCGAGACCGAAATTGGTCAACAACTATGGCAAAGACCCATTCGGCATCCACGAGATGCTCGACCAGATAGCGAAAGAGCAACTGGAGGATGAAATAATCCGACGGACACACGTCGGATTTGTCATAGATGAATCGGAAGAAGAGCTGAATAGGCTCCGAGAACGGTGGTATAAAGAGACGGAGGACATAATGCGTCCTGCGCCTGAGACCCTACCCCCATATAGGGAGATCAATCATCGTATTCCGCTGATTGATGAGAAAAAACTATACAAGTATCATCTGCCGCGATGCGCGGAGGCGATCAAGGATGAGCTTCTTACGAAGATCAACCGGTATGTAAAGGCCGGCTGGTGGAGACCTGCTACGGTCACACAAGCCGCTCCGCTACTATGCGTAGCGAAGAAAAATGGCAAACTCCGAACCGTCATTGACGCAAGACAGCGCAATGACAATACTGTACATGATCTTACGCCATTTCCGGATCAAGATCAGATCCGGATGGACGTGGCACGAGCGAAATACCGTTCGAAGATCGACTTATCCGACGCGTACGAGCAAATACGCATCGTAGCGGAGGATATCTGGAAAACCGCATTTTCCACTCCTTTCGGAACCTTCGTGAGCGAAGTAATGCAGCAGGGCGACACAAATGCACCCTCTACATTCCAAAGGCTAATGACCACGATATTTCGTGAATTCATAGGCCGATTCGTTCACATATACCTCGATGACATATTCGTCTTCTCGGATACTATCGAAGATCACGAGAAACACCTGAAATTGGTATTTAACGAGCTTCGAAAGGCACAACTATTCCTTAGCAAGTCGAAATGCGACTTGTATTCTAAGGATCTGGACTGTTTAGGTCATCGCATAGATGACCGCGGCTTGCACACCGATACAGACAAGATGAGCCGTATCCGTAACTGGAGAACCCCGCAGTCTTACAATGAAGTCCAGCGGTTTCTGGGACTAGTGAATTACCTAGCCCATTTCATGCCAGATATATCGGCATACACATCTCCGCTTTCGGAGATGGTACACAACGATAGACCTTTCGTATGGCGAGCCTTGCACGAGAAATGCTTCGAGTCCATTAAGACTCTAGCGTGCAAGGTCCCCATACTGAGACCAATAGACCCGCGCCGCAGTGAGCCGATATGGCTCATATGCGACGCCTCACTGTTTGGAATCGGGGCCTTATACGGCCAAGGCGAGGACTGGCAATCATGCCGTCCCGCTGGATTTCTATCGAAGAAGTTCACCAGTGCTCAGCGTGCATATCACACGTATGAGCAAGAGACGCTTGCAATAATGGAAGGACTCCTGAAATGGGAGGATAAACTTCTCGGCCGCAAGTTACGTATCGTAACTGACCATAAGGCCTTAGAATTTATGAAAGGGGTCAAGAATCCGAATCGTCGCCAGATTCGCTGGTACGAATACCTAGCCAGATTTGACTACGATATTACCTACGTACCTGGGCGACTCAACAAAGTCGCGGACTGTCTATCTCGATACTACGAGATGGACTCCTTGCATGACACGACGCCGGAATACGACGTCGTGAACGCTGACGCGCGATTAGATCCTGAGGGAGACGATCTACCTCAGAGTCGTCTGCTCGAGATACGAGCTGGACGAGTCATTCGGAAACCTGCTCGTTATCGTGACTCCGATGACGAGGCGCCAGTAGCACGCCCGAAGAACAAGGTCGTTCTCCCGGCAAAAGCGAAGCCGACAGCTACCACGCTGCCGGAGCCAGTGGAGGAGCGAGTCATAGAGAGCGCACGGTATGCCACACACGCTCCAGCGGCTGAGGTTACATCTGAACCAACGTCGCCTGACGACCCTACGCTAGCGATGTCGCTAGCGTCCGGCCCCTCACTGCGCACCCACTTCGAAAACGAAGATGGGTTCATGAAAGCCGTCCGTAACGGATATGTTACGGACAAGACGTTTGGCAAAATTATGGCTAAACCATCTCAGTTTAGCGCATTCGCCACTCGCGATGGGTTTATTTTCTCCAAGAACCGCGAAGGCGAGGCTGTGTTATGCCTACCCCGGGTTCTATTGAACAAACGATCACTACACGAGATCGTGATTGATCGCGCGCACAGTACGTTGGGACATCTCGGTCCGCAACGCACGTCTGAGTATCTCAGACGTTGGTTTTGGTGGCCGACGCTACGCAAAGACGTAGATAAATTTTGTATAACTTGCGGTACATGTCATACCGCAAAGTCGTCCACTCAACTACCTATGGGGCTACTACATAGCTTACCCCTGGCCCTGGCCCCATGGGTCTCGATCTCCATGGACTTTGTCGGTCCATTTCCATTGTCACACGGATACGACTACGTATGGGTAGTCGTATGCCGCATGACGTCTATGGTACACTTAATACCTGTACGAACGACCGACACGGCCGCGGAACTATCTCTCGTATATCTGCGAGAGGTAGTACGACTCCACGGGTTGCCTGAATCTATCGTATCTGATAGAGACAGCAAGTTCACGTCGAAGTTCTGGCGTGAGCTTCATAGACTCATGGGCGCGAAGCTGCTCATGTCCACTTCTTTCCACCCGCAAACGGATGGACTGAGTGAGCGAACTATTCGTTCAATTACTCAGATTCTCCGTGCTATAGTATCGCCCAATCAACTCGATTGGTACGAGAAACTACCCTTGGCAGAATTCGCATTGAATTCTGCCGCCAGCTCTACTACTGGGTTTGCCCCGTTCGAATTGAACTATGGGTATTTACCTCGGCCGATGAGTGGAATCAGAACGGAAACTCCGTTCGCGGGAGTACGCGAGTTCGCACAGCGAGCTCGTGCTAATCTTGAGATAGCGCACGATGCCATAATCGACGCTCGCGTGTCTCAAACCTACCATGCGAATAAGCATAGGCAGGAGGAACCTGAGTTCCAGATTGGAGACTTAGTCTATCTCTCGACTAAGAACCTAACCGTGCCCAAAGGTCGAGCACGCAAGCTCGTGCCTAAGTACATCGGGCCATACAAGATTTTGGAGTGCATACCTCGCACTTCCAACTATGTATTGGACCTACCCTCGGAATTACGAGAGCGGCGAATACATCCCAAATTCCATGTCTCCCTACTTAGGAGACATGAAGCCAACGACGATGCGGTATTCCCGCATCGCGATGCCCAAACCTTCTACGACTTCGGGCTCAGCGACGACGCTGAATGGTTGGTCGACGAGATAGTCGGCCACGAGTGGCAAGGCGCCGGATGTCGGTTTCACGTACGGTGGACCCAGGGCGACCATACTTGGGAGCCGTATGAGAGCTGTAAAGATCTCGCAGCGTTGGACGAGTATTGTACGCTCATGGGAGTCAGCTCATGGCGAGCCTTACCCCGGAAACCAGCCGCACACTAATACGTGTGCGGTGGGGAGTAGCTACGCCGATACGGCGAGTGTAGCCAGTGCGGCGTCAAAGGAGAAAAGGACTTGTGCGTCCGGCGTTGAAGGCGCGAGCACAGCCACCTGCTAGCAAGCGCTCGCACGCGGTCACATGTGCTACGCGCGACGCGTCGCGTAATTACAGCTCAGATTCGAGCTCAGCCAGCGCTTAGCGTGGCTCCGCGACCCTGCGACTGGCGAATTGCCAGCTCGCGCTCGCCTAACTTCACACTCGTCTCTCTTGCTTTCACTACGACTCTCTCACTCGCCCACTCGCCCTTAACACTCGCACCACCGCCATGAACCCCGACCAATCCCAGCCGCCTCACGCGCCCCTCAATGCACCCCCGAGCGCCACTACCGAAATGGTAGTGGACCGCCCAGCACCCCCCTCTACCGCCATGCCACCAAACGTGGCCTTCCCGGATCCTGCCGCCCCAGCCGTGCATCAGCAAGTAGCTGGGTATCCTGCGCCGTATCCGGCCCAGTACCAGTACGGCGGTGCCCCAACGCAGACACCGCCTACGAATCAATATCCGCAGCCGGGATACGGCTACGCGTACCCGCCCGCGTACCCTCAAGCACACGGGGCGTCGGTCTCAGCGTTTGCTCCGCCCCAAAATCAGGTCGCTCCCATGGGCGTAATGCCAGGGATGCCGCCCATCATGCCACTGAGCATGAACCTGGCCTGGGGACCGGTAGCAGAGCATCCGCTCCTCGTCGCGCATACGACAGGCTGCGTGATCTGCGCCGAGTTCATCCGCCATCTTCGGGGCGCGCAGTCGGAGCCATCGCTGCGCGAAGCTCAAATGAGCGTGCAAGCTCAGCTTCAAGCCCGGTTCTGGCAGTACTTCGAGGAGCATAATCGCTCCAAGGAGGGAGGGGACGCCGCGGAGAACGAGCGGCGTATAGCCGAACTGCAAGAGCAGTTGAAGGAGGCACGGCGGCTCGCAGATGAGCGTCGTGAGACGATGGAGCGGTACCGTCGCGAGCGCAACGACGAGCGCGAGCGGTACAACGATCTGCAAGACGAGAAGGATCGACTCCAGCAGCAGCTGGAGGATATGAAGAAACAACAGGAGTCTCGAGCAGAAACTGCTCGTTACCAACCTTACAGCCGTCCCAACGAGGACAGGACGGTGCGGCGCGGGGATAGGCGCGAGGACATGTCGTCCCGCTTTCCCCCGCCAATATCAGCAGGGGACGTTCGTGGATTTGACATGTTCCGACAAGGATCGTCTACCACGACTCGGCCGACGCAGACGTCGCCCGAGACCCAAAGAATCGAGCCGCCGCGGGAAGAGCCGGCCCCGCACCCCATGGTCGACTACGACTTCTCGTCGGAAGACGAGGCTATGTTCGACGCCAAACGGGCGCGGCGTATTTCGAGTCGGCAAGTGATGCGGAACGCGCGTCGAGGAGTACCAGCTCCTCCGCGCCCGGGCACGATGACGTGGACAGGCACGACTGCCGCCTCTCATCAGTCGCTCATCCCCAACTGGCCCCACGACGAGTTAGCCGCACCGGCGAACTCGGACCCCAAGCTCACCAACCATTGGTACGACTTCGTGCCAATGACTCAAGAGGAGGCCCGGCAAATCTTGGATGCCTCGCACACTGACATGGGTCAGGCGCGGCATCGCATACAACATCTGCTGGCGCAGGTCAACGCCAACCCCGCACTGACCAGCGTGCGGGGATTACAAGTCTTGGTGAGCAGCTGGCGGAACCCCGACCGAGCTGGTCCCTCGGGTGGCCCATCCAATCGGACAGGTCCCACCGTAGACCAGCCCCACCCGGCTGCATATACGCCGCCGGGGTTAATCCCTACAAGTACGGCGCATCTGCCGATGCCCACCACCCGCAACGACCGCCCGATTGCAGGACGGCCGTATCGTTCCAAGCAGCAGCCGCACGTGAAGCTCGCGCAGCCACGGCTGGACTCCACCGCGAAGGAGCTTCGCGAGTGGATGAAGAACTACCCGTCGTCTCGTCCGTCGTGGATGACGGTCGCCCCCGACGGTCGGCCGCAACTGGTCCACGTCGAGTTCCACCAGATGGGTCGCCGCGCTTTGACGCGCCGTGTAACCCCGTCTGAACGCGGACGGTGGCTCTCGCTGACGAACGTATTGTTCTCAGTGCCGGGCCTGTACCGTCATATCATTATGACGGGACAGTACCCTGTCAGCCCCGAGAGCACCACGCAGGCATATCCCGGCAGCTTCGCAGAGGACACGCTGTCCCTGTTTCACGTCGCACTCTGGTACGCCCGACTAGGCGTCACCATCGAGTGGGCAGACGAGCACCGCGACGCGGCCGCGCGATCCCGCGCCGCTCGCGAAGGAATCACTCCCGGGGAACCTATCACGGCTCTCCCCGGCATACACTCTGTATCGGAGGTGGTCAATGTACCCCCTCCCCAATCCCTAAACATAGCGGCGACACCCACGTCGACCGCTACCAACGAGGCTCCGGCCGCTAACCCCGCTCCTCCCCCTCCAGCTCACGCGTCGAACGACAACATGGAGGTCGAGGAGGGCGAGGCTACGCCCACCACCACGGCCCCGGTCACCGAAATGGGTGACGCAGGGGCTCGTCAAGAGACTCAAGGAGAGCCGGGAGGCGATGCTCCCCCTCCTTACGACGATGCTACGTCCATGGCGTCGTGAACCTATGTGGTTCACCGCCCATGATACTATCACCGCGCAGGTGCCTGCCCCACCTGCGTCGACTACTATTGGCTAATCAACAATCATAACCCCACCGAAATTGGTGGACGAGTATATTATCGGGCATGCCGCCTCTTACCGTCAGCCTCGTCGAGCACGGTTCGTACACCCAGACGCAGGGTCACCTATCGGTGACCCCTACCATGAACCGTCGGACGCCACGACGACTTCTGTGTATCATAGGCGTAATGGCCACTGCTAATTGTGGCCCTCAAAAAATATATACTATTTATATTCTTTACTATACATCTGTAGACCTGGGATCAGGTCTAGTGGGGGAGAGTGTAAGGAGCGCGTATCCTGCGCTCCTACAGGATCCTTTAGTTGTGCGAAACGCACAACTAAAATATACGGAATCGGACAATACGTACACGCGCGCATATTAGCGCGCGGATAGCCGCATGTATGTAATGCCACCGCGTACGGTGTCCCGAGTGTTCGGAACTCGGGCGCCTGGTGGAGGGTAAGTCCTTACTACCCTCCACCATCCCTACGAGTACGCCGAGCCCAAATACGAGCCCAGACCAGAGTACCCAAGGGATAGGAGCCCAGTAAGGCACCTACCCCGTCATTCTTACAGTACTCATCCTTATGGTTGGTAGCACGGTACGCATCCTTGGCGAGGTCGATGTGTAGTCGCTCAGACGTCTCCGTGTTGTAGTTGTCAGTGGTTCTGAATGTGAGCGTAGCAACTATCGTAGCGGCGCAACCTCAGCGTTCGGGAAAAGAACGATCATATTAATAGTTACCTATCGTAGCGGCGCGACCTAATGTACATGAGCGCGATGGAGCGATTAAGTAGCGACCGAAGCTCACCTCAGCGTTCGGGAAAAGAATGATGAGGTGGGTGCTCAAAATCGTCGCACAAATCTACAATGGGCGCCTAACTACGATAAACTGCGGAGTAGCTTTGAATACGAAAACAAACGAATGTATTTACGTGTATCGTATGCGTGGTCCGAATACAACACTTCAGGAAACGCGAATATCTCCAGCCGGCCCGTGAGGCACCGGACGGAGCCGATGGAGCCGCGGAGATCTGGCTCCGTGCATCTCCGGATGGAAATGCCGGTCTCCATCGAGCGTGCGTCGGAGACCAGCCGGGCTCGCGAGATTGACCTAGCTCATGCGGGTTTTTGGTATTTGGGTGCGGTACGGCCCCCGCGAGCTGGCGCATGTGCACCGACAACGTTGGAGCCAACAGTGGAGTCTGGACAAACCGTCGAGGGAGGCCCACGGAGATGCACCCTCCGGACGGAGACAACATCTCCCTTTGGGTCCTGCCGGAGCGCCCGGAAACCTATATCTGTACGGAAATTTCCCACTTTCCTGATGCACGCCCCCTCAAAGCGAACGTAGCCCAAAGAGAGCAAAGAGGTGCTCCAGACGTGGGCGCGGGAGTGCCTTGGTGAACAAGTCAGCCGGCATGTCCTCGGTGCGGAGGTGTTCGAGAGAGAGTTTGTTGTCTTTGACAGCTTCGCGAATAAAGTGGAAACGAATGTCGATGTGTTTAGTACGGGGGTGGAAGGCGTTGTCCTTGGCGAGCGCGATCGCGGAGCGGTTGTCGCAGTAGAGCGCGAGCGGATGTTTAGCGACGTCGGGGTGGATGATGTCGGCGAGAATGTACCGTAGCCACAGCGCTTCCTTGGCAGCGTGAGTGAGCACGATGTATTCCGCCTCCGTGCTCGAGAGCGCAATGACGTTCTGCTTCTTGGCGGACCAGGAGATTGCGCCGCCGTCCAGAGTGTAGACGTAGCCGCTGATCGAATGGCGATGTTCGGTCGTCGAGCCCCAGTCTGCCTCCGAGAAGCCTTTGATGCCGTTTCGTGTGTCGCCGTAGACGAGCCAGAGTTCTCACGTGCCTTTGAGATAGCGGAGGACGCGCTTTACGGCGTCCCAGTGCGCGCGCCCGGGGTTCTGCATGAATTGCGAGAGCGCGGTGACTGCGAACGTGACGTCCGGTCGCGTTCCCATCGCGGCGTACATGAGTGATCCGACAGCTTCGCGGTACGGTACGTCGCGCATTTCCTCGAACTGGCGCGGGGTAGCGGGCAATTGATGTTTGCCTAGTGCGCCCCCTGGCTGGAGCGGCGTGGTCGCGGGGTTCGCGCTTTCGAGGTTGAAGCGGGCGACAATCGTATCTATGTACGCGCGCTGCGAAATTGCGAGTGTTCGAGCGGCGCGGTCGCGTTGGACTTCGATTCCGAGAATCCAGTGCATGGGGCCGAGGTCGCTCATATTGAAGTGCAACTTGATGTCCGACTTGAACGTAGCAACGAGATCGGGTGTGCCTGCGATCGTGAGGTCGTCGACGGACGAGGCGACAATGAGTGTCGAGTCGCTGTCGCGTCTGTACCACATTGCGTGATCGGCGGCGCAGCGCGTGAGGCCCATGGTGGTCATCGCTGCGGACAATGTCTTGTACCAGCCTCGACCAGCTTGCTTGAGACCGTAAAGCGTCTTCTTGAGACGGCAAACAAGGTGCTCTTTTCCGGGAGCAGCTGATCCGGGAGGTTGGCGCATGTATATCGTCTCGTCGAGTCGACCGTTAAGGTACGCTGACTTGACGTCCATCTGCTCAAGCTCCCAGTTGTAGCGAGCGGCTAGGGCGAGGATGGTGCGAATGGAGGAGAGCTTGGCGACCGGCGCGAATGTTTCGTTGAAATCGAGACTGGGGACCTGGGTGTGCCCTTGCGCGACCAAGCGCGCCTTGAAGAGCGTGATATTGCCGTCGGCGTCGCGCTTGATGCGAAAGACGTAGCGACATCCGACGACGTTGACGTTGGTCGGCGGTTCGACGAGCTCGTACGTGTCGTGCTCTAGGAGATTGGCGTTCTCCTTGTCGATCGCGGCCTTCCAATGCGCCCAATGCGCCCAATCGGGGGATGCTTGCGCTTGCGCGAGGGTTTGGGGCTCCTGCCCGGCCCGAATTACGAGAGCGTGCTCGAACGGGTAGTGGACGTTGTAGACGTCTTCACTCCAGATGTGTTCGGCATCGTCCGATTCGTTGGCGACGACTAGGGCTGCGGTGCCCATTAGTTTGTCGGCGTGGATTCCTTTGGGTGCGGTGGTGTCGCGTCCGTCGGTGGTGCCTTCGCCTTGCCTTAGTCGGAGAACGTACTCGGACGGCTTGCGGATGCGCTGGCCTCGACCTAGCGCAGGCTCGGGGAGCGCTACTTCCTCCGATTCGTTGTCTGCGACAATCGGCTGCGGCTCGCAAATCGGAGACATTGGCGGAGACGGCGCATGCGTGGGTTCGAGCGAGACAGGTACGGGTGGCACGGGCGGCTCGGAACGTGCGGGTGGGTCGCCCTTGTCGGTCGTCGCCCCCTCGAGCTGCTCGTCGGCGACCGGAGTCGGCTCGTTCTCGACGAAGCGAACATTGCGCTCGACGCCAACGGTGCGCTTGTCGGGCCAGTAGACGCGATAGCCTTTCGCATTCGGTGCGTATCCGAGGAAGCGACCTTCGCGTGCTTTGCTGTCCATCTTCTCCGACTGCTCCTTGCGGACCCAGAGCTTCGCTCCGAAGTGGTGCAGGTCGCGCAGGTTGGGAGGTTCGCCGTACCGCTGCTGATAAGGCGTTACGCCACCTAGAGCACGAGTCGCTGTGCGATTTTTCAGCCAGGTAGCGTGCAGGATAGCATAGCTCCAGAGCGACTTGGGGAGTCCCGAATTGATGAGCATGGCGCGCAAGTGCTCCGCGAGCGTACGATTGACGCGCTCTGCGACACCGTCGTGCTCGGGAGTGTCGTGCACGGACGTGCGATGTTTCGTGCCCTTCGCTCGAAGGTGCTCTTCAAAGTCGTGGCCGCAGAACTCGCCGCCGTTGTCGGTCTGGAGTTCTTTGATGCGACGGCCCTCCTGTGTCTCGAGCTCGGCTTCGAGCTGCTTGTACAACTTGAACGCCTGGCTCTTCTCCTTCTGGACAAAGGTGTGCGTCCAACGCGAGTGGTCGTCCGTCCACGATGTCGTGTACTTGTTGCCTCCTAGCGAAACGGTACCGGCGCTCCATGTGTCGGTGTGAAAGCGATCGCCGTACTTCTTAGCGAGCGCGGACTGGCGTTCGTCTGGCACTGGTGCGCGTGTGATTTTTGCCTGGATGCATGCTTCACAGACCTCAGTGGTAGAGTCGTCCGTGAGCTTTACGCCGGCAACGCGCTGCTGTTCGACCATGCGCAGCGATACGTGCTGCGACACGTGGCCGAGGCGACGGTGGAGCTCCAGGTTCGTCAGCTCAGTCTCCGGGAGCTTTCCGACTCCAGTAGCGGCTGCTACGTCCTGGTGCGTGACTTGGTAGAGTCCGTTTAATAGCGGGACTCGTCCGATGACTGTCCCGGAATTGCGATGGAGGAAGCGGCATTCGCCCTTCTCGAATACGGCCGAATATCCCGCTTCATCGGCGCGTTGAATTGACACGAGAGCGAACACGATATCGGGGGCGTGGAGCACCTTCTCCAACAGTACGGTCGTCTTGCCGGCGCCGTTGGGAATCTGCACGCGCACGCTTCCTTCGCCGATGGCTGAGAAGGAGCGCCCGTCTGCTGCGGTGATAGGCCGCGGTGGGTCGAGCTTGTCGTACGTGACGAAAGACTCGCGACAGGGGAAGATGTGGCGCGACGAGCCGCTGTCGTAGACCTCGACACGCCGACGCGTGATCGTGTCGCCGGGATTTGTGATGCTTCCGAGTGCGATGGCGAATGCGTGCTCACCGGCGTTGTCGATGGCCGCATTGGTGGACGTCTGCGCTCTGCTGCCATTTCCGCCGCCGCGCCTGCGCCCTTGAGACGCCTGGCTCCTAGGGCCTTGCCCTTCCTTCCCTCCGCCTTTGCGCCAGCAGTCGGCCTTGATATGGCCCTTGTGCTTGCAGTTGAAGCATTCGAGCAGCACGCTGGGCTGCGCAGCGAGCGCGGAGTCGCTCGACGAGCTGGGCGCGTTGAGCTTGCGCCGGTCAAACTCTTTGCTGATGGCAAAGATGATATCGCTGGGCGAGAGGAGGTTTCCCGTCATGCGCGCGGTGGTCGAGAGCGTTATGAGGAGTGTGCCATACAACTCGGGGAGCGACTGGAAGATTGCGGCGGAAAATTCGGGATTGGGGAGTGGGGAGCCCATGCCAGCAAGCTCCTCGCGGAAGCGGACGAGCATGTCGAAGTGCTCGCGCACGTCACCGCCCTCGACGCACCTCGTATTAAGCAAGCGCGTGCAGACACTGCTAGCGTACATCTCCGATTTCCCTTCGTGCTCCTTCATGACAGCACTCCAGACGGCCAACGCAGTCGGCAGGTCTTTGACTTTGAGGAGGAGCGAGTCGGTGATCGTTCCGTAGATCTGTTGCCGGGTCGCGAACTCTTTCTGGTCGTAGTCGTCGAGTTTCGCCTCTGCAGCCTCAACCTTGGCGAAGTAGTCGTCGTCCGACAGGCTCACTAGCGGGTCGGGCTTCACGCCGGACTCGCGCTGCGGAATTTTGCCTTGCGCGGTACTCAGAGCGGCGCTCGTGGTCGCGAGACCTGGCGTCTGCTCGGTACTTGTCGCGGGCTCGGACTTTGTATGGGGCCAAGGAGGGGGAGAGGGAGGACGACAAGCCGTACCAGTTAGATGTCGCATCAGACCGCGTGCCCCGAGAACCGTGTGCATCCGCTCCTTGTAGGTGATCCAGTTGGATCCATCCTGCGCGAGCTTGGGAACGTTGAAGAGGTTTGGAGCATTGGGGGTCAAGTGAGAGAGCGACATCGAGTCAGGGCTCATAACCTGTGAGCGTAGCAACTATTGTAGCGGCGCGACCTCAGCGTTCGGGAAAAGAACGATCATATTAATAGTTACCTATTGTAGCGGTGCAACCTAATGTACATGAGCACGATGGAGCGATTAAGTAGCGACCGAAGCTCACCTCAGCGTTCGGGAAAAGAACGATGAGGTGGGCGCTCAAAATCGTCGCACAAATCTACAATGGGCGCCTAACTACGATAAACTGCGGAGTAGCTTTGAATATGAAAACTAACGAGTGTATTTACGTGTATCGTACACGTAGTCCGAATACAACACTGACCTGGTCACCTCCCGCCGGCTTGCGACAAAGAGTGCAGTAACAACATGCTTAAAACACAAACATAACCTTCGGACAGTTGGCGATTTTGAGTCCCTTGCAGCCAACCTCTCGAACCCTGACCATCGCCCGACGCGTGACTGCACCTGTAGAGCATGTGAACATATGATTGCAGAGGAAAGGTGTGCAAACCCACACAGATGCTTTGATAAAGCAAAGGCATTCCTGGACACCCTCCCTTCAAAATGGGACCCAAGGTGTGAGCACCCCGAAGACTATGAAGAAAAACAGATGAATGAGCTGCTCACCGTGGGAGTCACGAATGGACAGATCTTTGATTGGACAGTAACAACGTATGGCAGTGTCGGGAACATCTTCAGAATTTTCACAGACGGGAGACCGACATACCAAGGAGTGTTAGATATGCACCTCTAGAGTGACGGCTATACCGAACTCACTGTTGCCACAGACGGCTTGTGCCTAAACAATGGCGAGAGGTGTGCACACGCAGGGGCAGGAGTATTCGTAGGGGATAATGACCCACGAAACAAATCCATAAGACTGCCTGAAACCCTCAGTCAGTCAAACCAGACAGGGGAGGCCGTCGCTACTTACCTGGCATCATCAACTATTGACCTGCGAACAAATCTTGTCCAAGAAACGGACTCCAAAACCGTCTTGGACTCGCTAACACGTCACCGAGTAATGCTCAAAGACATGGGGTACATTGGAAAGAAAAATGGGGAACTCACAAGTGCAATACTTGCTGCCCTGCGCAGCGGTAAGGCACACATGGTGCTCCTCTGGGTTAAAGGGCACTCAGGCCACCCAAGGAATGAGGCAGCAGATCACCTTGCAGGGATTGGCGCAGCAAAGGCAGTTGGGGAGGACATGCAACTCATTGTCCTGGACATGCTCCGGATCTCGGGCGCAAAGCTGCTAGCAATATCACAAAAACTAGCATATCGGGCGATAAGGAACCTCAAGGAAGCAAAGCTCACCCCGCGCCCTAGCACGACCACAAACCTATCAACCATTGTTGACGACCTAAAAGTTGCCTGCGGATATCACGCCACTGATGCTGTGATCTGGACGTCCCTGCGGAAGAAAGATGTAACGCGCAATTCCTGTGGAAATCAATCCACAATGGTTTTATGACTGGAAGGCACTGGCTTCGCCCGAAAATGTCGGATGCCCTGCAAGAAAGGGCAATGTGTAAAATCTGCAATGAACTGGACTCAATGGATCACATCCTGTTCAGATGCTCAGCATGAGGCCACGAGGAAATATACAATTTACTACGAGTAACCTGGGAACTGACTGGCATACGGTGGCCGGGTGCAAACTGGGGAACGATGCTCGGAGCGGCATGCATGGTCTTCAAGGTGCGAGACTCAGAAGCGTGACTGACACATTTGGAATGCCTATGGACGATTCTGGCAACAGAATCACTCTACCTCGTTTGGAAACTGCGCTGCAAACGAGTGATCCAGAACGAGGGGAAAGAATTCTCACTTGAGGAGATATGGAATCGGTGGTACGCTATGATGGACCAGCGACTCACAGTAGACCGGAAAGCATGCACGGCGTACTTGGAGAAACGCACGCTCAAACCGGACAGAGTTGCAGCAACCTGGCTGCCCATACTGGAAAATAATCGTGACCTCCCACCTAACTGGGTGGGGGACGGCGGGGTTTTAGTGGGTATTAGGAGAGGGAGATGATGTGAGGCATGTGAATAACGTGCTGAGCAGAGGATTCGACCTCTCCTGGAGTCCCACACTCAGTGCGTAAGGCATTTCCTCACGGTAATCAGTGACATTGTTCTCGGACAAACTTGAACCTGACACTCCCGGGAGATTCAACTCCTGGCGGAGTCACCAGCGCGTCTGAAGCTACACAACAAGCCTCTCTGAGGACCACTGCATCAGGAAAGTGGGAAATTTCCGTACAGATATAGGTTTCCGGGCGCTCCGGCAGGACCCAAAGGGAGATGTTGTCTCCGTCCGGAGGGTGCATCTCCGTGGGCCTCCCTCGACGGTTTGTCCGGACTCCACTGTTGGCTCCAACGTTGTCGGTGCACATGCGCCAGCTCGCGGGGGCCGTACCGCACCCAAATACCAAAAACCCGCATGAGCTAGGTCAATCTCGCGAGCCCGGCTGGTCTCCGACGCACGCTCGATGGAGACCGGCATTTCCATCCGGAGATGCACGGAGCCAGATCTCCGCGGCTCCATCGGCTCCGTCCGGTGCCTCACGGGCCGGCTGGAGATATTCGCGTTTCCTGATGTGTGGCAGAAGACAAGCACAAAGTGCAGCGCTCCACCCAAAAAAAAAAAAAAAAAAAGTTTGAACTACATTCATGACGATTTGAGAGAACTAGAGGCGAACAAGTGAGAGGGTACCAGTGTTCGGACATTTTGATGAGTCGGAGTTCTAAGTTGTGCACTGGCGCTCGTGCGAATGTCACGCTCTGAGCTTCACAACTCTTATGATTCAACTTTTCATTCACCAACGACGCGGAGAACCTCGGAGAAAAGGTTTGGAGGTATTAGAGAAGACACAGAGGTACAATTGTGCAAAATTGCAAGCTTATCGAAGGGCGGGAAGGTATGTTTTTATTGCAATGTCCGAACACTAGGTCCCGTCCGAACTCCCGGTCCATGATAGTAATAAGCGAACCTGTGAGAGGGGTAACTACCCTGTATATTTTGAGAATTCTGGCTTGCGCAGATCATGACAGCATGACGACAGGAAATCGGAGGTTCTCCGCGTCGTTGGTGAATGAAAAGTTGAATCATAAGAGTTGTGAAGCTCAGAGCGTGACATTCGCACGAGCGCCAGTGCACAACTTAGAACTCCGACTCATCAAAATGTCCGAACACTGGTACCCTCTCACTTGTTCGCCTCTAGTTCTCTCAAATCGTCTGGTATACAGATAGAAAGCAGGTTATACAAAAAAGGCGCGACATGTCCATATGAGAGAAAGATGGAAGAGATCAAGCGACTTCGCTATGAACGTACTAACGCTACGGTTTGGTCGTGGCAGCCTTTCGCAGAGCCTCCTGCCGAGCACTCGATCGAGTCGGTGGCCTGGACGGCGGCCTCCGCTTGCTCGCTGACGAAGGCCGACTGCGCACAGCGGGGCCGGGAACCGCGGGCGACGCGGGCGGGCCCATGGAATCCGTGCGGAGGCGTTTGCTTGATCGAGGTTGGGCCTTCTGTTCGTCCTTACCACCGAAATCAGGTCTGTCGGAAGACCCCTCAGCTACAGCTGGGGAGCTGCGCTTCTTGGTATCCTGCAGGAACAGCTCGACATCGCCAACGGTACGGGGAGCATGACGGTCCCTGTGTGAGGCATAAGGAGGAACCTGAACGGGGTCCCGACGCTGCGGTCCTTCGGTTCTCGATAGTCTGGGCAGCTGGACCGGGGCGGCGTTGGGGATATCATGTTGATCGTCGACGCCCATGTACATGATTGGTGCGATTCCTGTGCGTCCGTCGCTCTTGCCTAGGAGCTGACATTCGCGCCAGTCATCATTCGGCCACCCAGGCATGTGGAGCGCAGTAGTGAAAACCTCTAGGACTGCGTCGTAGGTGAGGTAGGTCTGGTGCGAGTACTTGCGAGTTGCTGGTAGGTTTTCCAGAACAAGCTCCTTGAGTGCGGAAAAAAGGTACGTCAAGGGTTTGTTATCTTTTATCGTAAATTCGCTGGTTTCCAAAAGCCACTCGTGCTTAGCGCCGGCACTCTCCTTGTCGCTTCCATACTTGAAGATCTCGTTGCAAAGCTCCAAGGGGTGTCCGTGATCAGTGTGACGGACCACAACCCAGAGCAGAACCCAATAAAACGACTCTAGGTCATGGTGAATACCATGGATGATTCCGGGGACCTTGAGAATCTCATACGCCATGAAGTAGAATGTGCCCTGGAAAATGGCAAAAGGAGGTCGGGTCGTGCAGCAAAGACCGGCATAAAAGGAAGACATACCGTGCGCTCCTTCTGATTTGCTCCGTCATCGGGATTGTCGGACTCCAGCGTCGGATCGTCAGATGAGGTCGCGCAGTTATCTGTCCGGACCACCTCCTTGGGGTCGGGCTCCATCGAGCTGTAGTCGTAGTCGTGCAAGAATCCCGTAGAGACTGCCTTCCTGTCGTCTTTCCCGTCTTGCTCCTCGTCTTTCCCGTCTTGCTCTTCGTCTTGTACCCCTTCCTGTTCCTCATCTTGTTTCCCGATCATCTTGGGTTCATCTGCGATGAGAATGTTCCCTACGCTGATGTCCCGGTGGAGCAGCTGCGCTTGCGTCCACGCTTGCTGATGGCCTGCATGTCAATCAGAAAAACACGCTGCATTGTGATAGACGAACGGCGACGCGCACCTTTGATCGCGTCGTGGATAGCAAGCACCAGCTCATACGTGGACGTAAACTCCGTCAGTGGCCGTCCGACGTCGTCGATCACCATGCGCATGTGGCTCCGCTCCCGATGCCACTGGTGCTTTCCAAACACCAACCGCCACGAGTACGTCTGGTGCTGTGGATGCCGTAGAGGGTAGTTGCCGGAGGGAACGTAGTCCGCGGGCGACTCGACGCTGCTGACGAGGGGCGACGATATGCTGCCCGTAGAGCAAAACAGCTGGGACGACGGACGACATGTCGACGGGCCAGACGACGGTGCGTCCTCTGCGGCCGCGGTGGCTGTTTCCCCCGCCTCTTGCCGTCGCACCGACTCGTTCCACCACCGCAGCTCGAACTCACCCAGGTCGCCGCCGTACACCATCTTTGCGAGACCCACCCGCTCCGAGTCTTTGATCCGATCGCTCAGCCGCTGGTAGAACTTGGCCTCCGCCGTCCGGACCAGCTGCCGCCACGCCTCCTTCACAATCTGGGGCTTCACCGGATCCGTGCGCGATACATCGAGCACCAGCTTCCCGTTCTTCCAGATCCGTCGGTCCTCGATCGCCCGCCACACCATCGTCGCCCGCGAGAACAGCCGCGCGTTCACGTCGACGAGGTGGTACAGCAGATACGGCACGCATCGACCCGTCTTCTCGTCGTACACCTCGACACGCCGGCCCTTGTGGATCTCGCCCATGTGATCCTGCCAGTTCTTGGCACGGGCCTTCTCCAGCTCCTTCTTCACCCACTCCCGGTCACGCGGCGTCAGCGGCACGACCGTCGGGTCGCTCCCGACGACCGTGCTTCCGACGACGGGGTGCACAAAGTGCCAGAGGAACCTCTGGAGCGTCTTCTTGCCCGCCTCGGTCCTGATGTCAAACGACGTCGAGACGAGCGCACAGGTGTGGTCGAAGCGTGCGAGGCGCACGGTGTTGCCGTAGACACCGACGACGAACGCGGCGAGCGCGCCGTGCGTGAGCAGGATGTTCCGCGCGTTCTTCGCCAGCTGCTCGACGGTCGCCTTGTGTTTCTCCCCGCGCTTCGGGAAAGGGTCGAGCGAGTCGTCGCTCTTGCACTCGATCACCATCGAGATGCTCTGCCATGCCCGGTACAGCGCCTTGCCAGGGAACGACACGGAGATGTCGGGGTAGGTGGGGTGGTGGTGGTTTTGGAACGTGTCAAAGGGAAAGTTGAGTTTCTTGCCGTGGGTGTCCTCGATCTGCGGCCGCTTGCTGTCGGGGAACGACCTTACGAGCGCGTTAAACCCCGACACCTGTCGAACGTAGCCACAACCCCACCGCGGTCAGTACCTCCAGCAGCACAGAGGGCCACGGCGCCGAAGCCGAGACCCATGGCGAGTCGCACGCACCACATCCGGAGTCTGCACCACCTCATTGCCGAGCGCGGGCCTGTATGTCGAGAACGCATCCGTCAAGTCGTCGTCGCGAGTGAATGGTGTCTTGCAGGGCATGAGCCCGTCGATGAAATCGTCTGGGCTGCTGCCATAGTGTAGAATCCGACCGCTGAGCTCCGCCGCCCATCCTATCTGGTTGAGCGGACTCGCTTGCCGGACGTCTGCACGAGACTTAGCAATCTGCTGGCTGCAATGACGGCGAGGAGTCGCGGTAATGGCAGCCATACCTGACGAGTATGCAGCGCTGCAATACGAGCATGTTGAGATGGACATTTTAATAGTCTTCTTGGAATAGGGCTGTGGTTGAGATTGGGGGACAGCGTGGCCTGTAGCTCAAAAGCACAATGGACAAAGGAAAGAGGTGGAGGTCCGGCGCCAGATGGCGGGGCTCTAACTTCTATGCTGTCGGAGTTTTGTGCTGCTGCTTGAGTCGTATGCCTATTTGATCATCGGGACAAGCGCGCTTACCCTCCGCGACCGATTGTGTCCTGTACGATCCGACCTGAAGTGACAGCTCGAGAAACGTTCGCTGGTGACGGGCGGCGCAGGGTCAGGGTCAGTGAGCCTCTGTCACGCAGGAGTACGAATCCGTCGACCTCTGGCGACTGTCAAGATATCAGGGCCAGTTCCCAACGTGATTGGGAGCCGTAGAGAATTAGGCTTTCGATGGCTCGAGACCTGCGGGACAATGGCTTTTGGTCAATGCGTCCGAGTCACTGCTATCGCATGCTGCAGCCGCCATGGCTCACCGGTTTCACCCAATAGCGGCCGCCAGACAAAAAAAGGGCAGCTTTTACCTCCGCTGTGCTCCTATCCGTGTGCGCGGGTGACGTGTCGCGGGGTCTTGCGGTCTGGGCGTCGAGCGTCGACAGAAATATTCAACTTGGACGTTGACCGCATTGGGCGTTTGCACTGGACCCACTCTCTCGGCCCGTCCGCCCCGCGCGCTACCCTATAGGCGCACACATGCTTTCTACTCAACGCCGCACTGCCAGTATGCATTCAGAGTCGCCGGCTGAGACGCAGACCCTCAACAGCCTTGCATACTTCGGCTGGTGAATCTCGCGCTGGACGTCTACAAAAACCCGCTTAGAGAGTTGCACGTTCTCACTTCAAGAATGGATTCACGTGATTACGCCGTTCTATTCATGGTCGCAAGGCGGCAGGCCCTGCGTGCGCATGACGAACCAGTCCCCGATAGAGGTTTCTGGCGCGCATGAAAAACAATTACAGCCTTCGCCATCGCTGGAAGACTGTATGGCGACGCCCGCGAGGTCGTTAAGCCCGGGGGGTGGCACAGACGACGAGCCGTCCAAACCAACGCTGTCGAAGCGCAAGTCGTTCCGCCGGCGACTGTCTGTCCTCGAGCTTCAAAAGCTTTTCTCCATAGGTAGTGGCAGCTCATCGAACTCTCAACAAGAAGCTGTATGTGCCTTCAGCTATATGCCAACCACCGCCAAAGCTAATGGTTCGTCTTCCTCACTTCCTCACAGGAAACGTCCACATCTCCGCCAAACGGCAGCGAGGATTTGTTCTCACCCCCAATATCCCGCCCGCAATCCATGGACTCAGCCGCGATCCTCTCGGCGACGTCCTCGCGCACATCCAGCACATCCTTCAGCGAAACACTGCGAATGACCTCCCGACCATCATATAGCTCGCAGCGTTCCGCGAGCCGGGCCTCGTCCATGTCGTCGTCGTGGACTGGCGTGGAAAAGGATATGCACGCTGATCCGGACGAGGACCTAGAGATGCGGCTCGACTCGCTGCATTTCGACTCACTTCATTTCGATCCGGATGAAATTTTGAGTTCGCTGTGAGGGTCTTCAGGTGTTCTTTCCTACTCCCGTCTCTAGATCGCACACGCTTGGCTTATGTCTCACGGACGGTCTGTATTACATACCAGGTATTCCTTCCCTCTTTCACCACCGCCGGATATATACGCACGTCTTTCATGCCCGTGAGTGTACCTGCGCGTTGAGTGCGGCCCCACCTCGCGGTTGATGTACATGAATCCCCTGCATTGGCATCCACACCCGCATGTGCATCTTCGTACTCCCTCGCCAATATCTCCCATCGTTGACGCATACCCTTCACGACCTGTCTATGCTTTCTTCGCGCTCTGCATTACTGCTCGTTTACGACGGTCTGTCCATCCCCTCCTCCCTAGTATCCCCGCACATACACACCCCCGGCTGTGCCGTCATCCCTCGCCTCTTGATTTCGTTCACGTGTAGACTCATATCGAACCCAAACCCGACGTTCCATGCCACCTGGGCCTCGGCCTCCACTGGTCATTCAGATGTGTGCTACTCGATGACTGATAGCATACTGGCAATTCTTGGAGCCCTAATGCTTGTAACAGCACGTCGCATGACTGTTCTGGTGTAGACCATAGGTTGCACCCGCGCCAATCCAATGATGTCGTGGGATGCGCACGCAGGGCCTGCCGCCTTGCGACCATGAATAGAACGGCGTAATCACGTGAATCCATTCTTGAAGTGAGAACGTGCAACTCTCTAAGCGGGTTTTTGTAGACGTCCAGCGCGAGATTCACCAGCCGAAGTATGCAAGGCTGTTGAGGGTCTGCGTCTCAGCCGGCGACTCTGAATGCATACTGGCAGTGCGGCGTTGAGTAGAAAGCATGTGTGCGCCTATAGGGTAGCGCGCGGGGCGGACGGGCCGAGAGAGTGGGTCCAGTGCAAACGCCCAATGCGGTCAACGTCCAAGTTGAATATTTCTGTCGACGCTCGACGCCCAGACCGCAAGACCCCGCGACACGTCACCCGCGCACACGGATAGGAGCACAGCGGAGGTAAAAGCTGCCCTTTTTTTGTCTGGCGGCCGCTATTGGGTGAAACCGGTGAGCCATGGCGGCTGCAGCATGCGATAGCAGTGACTCGGACGCATTGACCAAAAGCCATTGTCCCGCAGGTCTCGAGCCATCGAAAGCCTAATTCTCTACGGCTCCCAATCACGTTGGGAACTGGCCCTGATATCTTGACAGTCGCCAGAGGTCGACGGATTCGTACTCCTGCGTGACAGAGGCTCACTGACCCTGACCCTGCGCCGCCCGTCACCAGCGAACGTTTCTCGAGCTGTCACTTCAGGTCGGATCGTACAGGACACAATCGGTCGCGGAGGGTAAGCGCGCTTGTCCCGATGATCAAATAGGCATACGACTCAAGCAGCAGCACAAAACTCCGACAGCATAGAAGTTAGAGCCCCGCCATCTGGCGCCGGACCTCCACCTCTTTCCTTTGTCCATTGTGCTTTTGAGCTACAGGCCACGCTGTCCCCCAATCTCAACCACAGCCCTATTCCAAGAAGACTATTAAAATGTCCATCTCAACATGCTCGTATTGCAGCGCTGCATACTCGTCAGGTATGGCTGCCATTACCGCGACTCCTCGCCGTCATTGCAGCCAGCAGATTGCTAAGTCTCGTGCAGACGTCCGGCAAGCGAGTCCGCTCAACCAGATAGGATGGGCGGCGGAGCTCAGCGGTCGGATTCTACACTATGGCAGCAGCCCAGACGATTTCATCGACGGGCTCATGCCCTGCAAGACACCATTCACTCGCGACGACGACTTGACGGATGCGTTCTCGACATACAGGCCCGCGCTCGGCAATGAGGTGGTGCAGACTCCGGATGTGGTGCGTGCGACTCGCCATGGGTCTCGGCTTCGGCGCCGTGGCCCTCTGTGCTGCTGGAGGTACTGACCGCGGTGGGGTTGTGGCTACGTTCGACAGGTGTCGGGGTTTAACGCGCTCGTAAGGTCGTTCCCCGACAGCAAGCGGCCGCAGATCGAGGACACCCACGGCAAGAAACTCAACTTTCCCTTTGACACGTTCCAAAACCACCACCACCCCACCTACCCCGACATCTCCGTGTCGTTCCCTGGCAAGGCGCTGTACCGGGCATGGCAGAGCATCTCGATGGTGATCGAGTGCAAGAGCGACGACTCGCTCGACCCTTTCCCGAAGCGCGGGGAGAAACACAAGGCGACCGTCGAGCAGCTGGCGAAGAACGCGCGGAACATCCTGCTCACGCACGGCGCGCTCGCCGCGTTCGTCGTCGGTGTCTACGGCAACACCGTGCGCCTCGCACGCTTCGACCACACCTGTGCGCTCGTCTCGACGTCGTTTGACATCAGGACCGAGGCGGGCAAGAAGACGCTCCAGAGGTTCCTCTGGCACTTTGTGCACCCCGTCGTCGGAAGCACGGTCGTCGGGAGCGACCCGACGGTCGTGCCGCTGACGCCGCGTGACCGGGAGTGGGTGAAGAAGGAGCTGGAGAAGGCCCGTGCCAAGAACTGGCAGGATCACATGGGCGAGATCCACAAGGGCCGGCGTGTCGAGGTGTACGACGAGAAGACGGGTCGATGCGTGCCGTATCTGCTGTACCACCTCGTCGACGTGAACGCGCGGCTGTTCTCGCGGGCGACGATGGTGTGGCGGGCGATCGAGGACCGACGGATCTGGAAGAACGGGAAGCTGGTGCTCGATGTATCGCGCACGGATCCGGTGAAGCCCCAGATTGTGAAGGAGGCGTGGCGGCAGCTGGTCCGGACGGCGGAGGCCAAGTTCTACCAGCGGCTGAGCGATCGGATCAAAGACTCGGAGCGGGTGGGTCTCGCAAAGATGGTGTACGGCGGCGACCTGGGTGAGTTCGAGCTGCGGTGGTGGAACGAGTCGGTGCGACGGCAAGAGGCGGGGGAAACAGCCACCGCGGCCGCAGAGGACGCACCGTCGTCTGGCCCGTCGACATGTCGTCCGTCGTCCCAGCTGTTTTGCTCTACGGGCAGCATATCGTCGCCCCTCGTCAGCAGCGTCGAGTCGCCCGCGGACTACGTTCCCTCCGGCAACTACCCTCTACGGCATCCACAGCACCAGACGTACTCGTGGCGGTTGGTGTTTGGAAAGCACCAGTGGCATCGGGAGCGGAGCCACATGCGCATGGTGATCGACGACGTCGGACGGCCACTGACGGAGTTTACGTCCACGTATGAGCTGGTGCTTGCTATCCACGACGCGATCAAAGGTGCGCGTCGCCGTTCGTCTATCACAATGCAGCGTGTTTTTCTGATTGACATGCAGGCCATCAGCAAGCGTGGACGCAAGCGCAGCTGCTCCACCGGGACATCAGCGTAGGGAACATTCTCATCGCAGATGAACCCAAGACGATCGGGGAGCAAGACGAGGAGCAAGACGGGAAAGACGACGGGAAGAAAGTCTCTACGGGATTCCTGCACGACTACGACTACAGCTCGATGGAGCCCGACCCCAAGGAGGTGGTCCGGACAGATAACTGCGCGACCTCATCTGACGATCCGACACTGGAGTCCGACAATCCCGATGACGGAGCAAATCAGAAGGAGCGCACGGTACGTCTTGACCTTATGGTAGCCTTTTCTACACGACCCGACCTCCTTTCGCCACTTTCTAGGGCACATTCTACTTCATGGCGTACGAAATCCTGACGGTTCCTGGCATCATACATGGTGTTCACCACGACCTAGAGTCGTTTTATTGGGTTCTACTCTGGGTTGTGGTCCGTCATATCAACCATGGGCATTCCTCGGATCTCTGCAACGAGATCTTCAAGTATGGGAGCGACAAGGAGAGTGCAGGCGCGAAGATCGTCTGGCTTATGAGCATGTCTGCATTCACCATCAAAGACAACGAACCCCTCACGTACCTCTTCGCAGAACTAAAGGCGCTTATCTTAGAACACCTACCATCCCGACGAAAGAACTGGTATCCGACCTACCTCACCTATGACGCTCTCCTGGAGGTTTTTACAACTGCGCTCCACATGCCTGGGTGGCCGAAGGATGACTGGCGCGAATGTCAGCTCCTAGGCAAGTGCGACGGACGCACGGGAATCGCACCAATCATGTCCATGGGCGTCGAAGATCAACGTGACATCCCCGACACCGCCCCGGTCCAGCTACCCAGACTATCGAGAACCGAAGGACCGCAGCGTCGGGACCCCGTTCAGGTTCCTCCTCATGCCTCACACAAGGACCGTCACGCTCCCCGTACCGTTGGCGATGTCGAGTTGTTCCTGCAGGATACCAAGAAGCGCAGCTCCCCGCCTGTAGCTGAGGGGTCTTCCGACAGACCTGATTTCGGCGGTAAGGACGAACAGAAGGCCCAACCTCGATCGAGCAAACGCCTCCGCACGGATTCCATGGGCCCACCCGCGTCGCCCGCAGTTCCCCGCCCCGCTGTGCGCAGTCGGCCTTCGTCAGCGAGCAAGCGGAGGCCGCCGTCCAGGCCACCGACTCGATCGAGTGCTCGGCAGGAGGCTCTGCGAAAGGCTGCCATGACCAAACCGTAGCGTGAGTACGTTCATAGCGAAGTCGCTTTATCTCTTTCATAATTCTCTCATATGGACATGTCGCGCCTTTTTTGTATAACCTGCTTGTTACCATCAGGAAAAACCTTCCGGAGAAATGTCAGTGAATAGATGGAAATGCTGTGAGAATTCGCCAAAAAGCGGAGGAAACCTTTGAGTCCACGATTGTATCCCGCGACATACAATGAATGTACCCGTTTACTGTGTGTTTTTGTTGTCTTGCATCCATAACAAGGCTATCAGAGAATCGCACTTTAAGACTTTAGGCTTCAAGTGCAACCACTGCGGGATAGTAGTATTGACCAAGTAATGACAGTACTGGACAATGAGACTAAACTGGCGCTTGTAGTGCGGAAGACAAAGACGCGAGTGTGTCGAGGACAACCGTCGTGCAGAACGCTATCTCAACGTGCTATTGTACCTTTGGAATGGGACCTAGGGAACAGTTTGTCTTAGTAATTCATGCCCCGGCTTCCGCGAGGCCTTCCGGCACCTGATACTGCCAATTGAACATCAGGGGTGTACTCTGGAGGTGCAGCGACAAAGAAGAACGTAATGGATGGGAATAAAGGCTGCGCGATAGTGTTTGGAGAGTAAGGCGTGGATGGGCCCGGGGATCACAGTGTACAGGAAGATGGGACCGTGCAGGATGAGTACGGCGGGCTCGCGCCGCCGGTGCTGCCTGACAGTAGCCGCGTCGTCGAGAACATTCAAGGGCGCGCGGCCGGACATCTGCGATGCGTGCTGACCATTATAGCGTTGTCGGCAGTGTCCTTAGCATGAGTGTCAGGGGTCTCCCAAGTAGGAAGCTGAAGTGAACTTGTCAGACGCCCGTGGAGCGCCCGCCTCGCTAAAGCATATTATATTCGAGGCGCCCAGAATATACTGAGAGCTTTATTCAATATCCTCTCTTGTCGCTTGCGAGGTGCGCGCGCGCCTCGACGACAGGACGCGGTGCTCGGTAAGAACGGTAACCTCTAAAAGTATAATCTGTCGGCAACGCTTCAAAGCTTCACCTCGCGCTATGTCTAGTTCTTGCTGGTCCCTCAAACGTGTTCGCGAAGCCGTACAGAAGACATTCAAGAAGCGTGCTTGCTCGTTTCAAATCAAGATCGCGCAAGCCTTACGAGTGCGGCGCAATCACTGCATGTCAGAGCCTGCATCAGGAAACGCGAATATCTCCAGCCGGCCCTTGAGGCACCGGACGGAGCCGATGGAGCCGCGGAGATCTGGCTCCGTGCATCTCCGGATGGAAATGCCGGTCTCCATCGAGCGTGCGTCGGAGACCAGCCGGGCTCGCGAGATTGACCTAGCTCATGCGGGTTTTTGGTATTTGGGTGCGGTACGGCCCCCGCGAGCTGGCGCATGTGCACCGACAACGTTGGAGCCAACAGTGGAGTCCGGACAAACCGTCGAGGGAGGCCCACGGAGATGCACCCTCCGGACGGAGACAACATCTCCCTTTGGGTCCTGCCGGAGCGCCCGGAAACCTATATCCGTACGGAAATTTCCCACTTTCCTGATGTGATAGTACGAGTGTTTCTAGAGTGAGTTGACAAAAGTGAACGCAGGGTGTGACTACATTATCTAAGCACACCAGCGCTACCCGCGTCCACCTGCGGCTATTTACTGTTAGTGCTGCCGCGATGTGAGGTCACCTTGAAGCAAGGTGGACCTCGCCTTGACGGCATCTCGGCCGGTCTGTTCAAGGTCACACCAAGGTCACCTCAAGGTGACCTTGAGGTCAATCAAGGTTGTGAGATTCGCAAAGACGCTGAGCGGCCCGAGCCTTTTGGGCGCTTCTCTCGCGTGGGGCAGGTCATGTTCGCGACGCAACGCGATCCCATCGCGATCGATTCTCTTCCACTCATGCTTATTCTCTTTCTTCCGCTCGTTTGCCCCTTCATATCGCCCTCGTGAACATGCTATCAACCTTTATCTCAACTCTGAACCCTGTATGAAGACAATTCCAACCCGGGTACCTACCGCAGTGCACTAAAGAGCGTCATTCTGCGGTGATACGGTAAGAGATACTCTGACAGCCGATAGCCGAGGGGTAGAGGACGTCTCTAGGAAGGGGTGAAGGGGAGTAAGGTCTCGAGCTCCCTGGATTGTCACTAGGCCGCCGGGGATGGAGATGGGTCTGTGAGCGTGGAGGTAGGACATGCGCGCGCGATACTAGGCTCAACGCGCGCAACTCGCAGTGTTGGTAGGGCGCGCGGGGTGTGGGCGCAGCGCTCGCAGTGGAGCGCAGTATCACAGTATTGCAGTGTCGCAGTAAACGCAGTAAAAACGCAGTAAAACGCAGTAAAACACAGTAAAACACAGTAAAACGCAGTAAAACACAGTGTAACGCAGGGGGAACGCAGTGAATGCAGTGAAAACGCAGTAAGACGCAGTGAATGCAACTGACTTTACACTGTCAAGGCAGAGAGCTTTCCGGGCGCGCGGTGAGCGGGCTAAGCGCGATACTCGTCGAGGAGCGTAAGGGACACGTTCCCGAAGATGAGAGAGTAAGGGGTGGATTGTCTGGGGGGTTCAAATGCCCCCAAAACAACTATGTACAGGAATGCCCGAAGGCTGAATCAAAGCATGTGCTACGAGACGGAAGATACTCGGAAATGGAAGCCGGAATGTCCTGCGCGCGATCAGGTACGGGAGCGTGCGGTGCGCGCACCACTGATGCATAACTGATCGAAACCTGCCCGCTGCCGGCGCCGAGAGACCAGGCGGCCTCCGGAGACACGGAACGTCCCCTCAGACGGAGACCAAGCGTGTTTGCGCGACCTGCGCAGACGGAAGATGGAGGAAGGACTTGGACAGTGACTTGGGGGATGCGTAGAGGTGCGCACGCCTTGAAGAGCCAGCACGCGCGGAGAGGCAAAAAGCGGGGTTTCTGGTGTGGTACGCCGGTGGTGCTCATCAGCGGGCTAGTAGCCTGATTAATGGTAAGTGCCCTCCACTGTAGCTACGCCCGCCGATGCCGCTGTAGTAGTCCGAGACACGGAGAATCAATCCTTTTCTATGCATATTGCACTGAAAAACCTGTATATAAAGCGGCTGTGAGTGTACAATTCCCCCAAACCATCATGTCTACCAATTTCACAGGCTGGTACTGCGAGTCCTGCCGCGCCCACAACCCGCTCCCTTGTATTTGTTCGCCTCCCTCGCCACCTGGTGGCGAACCATCTATGCATAACCAAACACCGTCTCAAAGCCCCTTTCCATATCAGTATACCCAACACTCCCCGCATGAGCCATCAAGATATGCTCTGACACCTAGCTTTGGTATGCCATCGAGTGGCTTTGTGCCACAGCATCCGCTCATGGGCTTCCATGCACCTATTTACCAGCCCGTGCCACACTATAGGTGTCCTTCATATTCATTTTTTTGACTTGAAGTGCAAATATTAACACTTGTGTCCTTTAGTAATGGCCTGTCGGCCAGCGCGCCTTTCGGAGCAGCACCGTTTGCGTCCCAGCCCCCACCGCCATCAACACCTGCTCAATTCATACCTGGTCCTGCATTTACGACATGGGATCCCGCCCTAGAGGATGCCACAGGCCCCGTGCTGAACGCCAATGGCAAGCGAACGCGAACCACTTCAAATCAAGGATCTGCGACTAGAGGTAGAGGAGGGGGACCGAAGCGACGTGCACGCACCTCTGCGCCAATAGAGACAAGTACAGACTTTCCCCTCGTTGGGCCGCGCTGATACGGTAAGAGATACTCTGACGGCCGATAGCCGAGGGGTAGAGGACGTCTCTAAGAGGGGGGGGGTGAAGGGGAGTAAGGTCTCGAGCCCCCTGGGATCGTCACTAGACCGCCGGAGATGGGAATTAGTCTTTGAGAGTGGAGGTAGGACGTGCGCGCGCGATGCCGGGCTCAACGCGCGCAATTCGCAGTGTTGATGTAGCACGCGGAGTATAGGCGCAGCGCTCGCAGTGGGACGCGGTGTCGCAGTAAACGCAGTAGAACGCAGTGAACGCAGAGAAACGCAGTAAACGCAGTAAAACGCAGTAAAACGCAGTGAACGCAGTGAAAACGCAGTAAAACGCAGTAAACGCAGTGGATGCAGCTGACTTTACGCTGTCAAGGCGGAGAGCTTTCCGGACGCGCGGGGGGTGAGCTGAGCACGATATTCGTTGTGGAGCGCAAGGGACACGTTCCCGAAGATGAGAGAGTAAGGGGTGGATTGTCTGGGGGGTTCGAATGCCCCCAAAACAACTATGTACAGGAATGCCCGAAGGCTGAATCAAAGCATGTGCTACGAGACGGAAGATACTCGGAAATGGAAGCCGGAATGTCCTGCGCGCGATCAGGTACGGGAGCGTGCGGTGCGCGCACCACTGATGCATAACTGATCGAAACCTGCCCGCTGCCGGCGCCGAGAGACCAGGCGGCCTCCAGAGACACGGAACGTCCCCTCAGACGGAGACCAAGCGTGTTTGCGCGACCTGCGCAGACGGAAGATGGAGGAAGGACTTGGACAGTGACTTGGGGGATGCGTAGAGGTGCGCACGCCTTGAAGAGATAACGCGCGGAGTGCGCGCGCGCGAGCAGAGAGGTGAGAAGCGGAGTTTTCTGGTGTGGTACGCCGGTGGTGCTCATCATCTCCCCCCCACTAAAATCTTGACCATCCCTGGTCAACGTGATTGAGGGGAGTGACCGTCGAGATAAAAGGGGGCGCTGGGAACCTTGCGCGCGCGCCGAGGCTTCCTTGCCATGAACCTGACACTTGAGCAGCTCCTGCAGGTCGGTGGGGAGCTGCGCAGCCTGCATCCTGCCGCTACCTTGCCCAGGGTTGACCGCACCATTCTCGTACTGCGTCGTGCCGTCGAGGGAGGCCTAGCGTCCCGAGACGTCCTGCGCGCGAATGTCGCGGCCGTGGTTCGCGCCTTTGTGAGTGGTCCGCGCGCGTGTGCGCTCCCCCCGCTGACGAGCCAAGCAGGAAGCCCACTACGTTGTGTACCCGCGTGGTCCGACCCTAGCGGAGCGTGTGGAGACCGTCGAGGAGATTGTTGCAACCATACCCACCGAGATGGACCTCGCACGCGTCTTCGAGGACGAGTTCTATGCGATGCGCGCGCGAGTCGCCCCAATGATCTTTAATCAATGGCTGCCCATCCTCGCACTGCTGGAACGCCGCGCGCGTGAGTACCGCGATGCCTTGGTGGGATTGTGCGTCCTGGATCCTATGAACGCGCCCGCACCCTCGACCTTAGTCCGCGTGGACGGACACCTACACGATATCCAGGACCTGCAGCGCAAATTGATGGACGCGCAGTTCGCCTACGGAGAAGGGGACCTCGACGTATTGGAGAACCGCGAAGCGCAGGGGGAAGCGCGCACACTACCGCGGGCCGCCGGCGCGTAGGAAGGCAGCGCTTGCACGACGGAGAGAGTCGGGAGCGCGCGAGGAAGATTCGGAGTAGGGACTTAGAGATTTGAGAATGGAATTGGTGACATCACCTGCACCGGACTTCCGGGCCAGCGGCGCGCTTGCGCAAAGAAGGCGCCGTCGCGTGACTGGCCCACGCGTGCGTTCTTCGACCGGCGCGCGTGTTGCTGTCATAGCCGCCCACGGGGGCCCAGGCGCGCGGTCTCTGCAGGGTCGCGCGCAACGTCGCCGCGTGCCATTGTCCTGGCCTCAGGAAAAGGCCAGCCAAACCTTCGCCGCGCTCTTTTGCCTCCCGCTCTTCACCTCTCTTTGCACTTACTCGCTCTCCTCCCCTCACTGACTACCAACATGCCCGCACCCACACCCTCACAGCAAAACTGGGGAGGCCGCAACGCTCGACTAGTGCGCGCGCTCGAGACTGCCATGGGGCCCATCTGGGCTGGAGAACCGGAAGGGTACGCAGAGGAAGAGGTACGCCAGCAGTGGGCTCGACGCGCAGCGCGGGTCTTGGTACGTCCTGCCTTTCTGGCTTCTTGAGCTTGCGCTGACTGCCGAGTACGCCTGAAGGATGCCGCGGGGGAGCGCCTCTGCCCCCCGTTTGTCCTTCGCGCGCATGCCGACGCCGTCTGGAGTGTCGTGGAGGGCTACCTCCCGATGCTCGAGACGGATTGGCCGGTGATATGCTAGGACAGGCTCTGACGGCCGGTAGCCGCGGGGTAACGGGCGTCCTAGTAGTGATGTGGGGGGAGTCCGGTCTCGAGCTCCCTGTTGGACGAGCTCGCAACTAGGTGGGACGGTAGGATCGCGCGCGCTCGGGGAGTGAGGGGTACAGTCGCAGGGTGTAACGCAGTGTCGCACGACGCAGGGGGAGTCAGGTCGCTGCCTCGTGCCAAGAGTCGCGGGGTGTAGCGCAACGCAGTCGCAGTCATGGGATAACGCTGTTGCAGCTCGCTCGCTCTAACGCAGTGGAATCGCAGGGATAACACAATTGTAACGCAGTCGGTCGGGACACTCACGCGTAGTCGTGCATCGAACGCACTGGCTGGCGGACCTGGTATAGAACCTTTGGAGCTCTCGCGAACTTGGTAGTTGGTCGCGACACCCTGGAACCGTTCGTGGGCTTCCGGGGCGAATTGAGAGTGAAAGGGGGGGGTGTCTTGGGGGTTCGTCGCCCCAGAATGAGGATATGTACAGGAATGGGCTTCTCGCCCGTAACTACAAAAGTCCGATGTCTAAGTCCGATGGAAACTGACCAGAGAGCCCGCGATTGGCTGCACACCGCACGTGCGCATGTTGCGAGACCCGCGCGCCTCCGAGAGTCGCTGCCGCGCCACCGCCGCGAGATCGCGATCAACGCACCGCGCGGCGCTCGTCTTGGCTACACTGCCGCTAGGGCGCAGGGTTCGCAACTGAGAGCTGGGGGTCTAGGGGTTTGTCGGAGGGCGTGCAGAACCTCGGGACCCCATCGGGGTCCGACGCGCATAGGGCGACTGGGTATGGTGTCCGCTGCCCGTCGCCCGCTGAGAGTGGGTCGTGCGATGCACAGGTTGCTTGCGCCAGGTTCGCACGGCCAGCGCTGGGTCTTGGAGTATGCGCAGAGAGACCTGAAGTGTGCGCGGAGACGGCGCTCCGGTCGTGTACGTCATGCGTGCGTATCATCTCCCCCCCACTAAAATCCTGACCGTCCCTGGTCAGCGCGACTTGGAGCGCCCTATAAAAGCAGTGGCCTGGGCGCGGGACTCGTATCTTCACCCGCTACGATGCACCTCAACGTGGAGCAACTTCTCCGCGTAGGTCGGCAACTGCGCGCCGAGTTCCCGCAGTCCGCCATGCCGCGCATTCGACGAGCGATTGAGGCCTTGCAGCGCGGCGTCCTAGAAGGTGTCGCGGAGGAGGCAGACTTGCGCTTGAGGATCCACGAATTTGTCCGTGCCTGCGTAAGTGCCCCTTGCCTCTTGCGAGTGGTGGGTAGCTCATCGCCAGATAGGAGGTGCACTACACCGTCTTCCTGCAAGGCGACACCCTCGTAACCGAACTCCAGCTTGTAGAAGAAGCTTTACAGTCGCCCGATCGCGCCCCGCAGCTCGCCTTCTTCCAGCGCGAGTTCTATGTCATGCGTCGCCGTGTCGCAGAGGCCGCATTCGCCCAATGGCTCCCCGCGCTTCGCTTTGCGGAGGTGCAAACACGACTATTCTCGACTGCGCTGATGCACGCCGGCCTTCGCGA